>VNJN01004574.1:0-326767 GCA_008042485.1 Drosophila mayri | reverse complement strand
GGCGCTTATCGCTGTCATCGTTCACGGGATTTATGGGAGTCTCGATGAATATTTACGAACCCATTCATGTTCCAGATACGGAAAGCTCTGACAAGGCTGCCCAGCTATAAAAGACTGCTTCCTGAGTAGCAGAATCCAGTGTCGACATCAACATGAAGGTGTTCCTAACTATCCTGGCTCTGGCCGTGGCTTCGGCCGCCGCCTTCGACGAGAAGGTCTTCGTGAAGGACCTGCCCAAGCCCATGAAGAACGAGGGTCGTATCACCAACGGATACGCCGCCCCCGAGGGCAAGGCTCCCTACACAGTCGGTCTCGGCTTCAGCGGAGGCTGGTGGTGCGGTGGCTCCATCATTGGCAACACCTGGGTCCTGACCGCCGAGCACTGCATCGGAGATGCCGCCTCCGTCACCGTCTACTTCGGCGCCACCTGGCGCACCAACGCCCAGTACACCCACACCGTGGGCAACGGCAACTTCATCAAGCACTCCAACGCCGACATCGCCCTGATCCGCATCCCCCATGTGGACTTCTGGCACATGGTCAACAAGGTGGAGCTGCCCAGCTACAACGACCGCTACAACAACTACAACGAGTGGTGGGCCGTGGCCTGCGGATGGGGCGGCACCTACGACGGCAGCCCGCTGCCCGACTGGCTGCAGTGCGTCGACCTGCAGATCGTCCACAACGACGAGTGCAACTGGACCTACGGCAGCGTTGGCGACAACACCATCTGCACCCGCACCGTCGACGGCAAGTCCATCTGCGGAGGCGACTCCGGCGGTCCCCTGGTCACACACGACGGCAACAAGCTGGTCGGCGTCAGCAACTTCGTCTCCAGCAACGGCTGCCAGTCGGGAGCTCCCGCTGGCTTCCAGCGTGTCACCTACCACTTGGACTGGATCCGTGACCACACTGGCATCTCTTACTAATTTCCTTAAATAAAACGATTATTTGAAAAGCAATCAGCTGGAAAGGTATTCTTATTCCTCGAGGAATATATTATGGATGAAAAGGAAGTGGATTTCGGGCTTATTACTTCCGGTTTTTGAACTGCGGGCAAAATATCGATGAAAGACAAATATATGTGATGTTTGGCTGGTCACACCGCGTTCCGCATTTATTGTTTGTTTTTTGTTTTCCGCCAAATTTCATCCACAATGTCCACCTGTAGTGCGTCCGAAATAGCGGAGAAGAAGCGGATTGCGCTGTCCAAGCTGCAGGCCAAGAAATCTCAGCTCCTGGCCAGCGGCAATGGCGGGAGACCAGCCCCGAAGACTCCGACTAGCACAGCGCAGCAACAAGTCCGCAGTAATCCGAATCAACCGCAGGCCAAGTCACCTTTAAATTTCTACCGCTCGCCGCCAGCAGCAGAGCAGGGGAAGATCAGGAGGTCTGGTCCTACCACCAGCGACAACAAGAGCTCCTCCTTCCTGAACGCCTTGAAGGCGATTAAGCAAACTTCCGCCCGGGAATTGTCCCGCAGTGCAGCACATCCTTACCAGCGACCTAATGGCGGGGACAAGGAGGTCAGGAGCAAGCCCACGCTATCACTGGCTCCCCAACCGCCTGTGGCGCCGGTATTTCGGAACTCTATTACCTGCAACCTTTACATGATCAGCGCAAATCGGTTTGCAGCCCACACATCCGGATATCACGAGAAGCTGGTTGTCGTGTTCAAGAACATGCCAACCAGATCCTACGACAGCAACAGCCGCATCTGGAACTTCGACCTGACGGACTATCAAGCGCTGCAATTGCATGCAGCTGACCTTAAGCCCAGTGTCCATGTGAATGGCGTGCCCAAGAAGGTGCTGGATTTGTGCCGGCAACCGCCGGTGGTCTCGGAGCGGAGTGTGTTGGCCTCCATAGAGCCCAAATTGGCGGACAAGCTGATGCCCTTCCAGCAGGATGGTGTGTGGTAAGAGTTCTATTGCAAAACTTCTTGGAAAGATCTAATTTTTTGTTTTTCCAGCTTCGCCATTGGCCAGAAGGGACGTATTATGATCTGTGATGAAATGGGTCTGGGCAAGACCTATCAAGCCCTCGCCGTGGCTGACTATTTCAAGGAAGACTGGCCTTTGCTTGTCTGCACCACGGCCTCCACGCGAGACAGCTGGGCCAAGCACATTGTGGAACTGCTACCCAAGGTGCCCGTCCACTATGTCCAGGTGCTTAACAACAATCAGCAATATGTGGGCGAGGCCCAGGTGCTCATCACCAGTTACAACATGATGGAGAAGCACATGGACAAGCTACTGCAGCGCAAGTACGGTTTCATCATCTTTGACGAGTCGCACACGCTGAAGAACAGCAAAGCCAAATGCACGGCGGTGGCCAAGAGGCTCACGGATCAGGCCAAGCGTGTGGTCTTGCTCTCGGGTACACCAGCTCTCTCCAGACCCTTGGAGTTGTTCACGCAAGTGCAGCTGGTCGACGGCAAGTTCATGAATTTCATGGAATTTAGTAAGTGATGGCGAATTTTTAAGTTAATTTATTTAATAAATTCTTAACCTTTAGCAACACGTTACTGTGATGGAAAACAGTCCACGTTTGGCTGGGACGCCAGTGGCCAATCGAATCTGGAGGAGCTCAAGGTGATGCTTACTCTGAAGTATATGCTAAGGCGAACCAAGACAGAGGTACTGCCGCAGCTGGCTGACAAGAATAGGTATTTATCGAGACAGTATTTATATGTAGTCAATTTTTACATTTTTCCTTTTTAATTCTTAGGGAAACTGTAGTGCTGGATCCTGCCTTGGTCTGGACCAATGAGGAGACCAAAGACAGCTTGGACGCCTTTAGCAAAGAGCTGAAAACCAGCAAGGGCAGGGCCTCTGAGGAGATTCTCCTGCGTTTCTATGCACGCACAGCTGAAGTCAAGATCCGAGCTGTTTGGTAACTCCTTTTTAAATTAAATATTAAATAAATTATTAATCATTATCCCCTAATTCCAGTGCCTATGTAAAAACCCTGCTTAAGGAAAATAAGAAATTTATCATTTTTGCCCATCATCGGGTCATGATGGATGCCATTAGCGATTGCCTGGCTCAGTTAAAGGTACACTACATAAGGATTGATGGACAAACACGCAGTGATCTCAGGGCAGACTATGTGGACACTTTCCAGAAGAAGAGTAGCTGCAAGGTGGCCCTGCTCTCCCTGAAAGCATGCAATTCAGGGATTACTCTTACAGCCGCCGAGATTATAGTGTTTGCGGAACTGGACTGGAATCCAAGTGTGGGTTTACGTGGCTCGTTAACTGGCGAAAATCTCCTCTAAATTTAATTTTTTCAAAACTTTTGCAGACCCTAGCACAGGCTGAAAGCCGTGCCCATCGCATTGGTCAAACAAAAGAGGTGATATGTCGCTACCTGATGGCCAGCAATACAGCGGATGATACCATATGGAATATGCTAAAGAACAAGCAGGAGGTGCTCAGTAAAGTTGGCATCTTTGCAGAGAACCTTCAAAAGGCCACGCACACAGCGGCGCCTACTTCGGTAAGCAAAGCTTTTCCTTATTTCGTATTACTGACTAAGCTAAAAACCCCTTTAAAGTCACACAAAATCGAGGAATTCTTCTCGCCCGCGAAATCCTCTTCTTCCCATCCGGATAGAGGCACCATTAAACAGTTTCTATTGCCGGCACCCAGTGAAACCAATAATAATGTGAAAGAGAAAGCCAAAGAAGCTCCACTCAAGTCTGATATGGCCGCCTTTTTCGACGATGATGAAGATGAGGCCTTGCTGGATTTAGATATTTAGTTGTATGTCCTAAATCTCCTGTTGAATTTTGTCAATAAATTGTAGTTAATTGTGTGTAAAGTGTTTGCGCATGCTCCACGTCTCAACCGGGTGGGAGGCAGTGTTCCCTGTCCTGGCAACAAAACAACAAACAAACAAACACTCTAGCAGTAGCAAACCTTTTCACTTGTTTCAAATATATAAATAAAATACACAAACTTGGCTAAAAGTAAAGTAAAATACAGAAAGATATAGCCATGGCCGATTCGCAGGCAGATACTGAGCTAATTGGCGAAGAGGAGGAGGCCGAATTTCTCTTTCACGAATCGTTCATCCAGGATATCATCGGCATTGAGCACTCGTTCGGCTACGACTGCAAGAAGCTCTTTAATCTGGTGCTGGTGGATGAGGATACCTTGGTGTTTGCCTCTGGCAATTTTTTGAAATTCTTCAGCATTTCGCGGCATGAGATTACCTTCCAGGAGGCCACCTACGGCTGTGGCATAGGCTTCGTTACGGTATGTAATCCTGACTTTCCTTCTCTATAATTACCTTTAAAAATGTATTGCGGGACGCTTAGAAAAACGAGCATCCCGACTTCCAGGGCCTGTTTACGGTAGGGGAGAATGGACCACATCCCACGGTGTTCATCTACGAGTATCCCTCGATGAATGTCCGTGTCAAACTGCTTAATGCCGCAAAGGCTTGCTTTACGGCCGGATCCTACAACAAAACGGGTGAACTGTTCGCCTCGCAGGCCGGCTATCCCGACCTCATCATCACCATCTGGCGCTGGGAGAAAGCTGAGGTGGTGCTGCGTGCCAAATCCTTTCAGAGCGACATCCTCTTCGTACACTTCTCGGAGCATAATCCCATACTGCTCTGCTCGTCGGGCCTGAGTCACATCAAGTTTTGGAAGATGGCCAACACCTTTACCGGGCTCAAGCTGAAGGGCGATCTAGGGCGCTTTGGCAAGACGGATTTCAGCGACATCTGTGCCATGTACATGCTGCCCGATGAGAATGTGATTTCGGGCAGCGACTGGGGCAACATGCTGCTCTGGCAGGCGGGGCTCATAAAGTTCGAGGTGTGCCGCAAGGGTCGCAAGCCGTGCCACACCAAGCCCATCACCCGAATCACTATGAAGAACGGCGAGGTGACCACCGTGGGCATGGATGGCTACGTGCGTGTCTGGTACTGGGAAACGGTGGACTTGGCTGACCCGCCCGAGGATGATCTGTTCGTGGAGATAGATCCGATCTACGAGTTTAAGATCGCCGACGTGGAGCTGCGCTGCATGCAGAAGATCCATCTCTACGACGAGATGGATTTCACACACTACGCCCAGGATGGCAACGGCGGTATTTGGTTCTGCGACATCAACACCTTCGACGTGCCTCAGAAGCCGCGAAAGCTCTACTCCTGCATCGGCGGCAAGGTAATCTCCTCCCAGATGTCCCCAGTGTCGCCGCATTTCCTCTGCATGTCCGAGAGCGGCAAGATATTCTTGTACGATTACGAGGAAGAGAAGCTCATCCTGGAGAAGCAGTTTCCGGCAAAGGGCGTCGAAGTTTTGTGGCTGGACACGCAGATATCGGCCTGTGGGACCGAACTGGTGGCCGGGTTTGAGGATGGCATTCTGCGGCAACTGTATTTGGATTTGAGCAATCCCAACCGGCCAACCATGACCCGGTTGGGAGCCTTCAAGGCACACACGAAACCCATTTCCAGGATAACAGTGAACCGAAATAGCACTCTGCTCCTCACCGGCAGCGTCGACAAGAGCATATTTATCTACACATTGGGTCGCGGCGAGAACTCTTTGCTGAACATTCAACCCTTGGGATTCGTGCAGTTCAAAGCTATTCCCAACTGCTTCTACTGGCATGAGGCGGAACCCACCGTGGTCCTCGTGGGCTGCAAAAACGGCGAGGTGTACGAGTACAATGTGCGCACCCAGGTCACCGAGGAGGAGACCTACCTGTCCTACAACATCACAGAGCCATCGCGTCAGCGTTCCGCCAGGTTTACTTCCGTGAAGAGCCGGATTCGGCGGGACATTAAACGGGAACAGACAAAGCAGCGCAAGGCACGTAAGCGGGAGCGCAAGATGAACGAGATCGAGAAGCTTAAGAAGGCCAATCCGGGTCTGCAGATCGATATGGAGTCGGCCCTGGCCGACTCTGAGCCCGATGAGGAGGAGGAGCCGCTGTTTACGCCCCCGGTGCCCAATCCCATTCTCTGGCTGCGCTACACGGAGCGGGACACCATCTGGGTGTCAATGGGTGGCTATGATGCGGGCTACATTTATGAACTGGAGTTTCAGGCGGCGGAACCCACGTATTCCACCATTATAGCGGATGCGGATGACATGGAGATTCACTCCTACTGCATTATGTGAGTATGAGAGCTCCATTTTTGGCCGATTTCCCAAAACCTATTCCGCTCTCCCCTACAGCGAACAATACCTCATTTTTGGCATGATCAATGGACGACTTCGCATAAACCGCATCAATCCGGAAGACTTCACGAACCTCTCCGAGTACCGCATTTATCCCATGCACGATTCTCTCAAAGGCATCATTCCCAGCATCCAGACCAGCTACAATGGCG
This sequence comes from Drosophila mayri, assembly GCA_008042485.1. Lineage (NCBI taxonomy): Eukaryota > Metazoa > Arthropoda > Insecta > Diptera > Drosophilidae > Drosophila > Drosophila mayri. Next base: position 320,411 of record VNJN01004574.1, on the reverse strand, counting down.
AGCACATTTTGACCGTTGGCTACGATGGCAACATGTTCCTTCACAACTGGAACGGTCCGAGGATTGTAAAGAACTCCCGTCGGCAAAGTCTTATGGCCTTGCCTACCGGCGTCAAAGAGGCTAAAGATATAGACGATCCAGACGAACCATCACTGGAACAGGAGAAGATCAATGCAGAGCTGCGCCGCCAGCAAGAAGCGGCTGAGGCACACGATCGCGATGTCCTCGCCAAGATCGGAGTGCTGCAGAATGATTACTTCAAGATTATGAAAATAAACCAAGATCTGCCGCCGGGACTAAGGGCAACGGATACGGATTTGCTGTTGGATCCACGCATCAAGCAACAGATTCGTGATGAGTTACAGGCCGAGCTGGATGACGTGCGTGAGGACTTGGCCTACGACCTGGAATTTGCACAGGTGGGGCACAGGAAGCTGTACAATCATTTTCTTAAAGAGCTTGTCGAAGTTCCCTTCACGGTGAACCCCCTCGGGTGAGTAAACGTGACGCAATGGCAACCTGCCTACCTGAAGCTAAACCATCTCATGATTAGGGCCAATGTGCCGGGCGTGGCCACCTTTCGCCTGCAGGAACTGGGCGAGGAGTATGAGCAGATCAAGCGTGACATTGAACTGCGTCTGAAGCAAGAACACGACATGGGGTAAGTCGGGGAACTAAGATATCGGACACCTGAGCTATCAACACTTGACTACACAACATAAATTTATATCCAAATCCCCAACACGCAGTCTTTACAGGGTGGATCGAGTGGCAGAACAACCGGAAGTGTAAGCCTGATAAGTCCTTTAAGTCCTATCTCAGCAACCTGTACATCCTTCAGCACCCCTTAAGCTATTTTTAATACATATAATATTTAATATTAATATTACAATTTATTCTTATTCAATTTTAACAAAAAAGTGGTAAAATAATTATTTATTTTTAATTTTTAAAAGAAAAGTTGTAGAATAATTATTAATTTTTAAATTATTTTCCATTTGATTAAAGTTATTTAATTATTTATATTTAATTATTACTGATAATTATTCAACCTGCTTTTTTATAAAAAATTAAATAATAATTAACCCTTATTAATAACTTACAGTTATTAACACCCAATTTAAAGTGTTATTTATTTTTATTTTGTTATACCTTTTAGTTGCGATCCCTGCTTTCTAACAATTGTTTTTTATGGCTTCTCCATAGCCTCCAGGACCTTGTGGTGGCCGAACCGTCGGACGAATCCATTGGCCAGCCCCCGCCGGAATCGTTTTTCTTTGGCCGTGATCCGCACAGCATTGAGCCACGCTTCAGCAGAAAGATGATGCGTCTGCTGGTCCGCTATAGGAAGCGGCAACTATACGAAGTGCGTCGCATTTTTGACTGGGATAAACTGGAGCGCCAGAAACCGGATCCTAATCGCAATCATCCTGATGACGATGCCAAAATCGAGGAGGCCAAACGCAACCTGGGTGACTATAAGCTAAAAATTGGCGAAGACTTTGAGCCGAAATCCTCGGAGACGCTTACACAGAAGTACATTGAGATCGTCAGGTGCCGTGAACGTTACTATAAGCAGGTGAAAAGCTTCAATCAATCGGTGGCGAAGATGCGCGCACGCAAGCAGGAACTGATGCAGTTCATCAACACCAAACGAACTCGCTTGGACGTGATCAATAGCTATCTACCCGAGGAGAGTCGTCTGCCCCTGACACCGATACAGGAGATAGACATGGACCTGGAGTTTCCCGAGCTCAATCTCGTCGAGCACCACACGCCCGGCTGCGGTGTGGAGATCGATGACATTCTCACACTGGATAAGACTGTTGATGATGTAATGCCCCCGCTTATCATAAGCATCTTATCTTATCTTATGTAACAAGAATACATCCTCCGTTCGCAGGTAATTGCCTTGGAGTCCATGTTTAAAAAGGAGAAAAGCCTCAGCTTGATCAACTTGAAGGATCTCAATATTCCCGAACTGCACGAATACTCCGCTCATGCAATTTTACAAATCTCCAAGCTGAACCGCTGCCTAGCCAGTACTGAACTAATTGAGAACCTGACGGCTTTGCCGGCTGTCAGTGAGCCTGCCTACTTCGAGATAAACTCCGAGGATGATACCCCTGTAATGATTGAGATGCGACACAGGTGGGTGCGACAAATGAATCGTGAGCAGGCAATGATCCTAGCGGAGGTTCAGGAGGAGGTGGAGCAATTCGACAGGGCGCTGGCCAAGCTGCAGGTGACGCGCTTCCACGTCAAGCTGGATGCCGAGTTTATGACCGCGTTCCTAATCAGCCTCAACCAGGAGCTGTACATCCTGCGTGACAGCGAGGAGATCGAGCTGCAGCTGATGTTGAACGCCAAGACGGCAATGAACACTCGAAACGAGCTGCAGCTGGTCATTAATTCCACCAACCGTCACTTGGACGAACTGCGACGAAGCATCGACAAGTTGGGCGAGCAGATTGTGGCCGTTCAGCTGCTCTTCATGAACACGGTGAAGGGCCACAAGTTCTTTGACTTTCTGCGTCGGATCTTCAAGAAGAAATGGCGTCCACCAAAGGTTGCCAAGGGCGATGACGAAGAGTCCTCTTCGTCCTCTTCCTCGTCCTCCAGCGAGGACGAAGAAGTAGACAACAAGAGTCTGGATTCCCTGGACATGACCACCATTCGGCTGGACGAGACCACCTGTCCCACCGGGCTTGATCGCTCTCTTTACGACCTGGCCTTCGTCATGCGTTCGGATCGCCATGAACTGGAGCGCAATGTTCGGGATCTGCAGCGAGATGTGGAGAACAAACGCAGGGAGATCTCTGAGATGCATATCAAGATGAAGTTCCACGAGGAGGTCTACCAGCGGGAGAAGAATGCCCTGATGCAGTTTCGGGTAGGAATCGTTAACCGATCCATGAAAATGCCATTCAATTAAACCTTCTTTTCATGCTTTTCCAGCGCAATCGCCAGCAGGAAGTCAACAAAGTCAATATTAGCGCCATCCTCCGCATGGACCAATTGCAGCATTTTTACGAGGGCGAAGACTATCGCGACCTGTCCAAGGCTGTTCTCTTCGACGCTGATATGCTGGTTGATCTCCGTCGTCGGGCTGATCAGCTCAGCGAGGAGACCAAGGCCACCAAACGCTGGCACCGCATCAATTTCATTCACCTGCGACGCATGAACACGGACATCAAGTTCATGCGTTTCGAGATCACGCGCCTGGAGGAGGAGATCCGACAGGCCATGATGAAAAAGTTCGGCCTGATTGTTAATCTGGATGAGCTGGAGGAGGAGGTTTTGCGACGTTACATATTTGAACTGGAAACCAGTGCCGAGGACGAGCTGAAGGCCCTCGAAAAGGAGTTGGCGGAGAAGCAGGTGAGAAGCACTGGCTCATTGGAAGTTTAAGTTTAATCAAACGTTTGATCCTTTAGAAAGAGCTATCGCGGTGCGAGGAGACCCTGGTTATGGAGACCCAGAACAACACAGAAAAGGTCAACATATTGACAGTGCTGCGGGAGGAGAAGAACCTTCTTTCTACTCTGTTGGACATTCAGGACCGTAACTATGCCAAGTGGGCCAATCCTAATGTGCTGAATTTATCCTACGACATTGAAAAGCTTAGAGGTATTGAGAACTCTTTGGTGCAGCAAATAGAGGTGGGTGCCGCCCAGAAGGGGTGTCTTTATATGCTTAAAGAATATCCCACCTTAACTTATCCTCCATCCATAATAGTGCCTGGAGCGGGAGATCTGCGCCCTGCGTCTCAAGTCTAAGCCGCTGCAGATCAACAACGAATTCGAGATGGATCCTAATGTCCCACAGGAGGTAACTACCGAAGTATTGCCCAATGATGACGCCCTGGTATGTCCGGCCATTCTCAATGTGGATGCCTACTTGCTGCCACCCATGCCCGATGAGTTTATCATGGAACGCGTCCAGACAATCGTGCAGAAGAGCTTTAACCGATTCTTTGGAAATAACACCACGCCGGATAACGTGCGCAAATTTGCCCTACGATCCTCTCTCTACCTTTGCCAGGCCGCCTACAGCTTTCAGGTGAGAATAGCATTTCTTGATATCTATTTTTAGAGTTCTCCTAACCCCTAATCCCGTTTCAGGGCCGGTATACTGACCGCATAGCCGAGTGCATCACCGAGCACCTGGAGACGATTGTGCCCAAGAAGTACTTCATTCACATCAGTGCCGACGAGCTAAGGAAGCTCTTCAACGACGTAGTGTCCGTCTTTGATTACGAACGCTCCGATATAAACACCGAGGAGCTAATATCCGGCATCTTTGACCACGCCAAGGACTCGCTTTGCGCTCAGCTTCAGGAGCGCGACACAGATAACCGTACCGTGGTTAACCGTACCCACTTTATTGTGGGACACATGTTCAAAGAGCTCGTCGAAGTGTTGCCCCTGGAGGACTTCCAGTCGGACGAGACAACTCGCATGATCGTGGACGTGCTGGAGCGTGAACCCATGGTGGATCCGCGCGCCATTGATGTGGACAAGCTTATTGAGAGCACGCTGCAGCACGCCCAGGATAATCTGCTCGATGGGATTACTGCTGTTCCGGTGCGCAAGCTGGGAAGCAGCATTCAACGGGACCTGATCAAGCGGCGCCAATACAAGCAGACGGGCTGTCCGCCGCAAATGACGGTACGAATTGCCAGCAAAAAGTAATGAGTGGAAGGCAGCAGCTGTGGCTTTTCCTTTTAGCGTTAACAATATAATTTATTTTTATAATTATTTGGAGTGTAAAGCTTTCGGCAAATGCAAACAATTTTACATGTTTTAATAATGTTTTGTGTGTGTGTTTTCTTTTAACTAATCAACCAAGTTCGATCAATATTTTTGTGTTTTATACTGACCAGGAGGAGGCCCAAACAAGCAGGCTCTCCTGCTGGAAAAAACGTTTTAAAATGTGACTTTAAGCGGTCAAGAACTTATCCTAGCCCAACCTCGCCTTTACAGTGTTCATCTTGAGAGGCAGCAGCTGCAGCATCTCACGCACCACCCCGACCTCGGCCTGCAGAGTCTTGGCGGCCTCCTTGTGCAGCTCACAGCCTTCATCAAATTTCTTGTAATAAGTTTGACAATTGGTGAGTTGCTGCAGCTGCTGGAGAGGATGGGGACTGATCAGCTTGTAGTAGATGCGCCCAATGTGAAAGTGGGCATAGAGCATGAGACGTTGCTCCTCCTCGTCCATGTTGGGACGCCACTCCTCGCTCGGCGGCTTCACCGTGTACGATTTGATGAAGCTCTCAAAATGCTTGATGGCCTTCTGACAGCTCTGGTTGACCTTCTTGATCTCATCCGGCGTCGGGGAGCTCTTGGCACGGATGGCATCGAGACGGACATCCAGAACGGCGGCATGAGCTGTGCCTGCGCCATACCAACACTCGCGGCAGATCTTCATGTAGAAGATGGGATCGATCAGATCGAGCAGATCCTCCAGGTACTTGGCTCTACGTTTCTGCATTTTGGCCTGATTCTCCGGATTCTCCTCGAAAAAGGCAATGCGCTCATACGCCTCGGCGTAGTCCTGCATGATCTTACAGTACTCGGTGGCCTCGTTTTCCGCCTTGTAGTAGTCCTTGGCAACGTCCAGCCACTCGTTGACAAAGTGAAAGACCAGCTTGGCGTCGTCGAATGTCAGGCAATAGTCGCAGCTAATGCGGTTCTCACAGGCGGTTAGATCTAAACCGGGGAACCGCGACTCTTCCGCTTCGGCCAGTCGGAGCGCGTTTATTGCCTTCTCCAGGCGCTTGGCCTCCTCACTGTCGTCTTCGTCACGCAGTAGTCGCTCCCTAGAGGTCTGCATCAAGTGCAAGCCATATTTGGCCCAACAACGGGCCACATCGGCGTAGCGGTGCTTGAAGGTCTCAGTTACATCCTGGCGCTGCTGCTCGCTCAGCCCTTCCGGCTCCAGCATGTGAGCCTCGTACTCGGCCATGATGAGAGTGGCGGCTGCCAGGTGATGACGGGCCTCAGCGAATCGCTCCTCTCCGATGTAGAATTGCGACAAAGTCGCAGTATTCAGAGCAAAATCAATGGCATCATACGACTTGTACTGCAACTGACGGTGCAGCGTTCGATGGCAGCATTTTGCGGACTTCTCCGTCTCTCCCAGGTGGCCATACATCTGGGCCAGATAGAAACACACCAGAGTGTAGAGAGACTCCAGTTCCTTCACACCTGCTGGAGCGGTACCCTGCCCCTCTTCCGATGGACTGAAGATATCCTGTATGGCCAGGGGTTCCAAGCCACTGGTTTTGAACTCCTCGTAGCTTTTTTCGGCCAGAAGCAGATGGTCCAGGCCCTGTTTGTACTCCTCCTTGGCGGCCAGGACAATGCTGACCTCGTTGATAGCGCCTATGTAGGGAATTATAGCTTCTGGACGGTCCTTAAGCGGCGTGACGAGTTCCAAACACCGATTGAGGAGTTCCTCGCCCTTGGACTGTTCCTCTGTGTATACATAGATCCGACCGAGATCCCGGCAAACGAAGGCGAGCAGGGAGCGGTAGCAGAGGTCATCCTGGCCGCCATCCTCCTCGCTGGCCTGGACGGACACAAGTTGATCGTCAAGCTGCTTTTTCAAATCGGCCAGAACATCGCGGGCTTTGTAGTGGGACCGATAGGGATCCGTTGGCGGATCGTTGCGACTCTCCTCCTCCACCAGCCGGTTGGCCTTCTCGTAGAGCTCCCTGTAGTCGCTCAGAATCTCTTTGGGAATAACCATGTCTACGTATGTATACTGCTGGGAGGAGAACGTGTCAGTATCGCTTTAAGGAAAATCGGAAATAGTTATTTACTTTTTTCAATATTTCGTCGCCTACTCGGTCATTTTTTGTTGCTAGCAGTGTGACCGGCTTCTCCGGTCAGAAAAAGCTTCTTCTTCTTCTTGCGCGGGATTTCTTCCGTATCTAGCTGCAGTCACACATTGTTTTCAGTTTTTTTCACATTGCAAATACCGAAATAATTACTAGATTAAAGAGCAGTTAAAACTAGTGTGTCTTTGGCGCTCACATTTTAAAGGATCTCTATTCCCGAATAGGACGAACTGCTTTGCGAAAGCACTGAACGATGATAAAGGTCAAGGCCGATCCAGACTCCAGCAACAAGAAGGTGAAGCGACTGTACCACCAACGGTACCGACCCGAATGGGAGAAATTTCCCGCGTTCGCCAACTGGCTGGGCTCCACCAACGACGGATACTCGGCGCACTGCCGAATCTGCGATGTGACTGTCCTGGCCAGAGTGGCGTCTATTAAGCAGCATCTCATCACACGGAAGCACCAGGACGGCGCTCGGTGCAATGAATATCTGTCGCAGGTAAGCAGGCAAACAATAGAAATCGTATAAATCTGATAAATGTTAAATTCATTAGCAGAACATGATCAAAGGCGACTCAGATGCAGTGAAGCAAATGTGCAAACCAAATGCGGGCAAGAACAAGAGGGATTTGGATGTACAAACGCATATGGGTAGATCCACTTCGAGTAGCAAGTCGAAGCCGAAATCCAAACTCAAGCCTATCGTTAAATTGAAGCGCGATCCCAAGGTCGTGAAGCGCGAAGAGGTGATGGAGCATGACATCGCCTCGAACGACTCCATACTGGACGATCTACTCGGCACCGAGCCCGTGAATGAGCCAGAAGAGTATGAAGTGGAAACTGAGGCCGAGCTGATGGACGAAAATGTTTTGGATGAAGAAAACGGCGAGGAAGCGTACGAAGAAGAGTTGATGCCGGAACTAAATGGCGATAACATGTCTGAGGATGTTATCATCAGCGAATTCGATCTATTTGGCAAGAGCTTGGCTCTCCAGCTTAACAACATGGACCTTGAGGATGCGCTGCTCTGCCAGGAGCGTTTGCAGGTGGTGCTTACCGAGTTCCGCCTAAAAATTCTGAAGCGCAAGCGGGAGGCCACGCGCAGTTCTTAAATATAAACACAAATTTGACTTTTTTGTGGTCTTATGTACATATAATAAGCTTTTATTCCATTAAACGACTAAATAAACAACTATTCCGCTTCAATTTCATCAATAAACGCGCGACACTTTTTCTTTAGCACCTTGACGGCCTCCAGGAAAATTACCTCGGGCTTCAGCGCACCTACGGACTCGACCGTAAAGATGTAGTGATCGCGCACTCTCGCCAAGGTCACGGCATCGTTCAGCTGCGGATATCGATACACATTCCGACTGCAACTGTCGTACCGCGCTTCCTTCACGTAGGCGCACTCGTTCTCGTTGATCCCTATCACTCCGGGCGAGAAGCAGCTCTGCAGGAGGTAGGCATCTTTACCGGAGACCTCGCGATTAAGCGTAATCTGCGGCAGCAATCGGTATGTGGCCGTGGCCACCGGTGAAAACTTGGCATGATCCCGGCCCAGCCCCTTGACGGCCACCAATCGCAAATCCAGCTCGTGACCCGGTCGCAGTTGTGCAATCAGAATGTCTTCGTGGATGCAGCCTACGGCGCTTTCGGTGTAGATCTGCGCCTGCTTGCCCTTGGGAAGCCACTTCAAATGGCCAGAGTAGACTTTGTGGTTTTTGTAGATATCATCGAAGTTAGACTGATCTTTTCCGGCGTCCCGACGGCGGCTGCACTTCACCTTCAGTTCAAATTCCAGCGTGTCCTGCTCCGTGCCCGCTTCGGGACTCTCCTCTGTGCGATAAGCAAACAGCCGGGGATCGGCTCGCAGCGGCAGCAGGCCCATCCGATGGGCCAGAACCTCATCCTGGATAATCGAAGTGTTGTTGTAGATATAAACCTTCTCGATGGCCATACTCGGCACTTCGCTTAGCATCAGACGGCGGAAGGCGTTGGCTATGGCTGGGTACACACCAATCAGATCAAACTCAAGCCCATCCTCGTCGTTCCTATAATATTAAGATGGTTAATCCGCTTCAGAACTAGTTTTTAAAGAAAAACAAACGCACTTGACAATGGAAATTTGCAGTTTGTCCTTAAACATCTCCATGTTGAACACCTCATCCGCCAGGCCATAGTCCTGCGGATCCTGTTTGACACGGTACTCCTCCATGTACAGCAGCGGCTCATTGCGCCCCGAGCTTGACATGCTTTTCGATTCTTTTAATAAATAAATGACCAGAAATCAACAACCGCACGTGTTGGATTCGAATAAATTCTGTCGGGTTTTATTAACCGAGTTGGCAGGACCACCAAAACTTTTCTGTGACTGGCAGTCCAACACAAAGAAGAAGCAGGGCACCGGCGAGATTTTTATTCTCCAGAAGATTTACGTAAAGCCCCAAAGTTCCGGGAACCTGGTCGTAAAATGTCCCGCTCCCTACAACGCTTACTGGGCAGCTGTCGTCGCTGGACGCAACAGCCGGCCGTCCGTCACTTTGCCGCCCCCGCAGATCCCACAAAAGGCAAGGGCCCGATATCATGGCGAAGTCTGGCCGTGATTGGAGCTATGGGAGCTGGAGGCCTGGGATTTATGCTCTACGTGAAGAGCGAGAAGGACGAGGCACGCATGAAGGAGCGCAAGCGGCAACTGGGCAAAGCGGCCATTGGCGGCCGGTGGGAACTGGTGGACTCAGATGGCGCTGTACGCAAATCTGAGGATTTCCTCGGCAAGTGGCTGCTCATCTACTTTGGCTTCACCCACTGCCCGGACATTTGTCCCGACGAGCTGGAGAAGATGGCCGCCGTGGTGGACGAAATCGGTTTGTTTGCCTCTCGAATTGGAATTACTGGAATAAGAATATATCCTAATCTTTCACAGAAAAATCCCCTCAAACGCCGGCGGTGCAACCCATATTCATCACTGTGGACCCAGAGCGTGACTCCAAGGAGATCGTGGGCAAGTACGTGAAGGAGTTCTCCCCCAAACTCCTGGGGCTCACGGGTACTGTGGATCAGATCCGCAACGTCTGCAAGGCCTTCCGCGTTTACTTTAGCGCCGGACCGCGTGACACTGACAATGACTATATCGTGGACCACACTATCATCATGTACCTGGTCAACCCGGACGGAGAGTTCGTAGATTATTATGGCCAGAATCGCGACAAGGATCAGTGTGTCGCCTCGATTATGGTGAACATTGCCAAGTGGAACTCGCTAAACAAAAAGGGCTGGTTCGGCTAAGGTGCTGCTGCTAAGCTTCACAAATGTTGATTCGTTGTATTTTACTTTTACGTATAACGTTTAGCTGTAGAAATATAGCAAAAATAAATTAAACATTTTCAAATTTTGCTTAAACGACGGATTGGCAGCTTCGAAATTCGGGATTTTCGATTGGCCCTGGTTGGCAGCTCTTTTTCGGCGTGTAGTGCTGCGTGGAGAATTTTTGTTGCAAAAAGAATTGTTTTCTCGCAACAAATAACAATCAAAAACAAAATGGTGCGTATACAGCTAAGCAATGCTGGCTCCTCTGTGCTCCCAAGGGATTTGGCAAGTGTTTGGCTGGAACGACGTGGATTTGTGATGTGTTCAAGCCTTATGGGAGTTCCAGGCCAAACATAACCTAAAAGGCGGTTTCTATTTGTGCTAATATTTCGCATTGTTGCGTTTTTTCCACAGCGTCCGTTGATGCTGCAGGGGCACGAGCGTTCCATAACGCAAATCAAATACAACCGGGAGGGTGACCTACTCTTCTCCTGCTCCAAGGATCAGAAGCCCAATGTTTGGTACTCGCTGAACGGCGAGCGCTTGGGCACGTACGATGGTCACCAGGGTGCGGTGTGGTGTCTGGATGTGGACTGGGAGAGCCGAAAGCTGATCACCGGCGCCGGCGACATGACCACCAAGATCTGGGACGTGGAATATGGCACAATCATCGCCTCCATCCCCGCCAAGTCGTCGGTGCGTACCAGCAACTTCAGCTTTTCGGGCAACCAGGCCGCCTACTCCACGGACAAGGCTATGGGACAGAGCTGCGAGCTGTTCATCATCGATGTGCGCAACGCCGACTCCTCGCTGGCCGACCAGACTCCCACGCTGCGCATCCCAATGACCGAGTCCAAGATCACCTCGATGCTGTGGGGTCCCCTCGATGAGACGATCATCACTGGTAAGCATGCATAATACAGATTTCACAATCAAACGTACAATAACTGTATCTAATTCCAGGCCACGACAACGGAAACATTGCTATCTGGGACATCCGCAAGGGCCAAAAGGTGGTCGACTCTGGCAGCGATCACACAGCCGGCATCAACGACATGCAGTTGAGCAAGGACGGCACCATGTTCGTCACGGCCTCCAAGGACACCACCGCCAAGCTGTTCGACTCAGAGTCCCTGATGTGCCTGAAGGCCTACAAGACGGAGCGTCCCGTGAACTCGGCGGCCATTAGTCCCATCCTGGATCACGTCGTGCTGGGCGGCGGTCAGGATGCCATGGAGGTGACCACCACGTCCACGAAGGCCGGCAAGTTCGACTCTCGCTTCTTCCACTTGATCTACGAGGAGGAGTTCGCCCGCCTTAAGGGCCATTTCGGACCCATCAACAGTTTGGCCTTCCATCCGGACGGCAAGAGTTACGCCTCGGGCGGAGAAGACGGTTTCGTGCGTGTCCAGACCTTTGATAGTACATACTTCGAGAACATCTTCGAGTAGTCCACGACGTCCAGTAGTCTGTTGTAAGGTGATCGGAGCCGGTGGGCTGGACAGCAACCAATCCATTTCACTGGCGCCATGTTCGTTTGCTTAGGGAACTTTCAAATATACGCGAGAACGAAACGAAGCTGGTCGCATCGTTTATTTTTATAACATTAAGAGAGTAAACAGGATTATATATTCGAATGAATGGTGTGTGTGCAGTAATTCTAGAAGAAGGAGCGCTTCTTTTGCTTGAGGACCACGGGCTGGCCTTGCATGGCCGCCCACTGAGCCGGAGTAGGAAGACAACCCGGCGGCGGAGGCGGAATGACAACGGATCCAGCTGCATTTGTCCTCACCTCGGCGCGCGAGTCCAAGTGTAGGACCTGCGAGGCAGCTGCTCCTGCAGAAGTACTGGGCCCAGCCAAACCGTAACCAGTTCCATGATGCATTCCGTATTGCGGCTGTCCGTTAAATGGCATCTGCTGTTGATGGTGGCTTATCATCCCATAGTACTGGTTCTGGCTTGAAGGAACAGCGCCTGGCTGCGGATATCCTACGGCACCGCCACTCCGCTGACTCTCCTCGTACGATGGCGGAGGAGCTCGCTAAAAGAAACGCACTTGTATATGTCGGTGCTTCCTATTGGCTGCATGTAGCTCACCATGGCCATGGACTGCCCGGAATTGCTGTAATCATATGCAGGGGCACTTTCTCCAGTTGGTGGACCCGATTTTGATGGTTTCGACATTATATTTTGATTTTTCTTTAATTTCGGTTCTTTGTTTACTTGTAAATCCTCTGAATCACAATCCAGGGTTATCAATAATCTGTAATTTTTATATTTTACATGTCTTGTTTGTTTTTCATTACTCAATATAGAAAACATTAGAATTTGAAAAGTATTTCAATTTTTAACAGTATAACTATTTCTTGGGCTTAAAAAAACCTTAAAAACAAAAAAATTCTGGCTATTTAAAAAAGGCGGAAACTCTACTCGATAGCCATTCACAAGCGATCAGCTGTTTCTTCCAAACGGGAAGAGGAAGAGCGGAATACCAAGTGGCCTGGCCAAAATCAGGGGAAAATATAGTTAAATTGCCTAATCTAGACTGCCAACCGTAGTATTTAATAACTATAAACAATATAAAAATAGTTGGTACCTCATAAAATGGCGCACGCCACCCCTCAGGTGAGTAGAAGCTCAATGTACAAGGGCAACACGGAGCGCGCCGCGTTTCTGTGACGCAATAGCTTCGTTAACTTTCGTAAACGAATGGATAACAAGCTCTCCTCTAATCCTCTGGCAGGGCGTTAAGCTGTTGAACGGATGGAAGCGTCCGGGCCGCTTTGACAAGGGCTTGGGAGCCCAGCTGCCTGAGGCCTACAAGAAGTTCTGGCGCGAGTGGAAGCTGACAACCCCGGCCGCCGTCCACTACATCCCCAAGGACCATCAGTGGGAACGCGATCCGGTGACGCATGCCATCAAGCCGGTGCAAAACATCCCGCTGCCTCTGATCGACACGCCGGAGTCGCATCAGGGCATCTGGGGTGGCGAGGCTGTGATCAAGGGCTTTCAGAAGCGCGAGCAAACAAAGCGCCGTGTCCCGCACTTCTGGGTGCCCAATCTGCGGCGATCGGTTGTGCACAGCCATGTGTTGGACTCGTACATGTCCGTGGTGGTTACGGAGCGCACGCTGGAACAGATTCACGAGTGCCACGGCTTTGATCACTATCTCCTCAAGAACAGGGCCTGCGACCTGCGGTCCGCCCTGGCCTTGAAAATCAAGCGGGAAGTGCTCATGGCTTTGCAGAATGGTGTTCCAGCTCTGGACGATGAGCCCGAGCGCCAGCAGGAGGTTCTCAAGGAGTATTCGCGCTATCTGGAGACGTACACGCCGGAGGAAATCGATTGGTACGGACACACCTACGTAGAGGCCATTCGAAAGCTGCAGAAGCAGCTGCGCGACGCCGAAAAGGTGAAGCCCCACAAGGTTGAGTTCCGTAGCAAGCTGATCGAGCAGCTTCGTCAAGCGGGCATCAGCGAGGCGGGAAAACTGGAGAAACCTGGCGATGCGCTGTCGGAGTCATCGGCGGAGCACAAGGATTCAGACATCGAAGCCCTGACTAAGCTGTAAGTGAAAGCATCTTATATTCCCGTATTCATTTCCGCATTTGTTTGGATTATTTCCCTAAAGTAAAGGTGCTCTTCCTAATCAATTTATATATCATTTACAGGGAATCTTCGGCCTCCTCCAACTGGCTATCCAAGATCAATCCTTTCGGCAAGAAGGAGACCTAAGCCAGCTAGTTGTCCTTGTTTGTTTTTGATTTATGTGTTTAGCCTCGAACGAATAAACATATTTTCGGAAACATCCTATCCTTCTCATTAAATGGCCTCACATTTTTTTGTTTGTTAAAAGATAAAACATATATTTATTGCAAATATTCGTTAGATAGATAAAATGTATAAAAAACAAGTAGAATCACACACAAACAAAACGTACGCGACAAAAAGTATAAAAAGGAATGGTTGCAAATCCCCAAGAGAATACCAAAATACATACACGGATGTGGACAAATCGAAGAATACAGTGATCACTATTCACGCTTACGACTAAATGTACTAAATAGCTCAGCGAGCGTTTGGAGAGAGCTTTGTGCCATGTTTAAATGTCCCCATTTTGCTTCTAGGCTTCTAGGCCCTATGCAATGGGGTTTTTCTTCATCAACTCGATGTCAGCCTTCATCATATCGCTGACAAGCTCCAGGAAGCTGACCTTTGGTGTCCAGTTGAGTTCCCTCTTCGCCTTGGAGGCGTCGCCCAACAGAAGATCCACCTCTGTGGGCCTGAAATACTTTGGATTGATGCGTACGCGTACCTCGCCAGTGCTGCTTTCCACGCCCACCTCGTCCACGCCCTTGCCTTGCCATGTTATCTCGCGTCCGATGTGCTTGAATGCCGCTTCCACGAATTCACGCACACTGTGAGTCTCGCCAGTGGCAATAACGTAGTCGGAGGGTGAATCCCGCTGCAGCATCATCCACATGGCTTCCACGTAATCACTGGCATGACCCCAATCACGCTTCGAGTCCAGATTGCCCAGCTCAAAGTACTCCATCTGCTTCAACAGAATTTTGGCAACACTTCTGGTGATTTTCCGCGTAACAAAGTTCTCGCCACGTCGCGGACTCTCGTGATTGAAGAGGATCCCGTTGCAGGCGTACATGTTGTATGCCTCCCGGTAATTGATGACGATCCAAAAGCCGTACATCTTGGCGCAAGCTAAAGGAGATATGTACATAAGTAAAAATAATAACTACTTTGAGTTGAAGCCTGCTCACCATATGGCGACCTTGGATAGAACGGAGTCTGTTCATTCTGCGGCGTCTCCACCACCTTGCCGTATAGCTCCGAAGTGGAGGCTTGATAGAATCGAACGCTCTTCTCTATGCCACACGTACGGATGGCGTCCAGGATGCGCAGAGTGCCCACTGCATCAACCTCGGCAGTGTATTCACTGAGGTCAAAGGAGACCTTTACGTGCGATTGCGCCGCCAGATTGTAGATCTCTGTGGGCTTCACCATGTTGATGATTTTCACCAGGCTGCTGCTGTCAGTCATGTCGCCGTAGTGTAGCT
The DNA here is from genome assembly GCA_008042485.1 of Drosophila mayri. Classification (NCBI taxonomy): domain Eukaryota; kingdom Metazoa; phylum Arthropoda; class Insecta; order Diptera; family Drosophilidae; genus Drosophila; species Drosophila mayri. The sequence continues at coordinate 305,180 of VNJN01004574.1, read as the reverse complement.
TCATCCGGCCGCCCTTGTGCGCCTTGGGATCTGCGTAAAGATGCTCGATCCGTGTGGTGTTGAACGTGCTGGCCCGCCTAATAATGCCGTGCACTTCGTAGTCCTTCTTGAGAAGGAACTCGGCCAGATAGGAACCATCCTATAGAAGGGAGTATAAAGTAATATTGTTTTGACCACGTAAGCATAGACTTGATGGATGGACGTCGCATCCAGCACACCCCCAACAAATACTGTGACTAATGCACTCGTTTACACACCTGGCCCGTTATGCCGGTTATCAGCGCAACTTTATCACGGGGCATACAAGGAGCGTCCCCGGCACAGTCTGTAGTTCCATTCTGATCCCTGCTCCCGTTGCTGCTGCTGTCGGTGCGTGGCTTCTTGGTTTCGGTGGCCCCCTCGGAGGTCGACATGTTAATTAGACGAGTGTGGGAGCAGTACTAATCCTAATTTCCCGGTTTTCACGGCGACGTTGGCGGAGGAGAGTAAACAATTTAGTTTTGCCAGAGCGTTGCCACTCTTCCGAAAAGTAGCCACTCCGTGTATCGCCGCTCTATCGCTCTATCGCCGATTTTAACCTTATAGGCGAGAGGAAGATAAACCACCTCAAGTCTTATCAACCGATTTCCACTCCCTCACCCGATTCGCTACTGGGTTGCGGCAGTGCCTTCTTCGGATTCAGCATTACGTGTGCGTACAGAGGCTTTCCATTTCATTATACGTTCGCTCCAGCAGCAATCAACAGTGATAACACCGCCGGGCAAAGACCGGATACTGCACATTGGGAACCTGAGGGCACTCTTTAATTAACCACAATCTCCGTGATAAATAATAGGCAATTGTCCCCAGCACAAAATGACGGATCTTATCAGGAAGGGAGCTCTGTTTCTCATGAGCGAGAAGTGCTATGATAACTACTTCCTCGAGCACAACTTCTTAGACAGTGAGTCTTCGATAATCCAAATCGGCCAATTAATAATCCATTATCCCTTATTCGCAGTTCCCTGCTTCAAGGCTCTGCTGAGCAAGGGCCTGGGCCTGGCCATTATCGCCGGTTCAGTGCTGGTGAAGGTGCCCCAGGTGCTCAAGATCCTCAGCAGCAAGTCCGGCGAAGGCATCAACATAGTTGGCGTAGTGCTGGACCTGCTGGCCATTTCCTTCCACCTGTCGTACAACTTTATGCATGGCTATCCGTTCAGTGCCTGGGGCGACAGCACCTTCCTGGCCATCCAGACCGTTGCGATTGCCGTCCTCGTCCTCTACTTCAATGGTCGCAAACTGCAGTCGGGCTTGTTCCTCGTGGGCTATATTATACTGATGTACGTCCTCAACTCTGGATTAACGCCGATGTCGGCACTGTTCACCATCCAGAGCTGCAACATTCCCATCCTGCTGGTGGGCAAGCTGTCGCAGGCGTACACCAACTTCCAGGCTGGATCCACGGGTCAGTTGTCTGCCGCCACAGTGATTATGATGTTTGCCGGTTCGGTGGCCCGCATCTTCACCTCCATCCAGGAAACTGGCGACACAATGATCATTGTCACCTTCGTCGCCTCCACTTTCGCCAACGCCGTCATTCTGGGCCAGTTGATCTACTACTGGGACAAGCCCCCCACTGGCGCCGTCAAGGGTGGCAAGGACGGAAAGGCAAAGAAGCCCAAGAGCAAGAAGGTCGATTAGGCGGGCGGGGCCAAAAACAGAGAGAGACTTGAACTCGAAACGAAACAAACTTAGGTTGCAACTTTTTCTCGACATTGTAGAACAAACAAATGCAAGTTTAAATAAATAGAGTCCTAGTTTATTTGCTTGTCCTGCTTCTCGAAATGCTGCTGCAGCAGGGCCAGGGCACGGTACCTATGCGAAATGGTGTTCTTCTCGGCCTTGGGAAGTTCAGCGTAAGTCTTGTCGTAGCCCTTAGGTTGGAACACTGGATCCCTGTCGTTACAATGCATCAGAATTGGACTTCTTATCAGGTTAGTTACGCAAGTGACTCACCAGCCAAAGTCCCGGGGACCGCGCGGCTCAACGATGACGCCGTCGGTGATGCCTTTGAAGATCAAAGGCTCAGCGCCAACGCCGTCGCAGTAGCCAAAGGTGCAGATAGCCTGGGCGGACTTGTCCTCCCAGCCGTGGAGCAGACGATGTAAGCCCTCCGGTTGCAGTTTCTCGAGGAACCATTTGATATACGGTCCCGGCAAGCCTTCTAAAGAGTTGAAACACAAGCTCGTGTCCTCCACAAGCACGGGGCCGTTTACCTGGCGCGCTGCCTCCTTGCACTTCTTTATGGCAATTTCGTCAATGTCACCTGTAAGATATTCATAAACCGTGAACTTAATTGAAGGGATTCTGTAGTGATATTTACCTTGCAGCTCAGGCAGGTCGATCTTCTTGGACACAATTGGCCGTGGAAAGCTGGGGCCCAAGATGGCCAGCAGCTCCTCCAGCTTCTTGGCATTGCCTGTCACAAAGGTAATTGGCTTTGACATTCTGCAACTGATTTCGCTAATTAATTTACACAATTTAAATAAAATCAAATAGCGTAAATAGAGAGCAAAGAAGCGATGTGCAACATGCGGGCACAATCAGCTGTTTTTTGTTTTGCCGCCAAAGCTTAAGCAGGGCTGTTCTACACTCAAATTTATTTGAACAGTAACAGTCGCGGGCCATATATTGGTAACAGTTCGGCTTTACTATTTTTATTTCTAATTAAACTTTAATTAATTACAGCTCCGAATGGTAAGCAGTAAAAAAGTATGAGGAAAATACAAAAAGAAATATTTTTATTCTTTTTATTCAATATGTATTCACTTAAATTTAAAGACAGCGTGTTAATTTGTATGGATTTTTCTTTCTCTTTTGTTGTTTGTGTGGGGCGGGATGTGGATTGGATTGACAAATACGAAGGACGAACTTGCAATAAATATGTACGCAAACTTGTGTTTCTCGAGTGAGACCAGTTAGGCCTGGATGTGGTGTCTCCTAGTCATCCAGTGTGAGATGCAGATTGGCCGACGGATGCAGGCCGAGTTCCTTGAGCGAGCTGCCGTTGTGCTCCGCCTCTAGGGATTTGCGAGGGAAGGCGCAGATCAGCTTGTAGCCTTCGTTGGGGATGTGCTTGTGCGTTTGGCGGATGTACAGGCGCAGCGTGGCCAGTTTCGTGTCCGAGGGCCAGCGCAGCTGGACCATTTCATCGGTTCCGGCGACATTGAGCAGGCGCAGCTTGAGGGCAGTCAGCTCGTCCTTTGCCTCGCCCAACTGATTCTCATACGAGGTGGCCACGACGCCCTTGAGCTCCTCGTCGTCGAACTCCTCAAGGCTTTCGTTATCGCTGCCGCCTTCGGTATTATTATCATCGGTCTTGGAGCCGCCACCGTTCTCATTCATGGAATTCTTGATGGCCAGCTCCAGTTGCTCCTCCTCGGTAAGCTCCAGCACCTTGGCTCGCTTCGGCGTTCCCCTCGAGCTGGCCGTCGAGGAGCACGAGGCCTCCGGATCGCCATCGTCGTCATCATCGTCGATTTGTACGGCTGTCCGTTTGGAGGTGCTGGGCGCATCCTCGGCGATAAAATCGCGATGCTCCTTCAGGAACTGCCTCAAGTCGGGCAGGACATTCTCCTGCTTTGGCGCCGGACTGCGCCAGACCTCCTCACCCGTCCGGGGATCTATGACGCACAGATAGGGAAGAGTGGCGCAGTGGTAGAAGGCCACGAAGCGCCGGCCCTCTGACGTGTCGTTGTCCACTTGCCAGAAGGTAAACTGGCGTCGCACCAACTTCTTAATGTCTTTGTCCGACCAAACGTCCCGGTTCATGGTCTGCGACTGGAAGTTATCGCCCTGCACGTTCACCAGCAGCCAGCGTTGTCGCTTCGTGGCAAACTGTCTGGCCGCCGTCAGCGTTCCGGAGTAGAGAATATCTGTGGGCGGGCGGAACAGGTCTCCAAGGCGGGATGTGCTGGTAGCTGTGGCCGCCGTCGAGCGACTGTTGAGCGCCATGGCCTGGCCAGCCACCACCATCTGTGCAGAGCGTTCGCGCCGGCGTCGATGAGCGCTGGGATCAGCATAGACGCCGGTGGCCTGCAACTGCTCTTCCATTAGGGCTCCTTCCCTGGCAAAATCACGCAGGGGACACACTTTAACACGCTGTGTGACCCGTGACAGGCGGCTGCTGCTCCCAGACGCGAAGAAGTTGTCGTCCTCCGGCAGAATCAGTTGCTCTCGCACCGGAGCGATAGGAGCACGCACCTCATCCTCGTCGTCCAGCAGAGGAAGCGATGCTCCAGCGGGTGCCACTGCCGAAGATGTAGAGGCCGCTGCTGCAGCGCCTCCCTGCTCGAAGAAGAGCGCCACAGCAGCGGCTACATCGTTGGCACAGGCCCCCAAATAATGCTTGGCCTCCTCGGCCGTGCAAGCGGTCACCTCGACCACTTGCTCAATCAGAGCGTCCGGTGTCTCGCTACTGGACATGGCTCTGCGATCGCGGAATACGGATTATGTTGCTTGGGCGCGCAGAAACGTTAACAAAATTGGGGAAACGGAAAACGAGTACGAAATCCAAACGAGCTATTTCCCAGGGACAGATAAAATGCGTCCGCATAAAAAATCAGCTGGCGGGCAGTGCTCAAAAATGCCTGTTTGACTTTTTTTAAAAATGGTGCCCGAATTTCTGTTGACTTTTTTGCCAATGGTGCCCAGCTGCACATCGACCTCTATAGCCGATTTTAACCTTATAGAAACATCGATGATCGACGCATCGGGGGTTTCCCATCACTATTTTGTACAATCGGGAAAAGAAAGGTGGGCATGAATTCCGAAGCGGTTATCGAGGGTATTCTTGTATGGGGAGAAAGGTGGGCATGAATTCCGAAGCGGTTATCGAGGGTATTCTTGTATGGGGAGAAGCGGTTATTGAGAGCGGGCCAACCGGTTATTGACCAGCAGCACCAGCAAAAGTCTTGTCTAAAAATTAAAAAAATTAAGATAAGATTCCCAATTGCCGTGGTCCCCCAAAAAAGATGACTAATACCCCTGCGGACTGGTGAATCGAACACCCACCTGCTGTCACCGTGAATATGTGAACCGCCGCGTACCGGGACCAACGAAGCCAGTTTTGCCAATCAGAACCGAGAAAAATAAAATAGAAAAGCGATTCCTAGTGATTTGAAATCGGATCTGCGGATCCCCAGTGCCATTAGCTCCCGCCCCGCGTTATGCCCCCCGTTTGTTGTTTATTTGTTTATTGTTAATGCTGCTGACGTCGCAAGATGGTCTCGCTGATAAAGAACCAATTGCTCAAACATTTGTCCATGTAAGTGTGGGTTAGTTGGGACTTAATCTGTGTCAGTGGGAAATGTAATTACGAAACTCAATTAGGTGCACTTGGGTGGGCCAGTGGCCCAGTGGAGCAGCCCTTGGAGCGGGAATTGATTTTTCCCAGCTTTCAGTATTGTCTGTGTGTGTGCGTGTATTTCTCACAGCTTCCCTGCCGCCCCCTCTTGTATTTTCACTCCCGTCACCTGTCCTGACCCCCGCTTTTATGCCTTCTTTATCGCTTCCGCTTGCCCCATTGCTAATTTGCTAGCCTCCGCTGGTCCCGGCCGGGGGTTCCCCTCCCTTGCCGAGTAACAAGTGGATTGCCAATTTTCTGCCCTTCACGCACTTTCAATTTTCTCATCATCCGTAAATGTTTATTATTTTTCTTTTTACGTTGGCTCCGTCTCCCTGGAATTGAATACCCATCCATACCCTCAACTCCCATCCTCCTCTTGCTGCCAGCGGCATTTGCATGTGAAATTCAATTTCCCGTCTCATCCTTGGCTCAATATGGTTTATTTGATGGCTGGGTTACTCGATAACCTTGTCCGGAACAGGGGGGTTTGGCAGTAAACACATATTCATAAAGAGGGTAAATAAATCAAATACTTATTTTCGTATTCTTATAATTATAAACAATGCAGGCCCCAAGGGAGCTTCTTCGATTGTTTTGACAGGTTATTACACAGAAAGTAATAATGGCAGTTCCAATAAATAATAATTTTCTGGGACTTAAAAATAAAAACGGTCTTGAATTTTCTAGTAAAAATTTAAAGGAAAAATTTTGTAATTTGACTAACTTTGAATATAAATGATTAGGATTTAGAGAACAACTTTTTTAAGAAAGCTTAAAATGTGTAACTTCGGGTTTTATACAATATTTTCTTTAAAAAACTAGTTTCAAGTTTAGATTTCAAGCTATAAATAATATTTTTTCTACTTCTTGGAGGCTTGAAATAACATTTGATGTATTATTTCTTAATAAATTATTTAAAATTCATTATAATAAAATAGGTTCTTAACACTCCTTTTGAACTTTAGCTTTTGTCTTCCACAAAATAAAAGTTTTACTTCATTTTATGCTTGTTTTTAATTAGCTTTCAAGTAGAAATAATGTCGCAAAGCTACCATTCCCCATACCACCTTACCTGGCCCGATTCCGTGTAATTCTTTCTATATATATATCTGTCCCCACACACGAACTTTAATATGTCAAGTCCTGGCCTGGCCTGGCCACCTGCTTAAACAAAGGCCATATTTACCCGTATACACAGCGGCATTGTCTTGGCCCCCTTTGTGGATATCTTTTGTGCGTTATTGCCACCGCGTCCTCTGTCCTTGCCCTCCACTGCCACCTGCCGGTGCCCTTCCACGCAATTAGGCTGCAAACACAAGCCAAGTTTATAACATAACACGGCCGATGAGGAGGAGAGAGAAAGCCAGGGTGTAAATGCAAAGCAAACTTGTTGCCCAAGTTGTGGGCTGGCGAAAAGTTAAAGAAAAATCTCTTTACTGCACCCACCCGCCGCGGAGGGGAGCTGTTATCAGTTTTCTGCGGGCCAGGAAGTTGGAAAGTTACCCGACCTGATCGGCATTTCTTATTGCCAGGGGATTTCGGAGATGGCCAAGAAAAAGTTCTTAAGTAGCAAGTTGAGCTGGAATTCGGCCGCCGCCGTAAACCTTCTCTTTTCCCCAACTCTATAACCGAATCAATTCGATTTCAATTATACTCAGAGCCATTAGAGGGAAATGGGTCAATTGGTGGCAAGCATCTGGCGCCGACAGTTCACGAGTTCGCCCCTTGGTTTATATCTCTATTCCTCCCCTCGTTCCGCAACATAACATTCCCCAGTCCCCTTTTTGTTTTTTCCCTACTTTGCAAATGCAATCTGACATGTGCGACGAGGCTGATTTAATTGGCGAGACAAGCAGACGACGACGACTCACGTTTCCTCCTCGTCTTTTTCTTCATGTAGCTACACGAAGAACCTATCCTCGGACAAAATCAACCTGAGCACCTTCCGCGGCGAGGGAGAGCTCTCGAACCTGGAGCTGGACGAGCGGGTGCTCACCGAGCTACTGGAACTGCCTAGCTGGCTGCGCCTCACCTCTGCCTGGTGCAATCATGTCTCCTTCCGGATTAGCTGGACCAAGCTCAAGAGCGTGCCCATAACGCTGGTGAGTAGTAATTCCAGGGATTAAGGGAAATAGTAAAAAGGACGAGCAACACAGGAAATTGCACTCCAATTACTACAGAGTGCAGCAGCATCCCTTCTTAAATTGTCCTCCTTTTTTAGTGAAGGGTGATTTTTTTTATAGCAGTTTAAGGAATGAGTTCTTTAAATTTATGGTATGAAATATTTAGGCATCCAAATTCGGTTTAAAATAGTCAATTTTATAGAAAATAACAAGAATATGTTACATTTTCCCTTTTTAGAGTTCATTTTTTTTATAAAAAATACCTCCATGGTGTCCCAGAAATCTTTATTGCTTCTATAGCAACTTCCCAAAACATTAACTTTAATTCTTTTAATCTGTTTGCATTATCTTAATTACTAATTACTCAATATTTTCAACAGACCCTAGATGAGGTGCGCATCACCATCGAGACCTGCAATCCAACGACACGCGATGCAGGTGGAGGCGGAGGAGGAGGATCCGGTCCCGGAGGAGCAGGTTCTCCCACCGCTGCGGCCGCTGCTCTGCCACAAGTGCCTCAGGGTAAATACAGCTTCATACACAAGGTGGTCGATGGCATCACAATTGTGGTCAACACGGTGAACGTTAACTTTGTGAGCGCCGCCTTTACTGCCTCCGTGCAAATGTCCCGCATTCGGGTGGAATCGAAGACGCCAAAGTGGGCCAATGCCGATCTACGGATGACTCGTCTCAAGGATGCCCAGAAGGGTATTATCCTTATCTTCAAGGAGCTCTCCTGGCAGACAGTTCGCATCGAGGCCAGTTCCACGCAGGACAAGTCTTTGACGCCGCTTCGCCTGCTCACCAATCACGCCAGATGCCGGATTACGATCCGCAAGCGATTGTCGGACTGTTCGTTGCTCGCTTCCCGCCTGGTCCTCATCCTGGACGATCTGCTGTGGGTGCTCACGGACTCGCAGCTGAAGGCGGCTCTGCATTTTGTGGACTCACTGTCGGGTCTGATTAAGGCGGCCACACATGCCACACAGAAGACAAAAGCGGCTCGCAAAATGCAGGTGAGTCGAGTTAAACAATGATATAACTATATAGAGTACTTATACAGTTCTCAATGACAGACACTGCCCGAGTACAAGGCTCAGGTGGAGCAGCAGCAGAACCGTCTGTCCGAATCCGCTCACACAACCAACGCCCAACGCATGTTCAACGCCTTCGATGTCCGCGAAACGTCGTATCATTTCTTTAGCCAGCGCATTGATCTCCATTTGTGCGACGACGAGGGCGACGGTCGTTCCAGCTATCCTGAGCTGGACAAGGGCGGTGCCTTGCAGGTCTCGGTCACTGCCTTTCAGGTTGATTACTATCCCTATCACCTGGCCAAATCGGATCGCTCGCATTGGGCCAAGTACAAGGAGGCCTCGGTGGCGCCGGCGCTGTGGCTCAAGGAATCGCTTAATGCCTTCCGAGAGGCTGTGCTTAACCTGAGCCAGCCCAATCGACCGGCAATGCATGCGCCGCTGGAACGGAGCGCTCCTGCCTCGCCCGTCATGCTGAATCCCAGCATGCTGAGCTCTCAGCACGGAGCGGGTAGCTTCTCTAATGGCAGCAGCACGCCGACAGCCGCCGGACTTGTAGGAGGATCGGGTTCTGGAAGTGCCTCCGCCAATAGCCAGTTATCGCAGGCTGCCCAGCAGAGGAGCACGCTGGAGAATCTGGCCAAATTGATGAGTTCTTGTGTGATTCTAAGGATTGAGGACTTTACCCTGTATCGGGTGACCACTTCTGGAAAGAAGGCAATGCCCAAGGAATTTGTTTCGGGTATGGTTGGAGATATTATTGTATTAACAAGCCAATTAACAAGCCACCTAACAAGCCACGCCTACATAACTGCCAGGAAAACACACAAAGACACAAACTTCATAAGAGTTCCACTTTATGTCAACTAATACATTTAATATAATAATAATATAATTTGTATGATAAGTTAACAAATAAGCTGATTAAAGTGGAACTCAGGCATCTTCAACTATTTTAACATTTTGGCATCTCTTTTTCTCTCGTTGCTTTTTATCCAATTAATTGCATTCCATCCATAAAACCATGTAAATCGCTTTTATTGTTGTTTTATATTGTTGTTAACGTTGCTATTGTGTAGCGCAACATAAAAGGAAAAGCAAATCCTCAGGTGAATATGTCACAAAGGCTCCTAACTCCGCTGATATCATTGTGCATTTGTTTTAACTTTCCATAGATGTTATCTAGTTCAGGTTTAATTAGTTTTAATGCGTTTTTGCAGGTGACAAGGATCGGTATTCGTTTCCCGCCGAGATGCCCATTATCCATGCGGAATATACCTACTTCTATTACCCCGGCGACTTTGTCTTTCCATGTTAGTTGCCGAAAATTAGAATATATAATTATTGCTTTTATTTACTGGCATTTTCTGCTTTCACCTCGATAGTACCCCCCTCCAAGGTCTTCGTGCATGTAAATCCTATTCAAATGCACTTCGATCTCAGCTCTATTTTGTGGCTCAACTCCTTCGGTCTCAATTTGCACGAGAGCCTGCTGCGCACCAGTGTTGGATCCCAGAGCACCTTACATCATACGCCGCAACATCCTCTCCAGCAGGAGTCGCGCAGTGCACGCGGCTCGATTGCCTCCAATGGCTCCAATGGCACACAGATGGCCGCCGTTAATGTGGATCAGGAGCCGAATCTGATGTACATGGATGTCAAGGTGGAAGCGATTATGCCGCGTGTCGTAATGGAAGCGGCCGTGGATTCGCCGAGCCAAAAGGATCGACCGAAAACGATGCAGATACAGGTTTCGCGCTTTGCGCTGACCAACATCCGTGAAATGGGCAGCTCGAGGGCGGATCTGGCCCAAGCGTTGCACTCACTGCAGGAGGGATCCCTGGTTTTTGGCTCAGGCTTTCCCTCCGTTGAGGGTGACATGTGCATTGTCACGGATCGCATTCTGTCGCACGTGGCTGCCTCGGATGTGAGCATGATGTCGCCCGGCGACAGTCAGAAACTGCCCCGTTCCGCCTCCACGCAGTACCTGTCCCGTTATGTCATGTGGCTGGAGCCTCGGGATGTGTGGTGCATCAAGCTGGACCCGGTGTGGGTGGATTTCCTGGGCGCCCGCTCGCTCGGTCCCAACAAATCCATTCCGTTTGTGGACGCGGTGCCCATCACCCTGTGGCTGCACTCTGGCTCCGCCCAAGCACAACTGGATGTGGGAAAGGGCGGAACGGCGGCGGCGAGTATGGAGAGCATGGGTCTGCCACCATTGCCCACTTTGCCGCCCCTCCAGGCGTGCAATCCCTTCCTGATGAGCGACGAGGATGTTCGCCTCGCCGGCAGTGCGGATTCATCACCGCCTGCCCCTGCCCCGGATCGCACAGCGGATGTGCATGCCATTGCCCATATTTCAAATTTGGTGAGCCTCCAGATCGATCACTACCAGCTGCTCTTCCTGCTGCGCATGGCGGAGGAGCTTAATGAGATGTCCACCTTCCTGAACCTGGATGCCGAGCGAATCTTGCATAAGGTAGGGGTGACAAGGTGTTCAAAATAATATAAAATAATAATTATATTCTTATTTCCAGCAAAATGAACAAAAATCAATCATATTTGGGTGCGTTGTGCCGCAGATCGAGGTGACGCTCGTGATGCCATCGCCAACACCTGGTAAGGAATCAAGTGGTGGTGATGCTGAAAGTGTCGTACCCGACTCAGCTAGTTTGGGTGACGATTTACACATGAATAGTAAGAATTTATATATCTTTTGTTGTCTCTCTTCAACTCTCTTTAGTTTTATAGCCTAAGTAACTAACCTCGAATGTCCAGTGAGATCTACCTGCAACACGACTCTAGTTAATGTCCTTAATCCACACAAGTAGCTCTCACCGATTTCGTGTTGTCCTAATCCTAAGATAATAAGCTCCATCACGTTGATCACCAGACTAACCCAGGAGCTAGTTAAAACACTTGCTGCTGTAATTCTCGCTTTCAAGTCGAACTAAAATATTAATTTTAACAATTCTGTTATGCGTTTAGGCTGGGCACCTAGGACCTTAACACACACTTCTCCTTCTTGGGAGCTGTTGAACTGAAGTCAAGTGAAAATTGGGTATAGAAGGCAATCAAAATATATCACAAATCGTGTGCTAGCCCTATTCTTTTGCTTGGCTTCAGCGTCATCACTCCTTTTCTATATCTATATCTCGCATGTTTATTTTGTACTCTAAATTACTAACCCAAGCAGAGCCATTTTAGAGCCTAATAAATATTGTAAAACGAAACGTAAACTCTTTACCCAAAACATTTCTAATTGACATTAATAATAAATCGTAACCAGGCGGCAACATAACCTGGCCCACACCACCGCCACTGGATCAGCTAAAGAGCAATACCTTCGGCAGCGTGGAGACACCTTCCCCAGTGACCAATGAGCCGCCTTTTGACAGCGGCATACACATATCCAATCCCAATACGCATGGGTGAGATGAGTTTGAACTAACAATAAACTTTAAGCTAAGTTCCCCTCCCCTGCAGCTACAATGTTCAGATACAAAGCACACCCACAATGGCCTCTTCCACGCCCAGCCAGGGTTCTCGTCCGGACACGGGCATCTCCACACAATCGCAATCGCAGTCACAGTCCATCTCCTCCGCCTCGAAGAGCGGCAAGAGTGGCGGCAGTCGATCTGGAGGCGGCGATACCGTTCCCAGTTTGACAAAGGAGATCAACTCCGGACTGCTGTCCATGAAGAAGGGCTTCTCCAGTTTCATGACTTCCATTGACTCGGCCATTAAGTCAGGCACACCGAACGACGATGCCAGTGATACGTTCTCCATACAGAGTGACATAAGCTCCGACTCGGAGAACTATGCGGCGGTGATGGGCGACGACAAGACCATGGATTGCATGGATGTGATGTTCCGCCTGAATCCCTTCACCAATGACAACAACATGAAGGCCTCGCCGGTAGAGGTGGCCAGTGAGGTGTATGAAGAGCAGCCGAGCAGCTACAAGACAAACATGTCCTCGCCATCGGAACCCTCGGAGGGCAGCACCTGGCGGCGACGCGATCTGGTGTCCATGGCCACCTTCAGGTTGATTTTCTTGATCATATTTAAAAGTATTTATTACTAATTGTTTGTTTAAATTTGTGTAGATTAACCACCGTTGAGCTGATACGCCAACAAGAGGGTCCCAAATCTTCGGTTCGCCTGCAGGTGGCTGCCGTTTCCTGTGACGAGTGCGGAGCCATTCCTTGGGATGAGCTACAGGTATACTTCTTGCCTTATTTTTAATAGAAATACTTATTTTTTCAGTTATTTGTTTGTTTTTTTAATTTGTTTTTGTGTTTAATTTGTAAATATATGAAAAATAATATTATTTTTCAGTTTCTTCTCAAAGATTTTGCTCAATTAAATGTTTTGCGCTTTCGAACTTTCTCAACATTCTGCATGTTTCGATATCTTTTATCCAAACAACTTTTAATATAAACACTTTGAAAGTTTCATTAGGTTTCTCTTATTATTTAAATGTTTATTTTGAAAAGCAAGTGAGCTCTTCCTGTAAGATAACTTCTCATATAATCATTTTCTCATTATATTTTCTCTCTTTCTCTCTTATAAAAACCAATATTAAATATATACTCAAAATCGATCTCAATGTGTGCTAATCTAATACAAAATTCAAAAAACAAAAATTATAATCAACATAAAATTTGAAAAAAAACACACTTGTAAATTGATCTATGACAATCCTTACATGACACGAATTTCAACAATCACCATCAACTACAAAACCAACAAAAACTACAACTACAAAACCAACAACTACAACACTCGAAACCAAAAATAGATCGCGCATCAAGCAAACAAGGTATCGAAAATATACAACAATTGAAATTCCTTACTTAATTAAATGCCTACGATTATTTATTTATAATTTATCCGCTTTGTACATATACTATCCAGAGTTTAAGCTAACAGAATTATTATTTATCTATTAATTATTATAAATTAATGGTTTTTTGGTGCGTTTATTATATATTTTATCATTTGATATTGTAGTTGACTTTTGGCCTGTTTGCAATCGCATTTTTGGGCGTTCTTGGCCATTAGTTGAGTAGTTGATAGCTTGCCGGAGGGAATAACGTTGCTCAACGCGTATGAAAATGGATTACTTTCAATCGAATAATGGTTTTTTTGAGCATGAAACGCGCGTTAGAACGACGAATGTGATCCAGTCTCCCACACAAAAAGTACATGCTTAGATCCCTACAAATTCCATTTCTGATTTTATAATTTCCTTGCTGGTATTGCTTTGTTGATGATGACTTATGATTTGCTACGAAATTGGTTCATTCAGAGACATAGAAGTCTAGGCAAAGTACAGTAGAACAACACTAACAACAACAATGGCCAACCACAAAGCACTAACTACTAACTACTGACTTGGGACAACCGCAAGAGTAACTACTACTAACAACTGTACTGTTGAAACTAACTAAACTAAGAACATAAACACACACAAATGGCTGCTTAAAGACAATATAAAAATATGATGCATATCGCCATCTCTCCCATAACACACCCACCACATCAACACACGCACACTAAATCCAAATCACACACTCTACTCCTACCCACTTTGCATGGGTGTGTGCTTTCAGCTTTGCATGTTGTTCTCTAGCTGTTTCCAAACGTAGTCTATCACCATGATTCCAACCGTTATGAGTCCCTAAACTACAATGGTTCCTTAATCTCTAACCCCTAAACCTCAGACCAAGTTCGGAGCACGGTGCAAGGCCTGGAATCTGGCACCCTACAATCCAGAGGCTCCACCCTGCATCCGTCTGCGCATGGAGGAGACTCTGGACATGCCCAAGGAAATTGAGGGTCTCATTGATCGCAAGCGCATCCAAAGGTGAGAGAGATATAACTTTCTGCTTGCCAAAAAAATATAATTTTATTTATTTTCCGAATCCAAATTCCAGCTGGATCACTCATCATGCCGAGATCCGAGTGAAAGACATCAATATGGATCTGTCGATGAGCACTGTGATTGGTCTCGGCGATCTGGCCGAGGATGAGGTCATCTCCCCACCAATGCCTATCACAGTAAGTGCACTCTTTAAATAGTTCTCCTTCAAAAGTCCACATTTCTGATTATTTATTATTGCTTATCTTTAGGTAAATGTGGAAAACGTTCGTATTAATTTGCTGGAGGACCGTCCGCCCGTTAATATTACCTCACCTGGTCCCGTGCCCATTAATCTGTGCATTGGCCGCATGCGCCTAGAGCGTGACAAGACCGGAGTACTCAATATCCAGCCCATAGGTAAGGCATAAAATAACATAAAACTAATACAAATGGTTTATATAAAGTTTGTTTGCTGGCAGATACAAACATGAGTGCCGCCCAGCATCAGGCGCTGGGCAGTGCCTTATTTGGAGCACCGCGGGAAAGGGACCGGGAGCTGCTATCCATGCAGCTGGTAATGCAGCAAATGAAGCTGGACAATGATCAGCTGCGTAGGCAATTGGTCGACTCAAAAGTAAACACGGATAACTATAGGTAAGACCACAAAGCTTAGCTTTCAAAAGATTTATTTTATCCTGAAAAATGATAACACGATAGGCAAAGGACCAAACAGGAGACAGATGTTTTGCGTTCTTATTTGAAAGCTGCCCAGGATGACATAAGCATTTTGCTGGAGGAGAAGAAGGCTCTACTGGACACCATACGTTCCTTGCAGGTAAATCAAGCGATTGACATCTCATTGCTTTTTATCTCACTGTTCTCTCACTGTCTCTCTAACTTTGTTGGATGTATTGTTCGCCTTTTTGAAACACCTTCTTCCTGTTTGTTGCGTTTTATTGTGTGCGTAAAGTTGAGACACATTAAGCTTAAGAACACCACAAATAATAATAATAATGCAAGGATCGAAGGTCAGTTAATGCCCAAGCACGCCTTGAGCCTTGCCTTGCTAGCATGCCAAACTTTTCACACGCTTTCTGCTTGTCTTTCAGCCCAGTCCGTATTTAGATCTTACTAAATATGTTCTTTATCTTGTAGGTACAGCTGACCTCATCGAATATGACCAGAAAGAGTGATGGCAGTAGGTAGCACAACTGCATGGACTGCATACAATGCTGCGGCGAGAACAACAACGCCTAGCCTTAAGCCAATCAGCCAACGTATGCCGATAGTCAGTCGTGATAGAGAAACCTCTATATCTATATATAAATGCCCATGACGTCCTCCTCAACATCATCGCCATTCGATTTTGAGTTTGAGTTTTGCAGAAGACTGAGCCGTACCGAACACGGACACTTTTCACGTTGCCGTTCGTCATACTTACTTATACTTATACTTACACTTATAATTATACTTATACAAAGAGCTATCCGTATATATATACACGCGGAAAGCTAAATCTTTAACTATAACTATACGAAAATATTGTTTTTATCGGTTTTAAGCTTGCTATCGTTCCAAAGAATGTCTTTTTTATTTGATTTTGATAACTTTTGGAAAGTTTTTTATGTTGATCTTTTTAGAAAGCAAACTTTTAACCAAAAAACACCATTGTTAATTATTTTACAAGATGATAATCAAAGCGAGAGAGCTGGAACTATGTACAGACAGAGTTAATGTGTCATTGATATTGCGCCTACTCACATATACATATATTGTGTATATTATTCCACTAATTCCATGGATATTTGGATATATAGAACCTATTGTTGTGATTCATGATCATATCAAAACTGAATTCTAGTAACTGTGTGTATGCATTGCTGTTGTTGTTGTTGTAATCGTGTGCTAGCAAAAGATATATTTGGCCAAATTTATTATATAATCGGAACTTGATAGTATTCTCTCGAAATTCGTATTCGTATTCGTATTCGCAATCGCATTCACATTCCAATCGACTCCATCATCGTTTGCTTCTCAACTACCAACTACTAATCAAAACTAAATACTAAATACACAATTACCATAATCAAAAATGTTATATAGACGACATCCTATAAGCTATATATGTCTGCTTATACTACATATATATAAACTTAAATTAAATCAGATGCTGTACCATGTTAAATGAAATCAAAAAATAAACTCAAGTCAGTAGCGCCATGCGTATACAAATTTTAAATAAAAAGTCTTCATATATATATTTCGAATTGTAAATGAACAAATGTTTGTATTTGTATTATAAAAGTTTAACAAGAAAAAGAAAAACAAAAACAAACTAAAACTAAAACGATTATTAATTGTTATACACATTATACGAAAGTTTTCATCTGTAGCTAGGCGAAATGAAACTAAAGAAATTGAAGTCATATTAAATATTACAAATATATTCAAATGTAAATGTTGCTGGCTGTGTTTTTATTTGGGTTTGGAATACAATGGGATTTTACATAGAGATAAAACAATTGAAATCGATTCTAACCATCATATTTATCCCAGGAGATGTGTCCTCTGGTGCTGTTTTTACCCTTTAAAAAGTAATTTAAGATAACTTATACCCACAATCCAGGAATAAAACAATTTTTAAAAGGAATATACTTTTATAAGAGTTTATTTTTATTGAAACTTTACGATCATAGCCAACTGCTGTTGCTGTTGTGTTGTCTCATTCATAGAATTAAATACGTTTTAGAGCGCGCTTCTTTTTTGTTTTTAATATCTCGATCTCTATTCATAGCAAACTTACATATTTGTGTTATCTGTTGCTGCTGTTTCGTACTTTCCTGTTTTTTTTTTTAGTTTTTGTTTTGTTTTGTTTGCGATTACATAGGTGTGTATGTAAAGTTGCACTAAACTAAAGAAAAACCCTCGAAAAGTTGGTTGCACTTAAAAATTTCATTTCGTTCTCTCTTCAGGCGATGTCTTGGTTTTATCTCACTTACATTTTGTATACATATATATATTTATTTCGAGTGTATTAATTTGCAAAAATATCTATTGGTATATATGTATGTTAGTCTGGTTTAGAAGAACGCCTAAAATACAGTACAGCACATGCACATATATCTAGATGTGGGGACTCGACTCAAAACGCAAAGATCTCTCAACAATCAAGCAACAAAGAGTTACACAGTAATAATTAATAGTAATAATGAACATGTGAAGCAACAAATGTAAATTTGCATTAAATATTTGATTTAATTCCATGTAAAATGCTTACAAATTAATTGTACAATTATGAAACAAGGCCATTTGATGCAAAAATGAAGCGGTAAAGCTGCTCGAAATGCATCATTATTTTACGATTAAGATTTTAATTTATGGTTCACGCCGAAATAAAGACTTCAAGCTCCTTCCCTTGGTCCACCATTTAGGCCACCATTTTGCATTCGTCGAGATGAGTTGCGTGCTTAATGACTTACGGATCAGCTTACTTATTTTATGTATGTATAAATATTTTGTTTGTTCTTCTTTTTATTAAAAAATGCTAGAAAACACAAAACTCATTAGTTGTGGATTTTTTACTTCATTTTTTATTTGATTTTTTCTTGTTGTTTGTTTTAAGAGTAATCTTCTTAGTTCTTCTTGTTGTTTTATACAAAAAAATCAACACAATAGTAAAACTAAAACTAAAGCAAAGATTTAATTAATTAAAAAAGAAGGTTCAGAATAATAGAAAACTGAAAAAATCATGATGTTTGATTTGAATTGGAAATTACTGGAACTCGGAAAATGTTTTAATTGCATTGCTGCGCCTATATATGATTTTTATTTTTCACTCTTTACTATGTTTCTTGGTTTTGTTTTTTGTTTAGTTTGATGTTTGTTTCGTTCGTTAAAAACTTAAAGACACGCTGGACAATGTTTGCAACTGCTACAAGTTATTATTGGTTTATAAGTTTGGATTGAAATTTGTTGAAATTTGATTTACAATTATCGATTGTAGATGTAGATTGCAATTATATAATTAATATGTAAACATTGCCGCTAAGACTTGTTATTTATTTAATGCCTGGATGAATATTAAAACCATTCAAAATTAAAGCTTAATAAATAAATAAACATTGTTTTATTGTTGTTGTTTCTGTAGCTAATTGCGGGATCTCTTTACTTGTCCTTGTCAGACTCGGCAGCGGCAGCCACTGGCTTCTTGTTGCCAATGGGAATGGCCACTCGGATCCTGGATTAAATGGGAATTAAGCAATTAGTATAGATATATAAAGGATCTTTAGGGGTCCACACTTACTTGTCGGTGATCTCTGTCAATTTGCTGCGCACCAGATCCAAATAGGTGTCGATCGATTGCTTGTTGTTCTCGTAGACCTTGGGCAAGGTAAACAGCGACACAAAGGCTGTGTATATAAATAAAATAAATTATTAATCCGGCTTGTGGGCATATAGGTAATCCAGAAACTTACCCAAGATGACCAGAGTCATGCCATTGAACCAGGCACCGATGTAGGTGAACACCCACAGGAGACCGCCAAACTTGATCGAATCGATGAGATCCTCAACCAAAAACAGACGCCTCAGCTCCGCGGTAAAGCCATTGATATGTGCCACAGCCACGCCGGCAATGTTCTGCACCTTCTCCTGCGACAGCGTCAGATCCAGTTCCAGGTATTCTCTGAAAATGTATAAAATTTGAATTTATTTATTACTTTTATTACTTATTATTTTATTTATTACTTTTTTTATTTTTATTATTTATTATTTATTACTTTATTTAATATTTAATTAATTAACTCACTTGAAGGGGTGTCCGTCGTTTGTCTTTTGCACGGCCTGTGTCACAGATTTGTAGATTCTGAAGGCCACAGTTCCGAAGAGGGCGAGGAGCGACAAGTAGGCAAAGACACTGATCACCGAGAAGCTGGAGATGGCCAGAAGTGTGATCAGGCCGGCGCCGAAGACAATGCCGGACTTCTTCACATCGCGCCAGTAGATCAGGGACTCCACTGGAAAGGTAAGAAAAGGGTTCGAATTATTAGTTACTTCTTTTCGAGGTGGAAAATCTTAGAGGTACACATATGTTTTTTTTTTTATATTTCCCAATTTATAGCCCTCATAAACACTCACAGAGGAGACAAAAAAGAGATAAAGTGGACGGCAGGCAGATACCAAAATATACACAGGCATACGCATATGTGTGGATATATCTTTTCAGCTGGCGGCAATTATGCAATCTATGAGATAAATAGATGAATCTCTGCAATGGATTCGAGCTGCACGTCTGCCCCAGCTGCTTAGCTGGTAATTATCGGTTGGCATTTTCTATTCATTCTCTATAGCTTTTCATATTATCCTAACCCCAACTACCACTCGTGTGCTCGGTGGGTTCACTCACACAATTTGTTCGACATTTTTCTGCTTTCGGTTTTTCCGTTTTTCCTGCGGATCGCGGTTCGTTCGCGGTGCGACGTTTGACGTCCGTTGCCAAGTTCTACACACTAGAGAAATATTATTTAGCGGAACGTATAAAAGAATGGCTAGAGCAAGAGTTCAGATTTTCCGGACCCAGCCGGAAAATTAAAGAGAACTTGAAGAGAAAATGCTAAAGAGCAACGTCGCCGTTGGCGTTGGCGGCGCCTAAAAGAGTGTCCAAGTGTGTGGAACGGAAATGAATTGAAACACGCCTAAGAATCGATTAAAAACATTCTCCTCCAGCTCGTGCCGGCCTATATCCAGCGGATATACAAAATCGCTGACGTAAACACTTCTTCCATTCGCCGCCGCCATATCTTTGCCATCTTTGCTCCATTCGCTTTCATCGGCGCTACTATTTGGCATTCGGATTTGGCGATAAGAAGTCACTGCCCCCAAGGCGCCTGGGTTTAACCCAATTAAGATACTTGAACAAGCGAAGAATCTATAAATATACCTTCAAGTGTTGGAACTATTGGATTTGTTTGTTGGCCACCCATTGATGGGTGAGGATTAATATGAACTGATTTGCAAGGGGAGAAACTATTAATACAGTGGCACAGGTGCCACCTTTAATTGATGGTTTAATGCTTTTAAGGTAATTAAGATAGGCTATCTTTATAATCAATAATAAATCAATATTATAGCAGGGCATCTTGTATTTTATTTGCCAATTAGTAGATAATAAAACATGGAAATTATGGAAGTGTAAACAGAACTAAAATATTATAAATTCGCTTTGTAAATATATTTCTTTAAATTCAACTTTGTCATAGTTTAGCCATCATTTTTTTACATTTTACAATACAATATTAAAACTGGATATCCTTGGCAATAATTTTTACAGTTTAGAAGCATATTCCTAAAGCAGTTCTTATCCTTTGGTTTTTAAACCTCCTTTAAAGTTTTAAAAATTTACCATCTCGTTTGACTTTAAATCTTTATGAAGAGTTTGATTATCTCAATCTCGAGGTGAAAATTTATTACCTAAAAACCATAATTAAAAGTTTCATAATATCCGCCTTTGGTGACATTTCAATATAGAATTTATATGTACACCTAAACAAATAACAAGAAGGAGAGCTGCAGCAACAAAAAAGTTGGTTAAACTTGTTTTAGGCTCGGATTCGGTTTCAGATTCGAATTTGTTTAACGTTGCCAACCCATAGACACAGACACGATCTGAATGGAATTATGTAAATACCCGGAAAATAAATTAGAAAGGAGACTCAACTGCTGTTGATGAGATGGCATACAATATGTTGAGCCCTGAAGTGGGTTAAAGTTAAAGAGATCTTTCTCTGGCACTCTCATGAGAGAAAGTTACCAAAGTATCAATTGGATACGATTCCAAGACTTTGGTACAATTGCAACTTGAGATGAACAAAAGAGCCGATGATGATGATGATGATGCTGATGATCGAGAGTAGGGAACTGGTTTACGTCTTGCCTTGAAACTAGTTTTGGCCGAAAGTGAAGTGCAGCAGGGAGCCTCTGAAGAATACAAAAATATATAACCAAAGCCAGCAAAAAAACAAAAAAAACTGCATAGATAAGAAGCCCCTCGGGGAAGCTGATAACATTGTACTTGCCGTGTATATTAATTTAATTTTCTCAACTAAATTGCCAATGCAAGCTAGAATTATGATGATGAAGTGAAATTCGTTGCCAAGCGTAGTTCTCAACGTGGCAAAAAATGAAGAAATCTATATAAAAATTAGCACTGTCTGACCACGAGGGAAATATGCAAAAAACTTTGGTTCTATGTCAGGTTTTGGACTTTTTATTATTTTGTATGAATTGATATTTCGGCCACGTTGGCGCTGCTGACGCTGCTCTTCTGCTGACGTTGCTGCCAGCAGCAGCAATCACTGCTACGAGGCCCATAAATATTTTTTATTCCGTAGATAAGAAGCTAGCTGGCTCGCTGTCGTCGCCCTAAACCAAAGTGGACAACGTGGACCATCATCATCATCATCACCTGGCTGGATGATAAGCGCCCAGCCCGGCGGAGGAGATAGAGATAGCTTTCCGATTTTTATTTTTTCCCATTGTATTACCTGGTCCGCGCTCGGGCAGCGGCTGGAAGTTGCCATTGGAATTGTTGCGTGAGTAGCGCTTGCTGCCGCCTGCCATTGTGGGTAATTCGAATTGGTAGGAACCGTTACTAGCTTGGCGCCAAAATGTATGCAAATTCGCGTGTCTAGGCTTAATTACAGCTCTGAAAGTTAGTTAGTCGCTGGGCACGCACGCACACACACTATCGCACGGGGGAGACGATTCGGCCGACCGTCTGACACGAGCTCAACAAAAGAACTGGAAGAAGTTTGAGCACAAATTAAACCAACAAGCCTCCAATTTGCTAGGGAGCTGCTTTGGGCAGCACGAGCGGGACAGCGATTGTGGGATCCACTAGGGAGGGAGCGAGTGGCAGCAAACAAGTTTTCTGGAACCATAGCTGAAGCAGTGGGAGCGAGCGCCAAGCAGTGGCACAGTGGAGAGATTTTTCGGGGGATTTAGAAAAGGATTTGTTTGGTAATAAAAATGTATCTTTATGTATTTTGGAGGATTTTTTAAAAGTATTTTCTATTCCTTTTAATTAAGATTTTATAAAATCCATTTCAGTTAATTTTTTATATTTTTAGAACCTTAAAGGAACTATGATTAAATTTTTATTTTAATCTGAATTATTTTAAATACAATTTATTATATCAATCCACTGTACAGGAAAAGAGAGTCCCCACATCCGGAGAGAGTGGCGAGAGTGAAAGAGAGTGCGGTGCGTCGACGATCCGCGTTGAAAGTAAAAGATAAGGCGCAATAACAACAACAATGTATGTAGGGGCAGAAGTAATGGGCGGGGGCGGGCGTATATGTCAGCAAACGTGTCAACCTCCAACACGAACTTGGATTCGCGATTCGGCTACCCAGCCGAAGATACCGGGATTGGGCTTACGTTCGCCAGCCTTACGTTGCGTGACGTAGTGGGTGAGGTTGCGGTCTGCGGCTGCGACTGAGACTTCGACTGACTGTGAATCATGGCTCCGGAGCGTGACCAACAATGGGGAAATGGGGAAAATGTAAATCAATAAATTAAATCTGCACTCGAATCCGTGTTGAGATTTACACACACACAAAGCTCATCTCTTGGGCGGTTCAATGCACTGCTTGTTGTCATCCGTAACAGTTCTTTTCAAACTGTATTCCATTTCCATTCTAGGCTCAGAACGCAATAAGCTGCGTTTTGGTGTAATGCGAAAAGCATTTGTTGTGTGACATCATCCCCATATACACTTGAATCCCAACCCCAATCACCTCTAACAATTTTGCGTTTTTATTTTCGCCTTTTTTTGGCGCGTTTGAATGAGTAAGCTCTGCTTAAAATGATATCACGCAGAGGGAGGAGCGAAATTCCCGCTGACATAATTCGCATAATGTTGGCCAATAATAATACACAAATAAATAAATAATTGTGTGCACCTGACATTGTCAGGAAGAATTGCATAAGCCAAAACGTTATTAAACAATTAAATGAAAATAAAGAATATGAGGAAAATGTCCAACAAGAAAGAAAACAAAACGAAAGCTATCAAAAACAAGGGAAGATTTTCGTAATAAAAAGAGAATCTGGGAGGTAGAAATACAATTACGGTCATTATTATAGCGCTTTATAATTTCTTTGGCATTAAAAGTCTTTAAAATGTATCTGTAAATAAATTTTTAAAGATATATTTATACAAAAAATTAATCAAAATTCTTAAAAAAATGCTATATATTATTCTTTTTTTTCTAAATATTTATATAACAAAATACACAACACAAAATGTATATCCCAATTCAAAGGTCAGGATACACTCCCTAAAATCTAAAAAAAAGAATACAAGTTCCACAAATGACACATCCCTCAACCTCTTATCAAAACACCACAGGGAAAAAAGAACTGATAAGCAAAAACATTGCCCTCAGATTGGAAATAGTTTTATTGGTCCCAACATTAATCACCTCCAAACACTTTTAGGTGTATCTAAGTACAAAATCACTTGTGATAGCCAAGTGACGAAGCTTTTTAAGAGCTAAATCAGAAATGAAGTTGCAACTAATGTTATCAATCATACGAAAAGAGCTTATCAGCATTGGTTTAATTCAGCATTTCACCAATCTTATCAATTATTCAATGAAAGGCAACGTGTCAGCCTTAGCAGTCGAAATACTTTTCCCACATTTTCCCATAGTTTTCAGCACTTTCCCTAAGACACACAAAAAAGAATATGTATAAATAAATTATAGCTGCAATTAGAAACACAAAGCACAAGGAGACAGAAAGAGAGTGATAAAAAAAGAGGCAAAAAGCTGAGAAAGAGCAAGGCAAAAATAAAAGAAATTTCCCCCTTGGGAAATTCAATGTTTTATTTCAATTTCAGCTGACCATGCGGTCGCCCTCATATTCACACTCAAAAAATTCTCAGCCACTTAAGATTGATGTTTGTTCATAATATACAAATTTTCTGATCTGATTTGTTATTCAAGAATTTACTTACACGACTCGCGATTCAGAGGCAAATCTTTGAGTTCGCCCAGCGACTGCAGCAGACCCTGCAGAGTTTCCAGACCAGCAGCCATTATATATGTGGTGTGTGTTTACGCTAACTGAGTATATACGGTTTTAATTCTATCACTATATAGCCTTCTGCCACTCGACTGCAAGAGAAAGAAGAATCGAATCTGTTGAGGCGAAAGTACTTTCGAGCGGTTCACGGATCGAGGAAATGCGAATGCAACGGACGCCGGGCATTAACATTAACCGTCTGCGTACAACTGAACGATCGCGGTGTTCGCGAGCCAAAACCGATTGCGGCGGATCCGACCTAGACGAGAGATATAGAATAGCTGCCGCCACCGCCGCCGACAGTTCCTCGCACTTCTCCTCACAATCGGAATCGTAGCGGGCGGAACTGATATGGAAAATGCCAAGATAATTGGATAGGATTAATAATATTATTTCATTCACTCCCGATTTTTATTTTCTTGAAGGCGATAACCGGTGTAGAGCCTAGGTGCAAGTCTTCATATTGAATATAAATACAGTGGTCTTTGGGTAAAGGAAATTCTTGAATATTTAGGGTTTTTGATAAGATAAAAGACTAGCTTAGCTTTCCTAAATATATCTGTGAATAATTAGCTGGGAGAATTTAAAGAAAGATACACTTAAAGCCTTTAGATGCTTTTGTATCTTGTATCTGTACCCAAAACTATAATTTTAGATATACTTTTATTTGAAATATTTTGTGTAAGTTTTCCTCCCTTAAATTACAAAAAGAAAGATCATGAAAAACCACACTAAACCAATAAAATCTCTTATTCTTTTTACTATATATCTGGAATTTCAAATTCTCGAAACACCACTGTAGAAACATTTACAACATTTTCTATAATATCCCGAAAGTTTAGGGCACCTATCCAAGTTATATAATTAGAAAAGTATCCGCACGAAAAAAACACGAAACAAATTCCGCGGGCGTGGCGGGGGTAAACTTGGATGCTGCGCCGCGACAATGACAAAGGCGCGGATACGTGTTTTCTGTCAGCTGCAAGTGCAGGTCAACCGAGGAGTTCAAACAGCTGAGCAGTACACACACACACACGCACACTCGCGGTGCTGAAGGGAGCATTTAGCGATTTACCCTTGTTCGTTGTCGCGCTTCTCGTTTTCTCGATCTCGATTCTCGATCGCGTCTGGGGGCAAGTGACGTTGTCAAAGTCCGTTCATCAACTAAACTACAATTAATTTCAGATGCGCTCAGCTTGCCGCAGGGCGAAGCGACACACTCATGCCTACACACACTTTCGTAGCAAAATACACACGCAGGTACCACCTTAGGGTACAGCAGCGGTCAGTGGTTTAAGAACAAGCACAGCCTGTGCTAATTTTAATATTGGAGAAAATGTAGAAACAAAATTATATAAAATATAAAATAATTCCAGAGAGTTTGTCATTAAAAAAAAGATCACCAAAGAGCAGGCTTTATTTTTTCCTTTATCCTTTATTTGGTCTTCCTTAAAATTGTGTCCATAACTGTAGCCTGAAGGGACAGCGAGAGGAGACACAGATACAAACACAGGAACCAGGGGGCAGAGGGTCTTTCTCCCTCTTGCTTATGGCGAATTGCGAATAGAACGCTTCAGAGAGAAAGGTAGACAGAGGGATGTCTGTGAGCCTAAAGATACAGATACATTTAGAGAGAGCGTTTTTATTGTCAACCAACACGCATTTGTTGTTGCTGTTAATGTAGTTGTCGCAAATCAAGCGAACATGCACACATTTTCATATGCACTTTAGGTAGACGCTCGTCAAGCAGCGAGAACAGGTAAGAGGGATCCTCGACGGGAGCGGGAGAGCGAGGGTCCATCCAGGTGGGTTAAAAGGAGAGGAAAATGCCAGGAATCTCAAGCGATCAGGTACGAACTTGCCCAGGGCTGCCCTTTAGCAAGGAGTTTTTATGTGAACTGGTTCTAAAAAAGATGGGTACAGTGAAGCCTGCTAAGGATAAGAATAACAAAATTAATTGCTATTAGGTTAAATATATAAAAATATTAACATTTATAAACCATTTCTTTCCCTCCCAACAATAACCACATTTCCCTGAACTTGTTCTAATCCAACGGATTGATTTGCTGCCCAGTGCAGCCTACGCGCCTTAATCTTTAAATGTTAAAACCGCAACAACTACAAAGGGAATGCCAACACCAACAGCGAATGGCTGAAATACTTAGCTAAAAGGCTAAAATTAGCGGGCAACTGTGAACGAGAGACGTCGTTGACGCCGGCCGGGCAGAAAGCATCCAAAAAAGGGGGGCCTCCGGACACGGGGGACTACAAGATGAGAGCAACGAAAGTGGACAGGGGAACGCAGTAATGAATGAGCGGTGAGATTTTTTGGAGAGCTTCCTAAACAATGACAGTTGTTCACTGGCTGTTGTTGCTCTTTCTCTCAAGTTTGCTCTCACGCTGCAGAATTCAAGGTTAACGCTTCTAGCTTTTGGGGCTAGCAGGAACTGCTTGAAAGTATCTTATAGATACTGCAAGCAGTGTGCACTGCTTTAATAAAAGCGCACGAAATTTAAATACTTAATTTCTTTCCATTTCTTTTTTTTTCTAAAGATAATAATATGACGTCACTGATAAATTTGTGGCATATGACTTGCGGTCTACTATCTAAGCTTTCTTTAACTGCCTGGCAATGCAGACAAGTTATCTGAATCCATGGAATTAACTCATTTCTGGCGTCTTATCATTTGTTGCTAATTTCGGGTTTTGCACTTGAATGCAAATTTATCGCATATATGCGAATATTGTTTATATATGTATATATTTTGGTGCTAAATTGGCAAAGTCAAGAAAAATGCCGGCGTCGATGATCTAATCGATTTCGCCTGGAAGTATAAAAGATACATATATTTATGCATATAGACACAACAAGAAAACTTGTCCATGGCACGTAAGCATTTCTCTTTTTTTGGCCCATTACTCATTCTACTTTTTCTTAACTAAAGAACGTAGGATAAGATATAACTATCTTAGTAGTCTTTAATATCTTTAATATCTAGATAAAGCAAGTCTTAATTTGTAGCTGATTTCATTTACTAGAAATGCATTTTAATGAAAAAAGTGAAACTTTGTTTAAAATTAATATTCTTTTATGCCAAAGATTCGACCTGAATCTCGGCAATGATTAATGCTGGAAACCGAAAAAATTGATTTATGAAAAGTGAAATTTGGCAAATTTCTATAAAAAGAAGAATGTATAAAAAGACATTACTCATTTCCTTTTCTTTTTCTAACAATAAGAAAGTGAATGAATTTAAGAACTAAAGGCAGTTAGATTAGATACTTTATATCTTTGGCTTTGTTTTAAGTTGGGCCTTCCTCTTATGATGTCATGCCTTTAAATGTATATTCTTTTGTTATTAATAAATAATAAAGTTTTGAATGCCTTTATTTCACAAAAGATAGAAAAGTATGTTCTAAAAACATTATATTTTCTACTCCCAAAGATTGCAAAATGGGGAAAATTCTGGCAGAATTCTAGCCGATGATTAATCATTATTTTTACCGCTACACTAATTACGAGAACAGTTCGGCATTCACCAATCAAGACTCAAACTCTGACGCCGCTTGGCTGACTTTCCTTTATGGATACAAATCCGGTGGGCGGAGGAGGGCGAACGACTGCTAATGTGGGCCGACTTCCTCCAACTGACTGGACTGACTCAATTATTCAAGTAGCCGAGAGTGCTCCCAGTGGGCAGTCCACAGCAAGCGGCACTTAAGCTCTTGGCCAAGTCCAATTTGGGCAAGAGAAAACCCTCGAAGCCACAGGTTCTAGCCACTCGTGCAAATTATATTTTGGCCAAGAAAGGCATAGCAAGAAAAGGGGAAGGAGAGAATATTTTTGCAAAACTTGGGAGTGGCTAGAATTTTTGGTTTAATTATGATTTATTTTAGTTTTTCTTCTTGTGAAGTTTTAAATTTGTATATTTATATTTATAATGTTATAATTATGAAACCCAAAAGTAATGCTTTATATTGAGAATAAGATAAGATGGTTCTGTTTTAAACGCTCTTAAAGTTTCAAGTGTATATTTATTTTATAGAAGAAGATCAACTCCTTTTATAAGTCTGAAAATATTATCATTACTACCCAAATCCTCTTTAACATTGTATACAATTTAAGCATTATATTTACAGCTTTAATATGTATTATAACCAATAAATATTTATGACCCATAAAATCAATTCAGTAGCTATATAAAGTGCTTTACTATAAAAGTAAGTACTACCTTTATAGTTGTTTTCTTTAAGTTATTCAAAACATCAGGCATTTATTATAAACTTCAAAGTCAAAAGTCCAGCCTGAACATTATGACTAATATAGGCACAGACTAAATGCATGATTAGCTAACTAGACGTGAGTGATTATCTGTAATAAACTTAGACGGAGGCCAACTAAAAGGTGCATTAATCACAGCAGGAGCGAATGATTTTCGCCAGCCATAAAGCTGATTAAATATGGTATACTAAAAGAATATATGGTACATATATGTATATATATGTATATATATATATATATGGTACATATATGTATGAACATATAGACATATAACCACCTATAGAAAGTGCAGGTTTGGAGCGTAGCTTAGACTAAGCTCACATTGCATGCAAAGACCCCTGGCGGGAAGCTTGGGTGGGGAAAACTGGCAGACGCCCCATATCAGCTTGCAATTTGCAGTGGTAAAAGTACGCTTTTTATTGTGAATTTATGTACCTGTACAGGTGGGGCTCCCTAAGATTACATTATTGGATAGAAAAATATTAATAAATGGTTCTATATTTCTGTATTTTGATGTTTATAGTAAAAGTGTTGCCCCAAAAATCTCTTTACAAAATCAGAAAAAATTCAAACTTAATGTCTGAATTACAGAATTTATGGAGGCTCCACTGTGGCAGCCACTGCCACTGCTGCTAGTGCTTGGCTGTTGGGGAGAGTTTGTTGGTTGGCTTAGCATGCGATCCGATTACGGTTGCCGCCTCTCAACGCTCACCGCTTCAGTGCAAAGCGTTTGCCTGTCGGGTAACTGAACTATATCAAAACTACGGCTAATTACAAAGCGACTGGACTTCCACCCAAAAACTTAAAAGGGGAGGAAGGGTAGGAGCTGGGAAAACGTGCCACATACCGAGCTACCCTCGTGTGCAGTGCTTTATAAAAATGCAAATTATATTTAGTCAACCCCCTAAAATCATGGGTGAAAGCTGCATAAAACTTGAAATAAAACAGTGGCCAAGACTGGCTAAAAAACGATTCCGTTGAAAACTGTACTAAAAATGCTATTTTCAATTTATTAAACTATTTTTCAGCGGCATCTCCTTTGCAATAAATTGTGAATATTATTCAAATGTTTATAGAAACATGCTCATGGCTCAATTTATTGATTTGCAGGACAAAGGGAGAAGTGCAGAAAAGGATATAGCCTTGATTTACGAGAGATTATTTTATAAAACCCTGAATATGTCCTATATTTTATGGGTGCTCTTGTTAGAGAATATAAATCACAGAATAAAAGCTTAATAAATAAGAAGCAATATTTTAAATATAGAAATAGAAAGAGATAAATTATTTTTAAGCCTTAAAAAATATATAACGTACATATTTTTATAATTTTTTAAATACAATTTTTAATACTAATTTTCTCAACTTTTGCTAATAAAAACCTGATACAATTTTTTTTTAATATATTAAAAATCATTTTCACGCTTTCTATATACTTAAAAATTTCCCCAATAAAAGGAAATAAAAGAGAAAAAAATAAAAATACCTAAATAGCACACACTCACAAAACGAGACAATGCAGAGGCACTCGAAAGGATATGCGGAATAATGTGACATACTTTCCGGCCGCACTGCTTGCCTTAAAACAAGTGCACAAAAAAAAACATGGCAAGGAGCACAGCGGGAACACAAAGCTTAGCATATGAATGTATTTGTGTGGTAGGATTAATCAAAAGCAGCAAAAAAGGAGCAAAACAAAAAAGGACATCAACAACAACAACAAAGGAACAACGCAGAAATTTAGGGGGTGGCTCGCGATGACATCATAACGCATATATCGACAGTTGGCAGCGGGTATTGTACAGTTACACAGTAACACTCTTATTAACAAATACATTTAACGGTCAAGCAGCGCGCTCAAGTCGCCTGGCGCAGTTTGACAGCCACTGGATAACTTACCTTGCGGGTGCAAACGTTCGGGCTTGAACCAGGCATCTGCAAATAGGCGATTGATATATTGATTTTCGTTAGTTAGCGGTTAGTCGTGGTGCGAAAATGATAATGAAAATGGCCAAAAAGGAAACGGAAATGGCGTGCAGAGGCAGTAAAATAAAAAAACAATAATAAAAATAGCGCTTTTAGGCGGTAGAAAGGCGAGAGAGAGAGAAAGCTGTTTAAACACGAAAGCAAGCGGCATAGAAGCAGATAATTAAAAGTTAAATGAAGTGAAAATATTAAATACTAGTAAAAATTTTAATTCAACTTTAAGAAGCTACTATAATACAGAGAATCAACCTGCTACCGATAGAAATATTTACACAAATTGTACAATCCTTAATTACAGTTATTATTACAAGTTAACCCCCGTACCACAGTTGTCAGAGGTTAGTTTTGTTGTTTTTCTTTTTTATTTTTCGAATTTCGAATTTGTTGGGGTGAGTTTCGTTTTGGGGTTAATACGTTTTAGAGGCGAGTACCACTTACTGGGATCGAGAATGGAGCAAATCAATGGGCGCTGCTTGCAAACGCCATTCTGAGCGGTTTCACCAATTGCAGACATTATTATTAATTTTATTTATGATTTATTCTGTCGGCACCAGAATTTTCTTTTGGTAATTTTCCTCGTTTTTTCTCCCCGACTTCTATACAATTGTTTTCGTTTGCAAAAGCACGGCGCAGATGAAAGAGAGCGGCGAGAGTATTACGTTAACGTATTACCGTCATATAAGAATAAAATTTCACTTCCGTGTGTGCTGCGGCCTCACGACGCGTATAGAGACTGAAAAACGTATAAGGCAAAGCTTCTGCCGCCGAGGAAATATCTCCTTGCGACAAAAAGGACAACCCTAAGCCACGGCGACGGCGCCCAGAGAGAGAGAGAGATACTGGAGAGCAGGAGGAAGAGATGGTGCCCCCCACTGGGCCCACTTGGCGGTTATAGTTAAGGAAATATTCATAAAACTTTCTGGTTTAATTTCTATAGTTTCAGGTGATTCAATAAAATAATTATATAATTTATATAATACATATATAAACTAAATCTTTATTAATCTATATCTCTATTCATTTATATCCCTAAAAATTACAGCACATTTCCCAAGAAAATTCCCCCTAGTTCCCTCTAAAACAGGTCCCACTGTGGTGCACCTTTTGGGTCGGAATGCAAAATCAATGAGACAGAGGGCAACGCAAGTCTCACCGAGTTGAGCAACCGCTCTTAGCCCTGAACCCTGCGTCGAGGAAAAGCTTGGCCAGGCTTTTCCAGAGGCCAGAGTGTCGTCGCGCTCAGCTCACTCATCGATATTTCACCCAAAATGCAGCTGACCCGCCTGTGTTGTAGAGTGGAGACTTTTTCCCAGGCGCATGCGTCCTGTCCCGGCAGGAATTTCATTGTTTTTATTGCCACCCACCCACTAAGTGGGCCGGAAATTATCCGGACTTTTTGGGTGCGGTGTGGCGGCAGTGCAGCCAGCAGACTGCAGATGCTGTTGCTATCACCCCCTCCAGGCCCCGCCCTTTGCGTGCAGCGTGAAAATTAGATAGGAAATCAATCAACTGACACTCGAGACGCATTTTTCATTTCCCCAGAGGCGGCGGCTACCTATAGTTTTTGATGTAGTATGCTTTTGGCCAGCGACCAAGTTATGGCCACAATTCCTGACGCATTCCATCCATATGGGTTTGCCAAATTGTCAAAAGTTCTCTTAGCACAGTTTCTGGGCCAGTTTCTTGGCAGTTGAAATCGATATTAAGTAGGAGAAGGAGGAAAACACATTTTTCCGGTGGCAAATTGTAGGAAAAACTATCATAAATATTTTTTATATATTTTCACTGAAGTGACCTACATTTAAGAAGGGGTTTTGTATGCTTAATAAAATAAAAAATAAATCATCTAAAGGGGTTTAGCTATGAATTTTATTAAAAAATTACTGGTTGTAGGGGAAATAGGTCCTGAAAACTACATAAAACATAATTAAAATTCTGTTTTTTAAAAGGAAATAAAAAAACAAAAATCTACATTAAAATAAAGAATTTTCTATTTCAAATGAGAATGAAGTTTTTTGTAAAATATTTTATAAAATATATGAAAATTAGAATTATATAATTGTTGATGTAAATTATAATAAAAATCAGTTCTTTTAGATAAAACCGACTTAAGAAGACCCCCTAAAATCAAATGACAAGAATAAATATTGATTAAAATCAATTAATCAAATTTCGTTTCGTTTTTAAGGTTATCCCCTGGCCCACGCACAATAACAATAACATTCCGAATATAGTACAAGGCTCACTCGTCTTGCCTATTCCACTTAATGCCATGTGTTCCTTTTTCAGTTCTCTTTTTATATATAAAAAAAACAACAACCAAGTGATTGCCCTCCATTAAATCGATCTCTTGGAACTGCGTGGGAGATGCAATTAACCAAAAATAATGCCAAACAAAATCGATCCAAAGGAGAAACTTTTTTGTTTTCCCAACACGACACATGAAAGGAATTAAAATAAATATTTTGTTACTTTGCCCGCAGAGGAAGTTATCACGATTGATACGAAAATAAAACTGTGCACCGATATCGGGGGCAGGGAGTGAACTATTGTGGCCGGCGAGGAGATAAGGTCCCCCGATGGAGCCGTGGATGCTAAGCTCTCTCGCTTCGAAATCCCAAAGGCAAAATCAAGTGCAAATTGAAAGACAAAAGAAGAACAAAAGAACAAGAGGCGAATGAATATATATATATATATTGGTGTACAGCTGGTAATAAGTAATAAAAATAGCCGCATAATCGCGAACAAAAGGGATGTGGTGCATGCATTGGTGCACAGACTGCAGGCAGCCAGCCGGAGGCGTCGATGGAAATCACTAATTGGAAAATGTACGGGATGCAAGCAGAAAAATGGGAAATGGGATTATCCAATGACTTAAATTAGCTTAGGGTAGTAGCTTGGCGAAATAGTAGCAGAATTTACTACGCAACAATAAATTACAATGCTCTTTGCGAGTGCCGCAAATTGCCTTAATGGACACATCGCAACGCAACGTAATACATGAAAACGTAAAGCACAGAAACAAGAAATAAATGAAATATGAACGGGCGGACATACGTCAATGAACGCTAGCCAGCCAGTCATTTGGGTTGAGTAAAAACATATAAAAACTACTGAAAATATATATATAAAAGGTGTGCGGTGGCCAGGGGAGAGGTTATCCAGCGAGCACAGCTGATTCATGCCGGCAAAGTATCTCGTCTATGATGAAACTAGGCAGCACTTTGAGACTAACATTCTATGCCAGCTTATTCAACGTGATGATGATGATGATGATGATGACTTGTCGCCTCTCTCTTTGCTCTGTCTGCTTTGGGTTTAGTTATGTAATTAACTTTATTATTTTTTATTTACTGTTTATTTTATGCCTTTTTCTATGTAATTTATTGCATTTATTTATTTAGTTTTCTTCTTGAAAATAGCAAAAATAAACAATATATAACCAGAATAAAGCCAGTAATTTTATTTAAAAATCTTAACTGAAAAGGCTTAATGGCAGCCATAGGTTGGAAGTATATTTGAGCTTTATTAAGTGGTTTAATTTTCTTAAAAAAATATATATATCTATTCAAAAATTATAAAAATCGGAAATTCTTAAATCAAAAATTTGAAAATTCTTAAATTGGAAGCTATTTCTGCAATCAAACTTAATATTTTTTGTATTGTAAAAAAGAAGGAAAACCCTTAAATTCCATTTTAAATCTTCAGAAATAAATACCAAACTTACAACCTTCGGCAAATAGTTTTAAAAGTTAAAAATGTATACAAAATTCCTCTCAATTCATTTTTAAAAATAAATACAAAAACCTCTTGGAAAAAATAGATTTTTTCTCTGACATCTCCTGTAGCCAATGATCCCTGTATTTACATACAACCACAATGTCTGTTCACTTGTTTTGGCGCATTCAAATGAGCGTGAATCATGCGCCAAGTCCACAGCGGTGACGATCGATTCGCCAAAACTATGTGAAAATGCCGGCGAAAAATATAAGATTGCTGCTGCTGCCCCACGGATGCCGGAATGATTAATAATCCGGCCGGAGAAGGAGAACGATTGTGGGCCCAGGGAAACCCAAAAGGCACAACAACAAGAGAGGCGTTAAGAATCTTCTAAAGCTATCACATTTCTCCGCATTTGCGATATGAAATACATTTAATAAGAGAACCGAGACCGACCCCGATGATGACATCATGGAGCCGCGTTGAGGAAAAAACCAAACGCAAAAAAGAGAGCGACGGAATGACTAACGCTGAAACGAGGGCTCCGAGGAGGAGCTGGGCCAGGTGGGATGCAAGGTGCGGTCGCAAGGACAACACAAACTAAAACAAACAGCAAATAATACTATAATTACGACAGGCACAGCGTAATTAATTGGAAAAACGAAACGGAAGGCAATGATAACGACCGGAAAGTGCAATCGGAAACTCACCCAATCCGTATTTGTAGAAGATCTCCTCCACGGACACAATCTTGGGCTGTGGCTGCGATGCTACTGGTGTGACCTTTGGCTTGGGCGGCTCCTCCTTGGGCTTGGGCGGCTCCGGTTTTGGTTCAGCCTTGGGCGCCACCGGGACGCTGCTGGGCTTGAAGTCCTCCTCGTCGTCAAGGTCGGTTACCAAGGCGGTTGTAACGGGAACAACCGGTGGAACCGGCGGCGGGGACGATGGCTTTACAACGGGCACTGGCACCGGCACGGGCACGGGCGCCGCTGCAGGAGCGACGGGTGCCGGAGCGGAAATGTGAGCTGGCGGTGTGGCTGTCCGCTCCTCCTTGAAGTCACTAAGCAGATCCTCCGACGAGATGAACTTCTCGTTGTCCTGCTCCTTTAGCTCATCCACAATGTGCTTTTTGGCCGGCGACGGTGTGTACGAGACGGAAGGCGATTCGGTGTCCGAATCCTTGTTGTTGGCACTCACTGGTGCCGCGGCAAGCGGCTTGCCCAGGAAATCGTCATCGTCGTCATCATAGAAATTGGCACTGGACGGGGCCGTGGCCTGGAAGGATTGTAGTGGAGCCTGTGGCTTATCGCTGCCAAAGCTGCCCAGGAGATCCTCTTCTTGAACGGCAGCCACACCAGCGGGAGCCGGGGCGGGGACAGAAGCTGGGGCCGGAGCAGGAGCCACTGGTGCCGGGGCGTCTGAGAAGGCAGCCAAAGGAGCAGAGAAGCCACGCTCGGCATTCATGAAGTCAGTGGTCAAGCCGCTGATGCCCTGCTTAGCCTCCTGGCCGACGTCCCGCAGAAAGTCTCCGAAATCCTCTGCCTTTTGCGAAAACTTGGCGTCCAGCTCCACCTGAGCCTCCTTGGCGCCGGCAGACAGGCGCTGCACGAATTCCTGCGGATCACCAAAGTCCAAGTTCTTCTTCTCATTGGCAAAGTAGTGTTCCGTGTGGGCATTGTCGTCCTGGGCGCCGCTGCTCACATTGGGCGAGGATGTGAGGTCCTCGTAGGCCTTCTGCGCCTGTTGGAAGATGTCCTCGTTGGTGGCGGCCGCCTCCTTCTTCAAATCGGCAAAGTTAATATCCATTTTTTTTGGGAAAAATCGGGAAAATTAACAATTTTCACAGATGCAACTGGGATATCCTGGCTCTTGGATTGGACTGGCGCTTTCGCACATACACACACACGGCGCTCTCGTACACAGGCACGCACCGCTACCGTGGCTACAGTTGACTTCGCCGGCTGACAAGGTTCGAATTCGGAATCTATCACACACACGCGCGATTTATTTTTGCCTAGGCGACTTGTGCTCCTGGACGTAAACTTGGAAATTTGATTTTCGCTGCAGAGAGACTTGTTTCGAAGCGATTCGTTTGAAATGTTAATGTTAAGTGAAATGTTTGGGGTCTTATTTGAATTTTAGTCCATGTTAAAGACATGTAGCCTAACAGCGTTTCGCTTATGGAATCTAACATTTTGGCGTAGAGACTCCAAAAAATCTAGTGGGAAATAGCCAGAAATCCGCTCTTCTGTTAGATTCCATAAGCGAAACGCTGTTAGGCTGACTTTTAGTCCAGCGTTTTGCTTATGGAATCTAACAGAGGAGAGAATTTTGCAGACGAATCCTCTCGAAAAATGATGTTGATTTGACCTGCGCGATGTTAGAGATGAGAAACATGTTAAAATCGATTATCGAATATTTTTATCGATAAGACACAATTCAAATTACTAAATTTTAATTTATGTAAACATTTCGTAGAAGAAAATTAATGAATGAATGAAAATGAATAAAATTGTGATTTAAAGTTAAATACAACAAAAAATTTATTTTAATACATAGCAAATCGTAGCAAATAGCGATAGTTCAATAAATAGAAAAATAAATAAATAAATATAAATAAATAAATGCTTATTTTGTAAACAAATGTCTGAATTATTGAGATGTAAGAATTGAAAATTGGCAAATTTCTTACTTGATTTTTTTAAAAGACAGCCAGAAAGTTTTCTGGCCAGATCTGGCAGCCCCACCAAATGAAAAGTATATTAAGTTAATTCTAGGTTTGATTTATTGTTTATGTTTAAACTACAACCATTTCAGGCGGTCCACTTGAGGCAGCGAGTGTCCTGGTGCGTCTTGAGGCAGCGCACCCGGCAGTAGCGCGTCCCGCAGGCGGTGCAGGAATACAGGGAGAAGTTGCCGCAAACGGCGCAAAAGTGGCGCAACGGCTTCTGTGGAGGAGGAGCCGAGGCGCTCTCGTAGTTGGGACGCTGCTTATCCTCCTCGAGCAGCTGTTGGAAGTTCTTGCGATACTTGGCCCGGAAGTATTCTGCGCCCTTGCGCTTTGTCTTCTTCTCCTTGCCATTCGGGCTGTCCTGGAACTTGGGCAGCTTTTTCGACATGACCAGGTCGGCATGGGGATCGTCGTGAAAGTTATCCTGCTCCAAGGCCTCCAGAGCCTTACGGGCGCGTCTCTGCCGGGCGGCTACATCCAGTACTCGCTTTTTCTCCGCATCCTTGATGCGATTGGACTCCCGGCCCGTCATGGTGTTGTTGCGTTGTTTTGTTAGTTTGAAGATTTTCTGGAAGTTCCTAGGCGTCCTTGTCGTGCAGCGGGAAGCTAATGCGGTCCATCAAGTCGTCGACGCGGGCCTGCAGCACATCCAC
The DNA here is from genome assembly GCA_008042485.1 of Drosophila mayri. NCBI lineage: Eukaryota > Metazoa > Arthropoda > Insecta > Diptera > Drosophilidae > Drosophila > Drosophila mayri. The sequence continues at coordinate 267,309 of VNJN01004574.1, read as the reverse complement.
AATGTCCGTGGAGATGAATAAGTGGTTCTCGTCCAGATCCTGGATGATAAATTTGCGTCCCAAAGCCAGTTTCTCGTCCAAGTGCAGCAGGAATTGTTTCATAGCAGGATCACTGAGAAGGTATACATCAACTACATGTCAACCAATAAGTTGGGCACTTACCACTCCACCAGCACTCCTTTCATAACATTTACCATGTTTTTTGTTTAATTTTTTTTTTTGCGGAGCAAATCTGCCGCAGAATGGACGCACGGCGTTCCGTGGATTATGCCATGGGGCCTCGAAAACAAGGTATTTCCGGATTACGGATAGCTGGTCACCTTTCGCCTCCCGCGAAAAAGTATCCACTGTTTTCGTGTGCTACTCAAAGTTTGCTGCTTTAATAACAAACAAACAGTTGCCCAACCAGTCATTCAGAGCTTCTTGTAGCATTTTATGCGAAAAAAATCCGAAAATCCGTCATAAACACAATTAAACTATTAACCGGATACGGCAGAGCTGCCAGACCGTCAATGCGCCTGCAAGCCCAGTTGAAGCCATAGTAGGCGTATTTTCCACTCATCACCGCACGACCTTACTAATTGGCAAAAAATAATACTACTCCGAAATTCAAGTGAAGAAAACCACGAAAATCAGCGTAATGGAAGCCCTAAACGGTAGAAACATCGCACTGCTGGTACTGTGCCTGTGCGCCACCTACGCTCTGGTGGTCGCCGACGTCGAGAAGGAGATACCGGCCACGAAATTCGGCCAGAGCTCGGCGCCGACGATGACTTTTCTTTACTGGTGAGGATTACGCCGGGGCAATTAACATAATATATGTATGTATGTGTGGATATGTGGGTCTGACTAAACGTACGTGGTTTTCTTGTTTTGTCTTCGTGCACAGCTACTCCTGCGGCTATCGCAAGGCCTTCGAGGACTACGTGAACATTCTGGGCGAGAAGTACCCGCAGATCCAAGTGCACGGCGGCAACTACGACCCGCCGGGTCTCAACTACTATCTCTCCAAGATAATATTCGCCCTGAAAATCATCATCATTGTGTCGGTGGTGAGTGCGGTCAGCCCGTTCACCTTCCTCGGCCTGAATACGCCCAGCTGGTGGGGTCACCTGCAGGCGAACAAGATCTATGCCTGTATGATGATCTTCTTCCTCGGCAACATGCTCGAGGGCCAACTCATCTCTTCGGGTGCGTTCGAGATAACCCTCAACGATGTGCCCGTGTGGTCGAAGCTGCAGACTGGTCGCTTCCCAGCGCCTGAAGTCCTGTTCCAGATCATCGACAATCATTTGCAGTTCAACGAGAAGGTGCAGGAGAATCCGGACTTTGTTAAATAATAGTGTGAACGGACGGGCAGGATGATGACGCGGAGGCGGGACAACACCAAATAGCCCACTCTACTACACCTACACTCTACACTCTAAGCTCTTGTCCGGATCTTATCTCTACTTAGCTGTATCTCTCCGTTTCACCCTCCTAACTTTAGCGCCAGCTCCTTATATTTGTATTTCCTTTAATTGCTTAGTGATCTATATGTACGTATGTTTTATGTGTAGCCACCAGTCGTATGTCGTACGATAAGATGCCCGTGAGAGATATACGGGTATACGGGGTACATCTCGCGAACAGCCAGCCTCTGCCTAAACACAGATGTACCTTGTCCAATAGCCTTTACGAGAAGAATGTGTATCATTACTTGTTAGATTCGGGGGAGGGAGCAAGCAAACTGATTACACGCGTATATATGTAGACCTTTTTCAAATTGTAATAAAATTAAATATGCTGTCGAGTTTCAAAGCCGAATGAACCATAATCATGTGTGTTAAATTACTGAAAGTGGGTATTAATAGCGAAAATGAAATGTGAATTATATTATTGATTACTTCAAGAGAACTTAATGATAAACTAAATGTAAATGTTCGATTGCCTTAAAGGGGTTGTAAATAATCAGAAAGAAATGTGTGGTATGCTATATTTTTGATATTTTTTTGAGGCTGCTAGGTGTTATAGTACTCAATATAATTCTAGGAAAATTCAATTAAAAGAAAATATGTTTGAAAATCTCAAGGGTATATTTGTTTAATTAGATTTTACCATTTTTAGATCAAGACAACTCAGAGTTAATGGTTCGATCGATTATTCTGTTGATTTAAATTTTTTAAAGGTTCTAAAGTATGATTATTTAAAGTCTTCTAAATTGAATTATAATATTATAATTATTCTAGGCTATACAAATGTTTCAAAGCTTTTAGAAACCCAATATTTAACTACCATGATTCACTACAGAAAAGTTCCAGATAAATTTGATAGTTAACACCTTTCCCTCTAATCAAAGTCTCCTTTGTGTGCATTGGTTTTATGTTGTGTAAATTTTATTTATCAAAAAACTGGGTTTGGTTTTTGGTTTTGTGTTACATTTACAATTTATTCCCAACAATGAATGGGAGCTGAAGACTGGCTTTGTGGTGCAGGCAGTGTGGATACAGATACTCCTCTAGCCCCCATTATTATTTGAATCCTTTCTTCTTTTGGCACTTGGTTTGGGTGTGTGTGTGTGTGTGTGTTATTAGTGTGTGGTGCGTGGTGTCCACGTAATTAGATTACATCTACACAGAAAATGGCACTGTTCAGTGTTTGGTTTCTTTTGGTTTTGGCTTTTGGATCGTTATCGTTATCGCGATAGGATAGCAATATACTTAAGACAAAGATTTAACTGCTACTTAGTGGGGAGTCTAGGGTGCGGTGGTATCCTCGCGCGTGCGCCGACGGTACTGACGGGGATCGCGTGCATACTCGCTGTAGCTCTGGGGCACATTGCCGGGGCGGCGCTGTTGGTACCTTCCGTTCAAGTAGTTGGATGGAGCCGCAGAGTACGGCTGTCGGGAAGCTTCGTTGGTCCTTTGGTATCCACCGGCGCCGGTATTGCGCGGCTCGGAGCCCCAGCTGGAGCTCGATGACCAGCCGGCGGGATTGGAGCCGCCAGCATTGGAGTGCCAACCGGGGTTGCTCCTAGAATTGGCCGCCGTATTCCAGCCTGCGTTGGTTCTGGGGTTTGAACTGGATCCCGATGACCAGCTGGAACCGCCACGAGGTTGTCCTGCATTCGATCCCGAGGACCAGCTAGAGCTTGATCCAGGTTGTCCTTGGCTAGAGCCTGAGTTCCAGCTAGAGCTTGATCCTGGTTGTCCCTGGCTAGAGCCTGAGTTCCAGCTAGAGCCGGATCCTGGTTGTCCTTGCCTAGAGCCTGAATTCCAGCTAGAGCCGGAGCCCGGTTGTCCTTGGGCAGAGCCCGAATTCCAGCTAGAGCCGGAGCCCGGTTGTCCTGCACTGGAACCCGATGACCAAGATGACCTGCCAGAGCCTGAATCAGATCCTGAAGCCGAGCCGGAAGACCATCTCGAAGCGCCGCCCGAGGGACTCCTAGAGTCTGAGCCGAAACTCGAGCCCGAGGAGTAAGACGAGGATGCTGTGGACAGGGTGCGGGTCACAAAGGCGTCACCACGGCGACGGCAAACTGTGCATCTGGAAAGATATTATAGATCATTTTTATGACTCTATTCAAAGCCAAAATCCAGGATAAAACCCACCTGCTGATCTTGCTGGTCGGATCGGTCTTGAGCGTCTGCTGGCGCGGCTGAGACCACATCTCCTGCTCCTCGATAACGGACAGCCAGAATGAAGCCAAAGCATCGTAGTAGTTGCAGCGACCATGGCCATGGCACTCGATCACCGGCTGGCCACGGAACTGCTCCAGACAGGAGCCAGGCGAGACAAGGTTCTGTCCAACGCCGCCCGTGTTATCCAAGGTGGTCTGCATAAAATGAGGGATTAATAAATGATCTGCTGCTCCTCTTAAGGTAACATACCATGTAGTAACTGAAGCCGGTCCACATCTCCTCCCAGCCGCCGGGACAGTTCGGAATGGACATTGATTGCGAGTGCAGGGCAATGACTTTGGTCGAGGTCTCGCACACCACGCAACTAAGAGCCACAAATAGTAATTAATTCCTTGGAAATTCAGTCTCAAATATACCACTTACCGCGAGATGTACTTCATGAGGTCCTTGGACTGAATGGGCGTCATGGTCATGGGCATGGGCTCGTCGGTGGACAGCCAGAGACTGTCGTCATTGTTCTGCGCATAGTTGCACACGTTGTTCAGGTCGCACATCATGTACGGCATGGTGGTGAATCGCATCAGGCAGGAGCCGGCCTGACCCAGATCTTGGCCAGCCGTGCGGGCGGAAGCCACGTTGCCGGTCAGGGAGTAACCCTCCCACAGCATATTAGTGCCGGCGGGACAAGTGGGCACTTGCACGGACTGCGAGTGACGCGCAAAGATAAAGCCGCGACTCTTGGGTGCCGGTGGCGCTGGCGCCGGGTCGCCCTGGGGTCCGGGCAGGCCACGAAGACCAGCAATACCCGTCAGACCAATCAGACCAATGTCACCGCGGGGTCCTTGAGGACCATCCGCACCGGTATAGCCAACCTCGCCCTGGTCACCGCGATAGCCGGCGTCGCCACGGAGGCCGACGAGTCCCTCGAATCCTGGTAGTCCGGCATCACCCTCCTCACCCTTGAAGCCGTCGAGGCCGGGCTCGCCGCGATCTCCTGGCCGGGCCATAGAGTAGGAGTATGAATCTCCCGGCTGACCCTTCTCGCCGTGCAGTCCGTCCATGCCGTTAATGCCGCTCCAACCGGCTTCGCCAATGGGTCCCCTTGGTCCCGGGGCACCCACACGTCCGAACGGGCCGGGACGACCGGGATAGCCCTGCTCACCCTTGGCGCCATCCCTGCCGGGAGCACCTTGGAAGCCGAGATCACCGATGTCGCCCTGCCGGCCCCTGATAGCGAACCCAGCCTCTCCTTGATCGCCCTGACGACCCAGCTCGCCCTGTTCTCCCTTTTCTCCGGCCAGGCCGTGCAATCCGTTGCGTCCGGGGGCTCCTGGGTAGCCGGCATCACCCTGATCGCCAGGTCGGCCCTGGATCTCGGGTCCGCGGTGTCCGATTTCGCCATTGGCTCCATACTCTCCCTGCTCGCCGGGAGCGCCCTTCTGGCCCCTGCGTCCGGGTCGTCCCTGGCGTCCGTCGTAGCCGGCGTCACCGCTCGCTCCACGCTCTGCTGCTGACGTCAGGCCGGGAAGACCACGCGGTCCGATGTCGCCCTGCGAGCCCTTGGCCCCAGGAACGCCATCGTAGCCGGGTTGGCCGGCGTTGCCAATATCTCCTCGTTCGCCCTTGGCGCCTGGTAGGCCAATGAAGCCAATCTGGCCCATTTCACCCTTTTCGCCGCGTTCGCCAACGAAGCCCTGCTCACCGGGGAAGCCGCGGTACACGTAGCGGTCTCCCAAATTCTCCACGCGTCCAGGATAACCGATTTCACCTTCGTCTCCCTGAACACCCTGGATGCCTTGCTCACCGACGGGGCCCTGCGGTCCCTGGTCACCGTTCTGTCCCATCAGACCGGGGTAGCCATCCTCTCCCTTCTGGCCCTGCAGGCCATCGGGTCCACTGGGGCCCACCTCTCCGATGGCACCCTTCAGACCAGGAGCACCGTTGCGTCCACGACGGCCGTCCAATCCCTGGTCACCGGGGGCACCTGGCTCACCCGCTTGTCCGGGGAGACCGCGATCACCACGTTGTCCCTTCAGGCCATAACGGCCGGCGATTCCGTTGAGTCCTGGACTTCCGGGCTCTCCCTTGCGTCCGATGGCGCCTTCAAAGGCTACCGGCGATTCGCCGGTAGGGCCACGTTGTCCCTTGGGACCATGGGCACCAGGGGCGCCGGGCGGTCCTGTCCAGCCGGGCTCTCCATCATCACCCTTGATGCCACTAAAGGCGGCCGAGCCCTTGATGCCCGTACGACCAGGGAAACCTGGCTTTCCCTGCTCGCCCTTGCGTCCAGGTAATCCATTGGGACCGGGATACCCGTATGGTCCAACGTCGCCAGTAACTCCTGACATTGGGGAGTGAAAAAATTAAGGATCGGGTAGGATTTGGGATGATTATGTCAAAACTACTCACCCTTAGGTCCAAAATCACCAATTGCGCCACGAGGACCGATGTCACCGGCCCGTCCATCAGCGCCAATGTCTCCGCGATCGCCCATTTCACCGACCATGCCGGGCAGGCCGCCAATGCCGGGACTGCCGGGGATACCCTGCGCTCCGGGATTTCCGAGACCGCCACGAGCGCCGGTGTAGCCGATGCTGCCCTTGGCGCCGTTTTGGCCGGTCTGTCCCGGCCAGCCCACCTCTCCCTTCTGGCCCTTGAGGCCGTGCTGTGCGAGGTTTCCGTTGCGTCCGGGCTGGCCCTTGGGTCCTGGTGGTCCTATCACATAATCACCGCGCTGACCCTTGTTGCCGGGCAGACCAGTTAATCCCTTGGCTCCATATGGTCCCATTTCGCCCTTGGCTCCCTTCTGTCCGCTGATGCCAGGCGGCCCATACGGGCCCATTTCGCCGGCGTCACCATAGAATCCCTTGATACCGGGGCGTCCGGACACTCCAATATCACCGGGAATAACCGCTTGTCCAGGCAAACCGCGAGATCCCTTCATTCCGGCAAAGCCGTCTGCACCAGCCTCACCCTCCAGGCCCGGTAAGCCGGGGGCACCGTGCAGTCCATAGTCGCCAGTAAGCCCGGGATAACCTTTAAGACCCTCGGGGCCCTGCATTGTTTCGCCAGCCGGTCCCTCCTCACCGACATCGCCAGGAATACCGACTTCGCCTTGGTTGCCCGGCTGTCCGCGTGAGCCGGGCTCACCCTGGAAGCCTTTGTCGCCCTCGTCTCCTCTGTTTGTGATAATCTCGCCGGGATGCATGTTACCCTTTTGGCCCTTCAAACCAGTGTCTCCAACGTCACCACGCTCGCCCTTGAGGCCATTGTAACCGGGCTCGCCGATCAAGTATACCTTCGGTGTGGTTGGGTTCTGTCCAGGCTTTCCATCGCGTCCCTGACGACCTGGGCGTCCGTCCTCTCCAGGGCGGCCACTGTCTCCATAGTCACCGCGCAGACCCGTCTCTCCGCGGGCACCTGGCGCTCCGTAAGCGCCAGCGGCACCCTTCAAGCCATCAGCGCCCTGTAATCCGCGTCGTCCGTTCTCGCCCTCATCGCCCTGCTCGGCTGCTCCTAGGTTGCCAACAGTAATGACTTTTCCTGGCAAACCCCTTCTGCCGGTGACTCCTGTTTCGCCGGGAATACCAGGGGATCCACGGATACCCTTGAAGCCAGTCTTGCCAGGCTTGCCCTGCATGCCCTTAGGACCACGTGCTCCGCTCAGGCCGGTCAAACCGCGATTGCCATGGGCACCTGGATAGCCAATGTCGCCCTCCTGTCCTCGCGGTCCTCGGGGTCCAGCATGACAGATGCCGCAGTCGTCGCCGCGCAAGCCCTTCTCGCCTTGGAATCCTCGGAAGCCGGGCAGGCCATCGTCACCGGGAGAACCGCGTAATCCAGGCGGTCCCTGCGAACCGGGTGGGCCCACAATGTTGTAGCCCTCACCGGGCAGACCCTTGTCTCCGGGCAGGCCGACCTCACCGCGATCGCCGCGATAGCCATCCCTGCCGGCCAATCCCGTCAGGCCAGGCTCTCCCCTGGATCCGACCAGATTGAAGCCGGGATCTCCGCGTAGTCCATAGCGCCCGGGTGGACCAGCCTCGCCAGGCGGTCCCTCCGGTCCTGGCTCACCAATCAGTCCATAGTCGCCGGCCTCGCCACGCTCACTGCGTCCGGGTGGGCCACGTTTGCCGCTGAATCCCTGATCGCCGGGCTGGCCATGCACGCCGGGTGGGCCGCGCCGTCCCGCCTTACCGGGTAAGCCAGGCAGGCCCCTAGGGCCATCGGGTCCAATGTCTCCCTGCGGCCCAACGGGGCCTGGCAGGGACTTGCTCATCGTGGGATCGTACAGACCCTTCGGGCCCGGGCGACCTTGAACACCTGGCATGCCATCGAATCCGTCCTCGCCTCGCTCTCCCGGGCTGCCATCTAATCCAACCTGGCCTTCGTAACCTGGCGCTCCCTTCGCGCCCTTGTCACCGGGAACTCCTGGCTCGCCGTCCTTTCCAGGCTTGCCTCGCTCGCCGGATGTACCAACATCACCTCTGGCTCCTGGAAGGCCGTTACGTCCAAATGGGCCCTGCTCGCCAGGGGCGCCGGCGGTACCAATGTCTCCCCGCTGACCCACATCGCCACGGTACCCCTTCATGGAGATATCATATATGAGTGTTTCTGGTTCGGTTTCGCCCGGGTCACCCTTCTCTCCAGGCGTTCCTTGAAGGCGGTACGGTGTATCCATCAGTTCGCCAATCTCACCGCGTGGTCCCTGCGGGCCCGGATCTCCCTTGGCGCCGGTCAAGCCAGGGAATCCAGTGTCACCTTTTTGTCCGCTATCGCCTTCAAAGCCCGTCGGGCCGTCATAGCCGCCGGGACCACGGTCACCGCGATTGCCCTTGGTGCCCTTTGAGTTAATGCCGCCTTCGCCGGCGTCACCGGGTGGACCCTGGGGGCCCGGCTTGCCAGGCGGACCGCGCACTCCATTCTCGCCAGGTATGCCGGCGGGACCAGAAATACCAGGCCTGCCGTCACAACCATCGATGCCGCGGGGTCCTGCTGTGCCATCCTCGCCGGGGAATCCCTAATTGGGGGTAAGAGATGGGTTGATTAAGGCTCTCATTCTTTTCAGTCACTTGTGCCATGTCACCTACCCTGGGACCGGGATATCCAGGTTCACCACGAGGTCCAGCATCGCCCTGTAAACACATTGGTTATTTCTAAGACACCTTTTTGGGGTAATAAAGACTTACGCGGTGTCCCCTCTCGCCAACTCCGCCATACTCGCCGGCATCGCCCTTCTCGCCTAGATAGCCCGCACGTCCAAAGGGTCCCACCTCGCCGGCAGGTCCCTCCAAGCCGGGAACTCCTGGTGGGCCGATGTCACCGATGCGTCCCTTGATGCCCTTGCAGTCGCATAGCGTAGTGTTGCAAACCTGTAGAAATTAATCAAATTTTATCGAGGAATCGATGAGTCGAGGAAACAAGAAACTGATCTTGATGGGCTCCAATTGGAGTTCTCATTTGGGTAATCAAAGATATCAGCAGGAATTATTTTCAGTTCGTTTTAAATTTCTTTGATTCCAAAGAAAATAATTTATCTATGGGTATATTTTCCTGGAATTTTAGAATTATATATAAACAACTATTTATGTATCTTTGAAAATATATGTCAAACTTGTTCGATTTTCTTGGGATATTCAAATTATGCATAAGGACCTATATTTCCCTGACAATATATTAAAAAATTACAACATTTTATTAGTTTGTATTGTTGTTTTAGGTTTTAGCCTGCATTTTAATGACCTAATAAATATGTAGCACAGATATAGAGAGTCCAGCTGGTAACATTATGAAATTAAATTTTAAACAAAAACAAAATAATAACAAATGAAAAATGTATAGTTTATATCTGACATAAATAAGCATTTATTGAACATTTTATTTTTATTTTTTAACATGTGTGTTAACATTATTCACAGCATTGGATTTAGGAGTATTTTTGGTTTGGATTAAAAAATTGGCTTTGTATTTATGAAATATTTAATATTAATTTAAATATTTATATTAAGGTCTACACATCATTGGATTTAATTGTATATTTGCAGGAATTAAATCATTAGTTTAATAAAAGGTTTTTAAAGAAATTAATCATTACTCTTTTAGGTAGGTTTGAAATTTAAAAATTGAAATTTATTAATTTTAGGGTTAGGTTTAATATATAGTCCTGCTAAATCGTATTAATATTTCATTACAGATTAAATTTCTCCAAAATTTTGCAATTATGCACAACCTAAGCTATTTATTTTATCTAAAATAATTCTACAATTTTCCTACAGACTCACAAATTTGACTCTGGCTTCCCCCTATTGACCTTCGACTGGCACTTTTCTCTGCTCGGCGATTTTGTGAAATGCTTTGGCATAACAGAAGGCGAATGGAAATCTCGCCTTAGTCGGAAAATCAACAACAATAATAATTATAATTATACAACAGCAAAGTGCAGCGAGTGCGAGTTGGTGCAACTTGCAGCGGCTTTAATTGCTCAGCTTCCGTTTGCAATGAGATAATCTTCTAAACTCGTCTGCGAGTCCGTTGCCTTTTGCTTTTCTATTTTTTTGCCTCTGCTTTTGCTTAGTCAATTGTGCGAAGGCATAGAGCATGCTTCTTCGAGGCTGGAAAATGCAGCAGAAAATGGTCGGGGGGGAGGTGGAAAAGTGAGCACATTTTTAACCCCATTTAATGTGCGCTATTATTTTTGTAAACAATGCAAATGCAATTCGGTAAAAAGTGCAATTATCTGGTAAATTTCACGTATTGAAGGTGCTTTGAAATCCATTTTTTGTTGAGGTAACAAATTGGCAGAACACCTCGGAAATTATGTATTTATTGGCACATTTCTTGCGGTTTCCCCGATTGATGTCAGCGAGTAAACATCCTTAGTTAGCTTTTCGTATTTTCTTATTTATAGAATTGACATAATTTTCATGTTGGTTAAAAGTTCACAAAAATTTATTACCGAATTTTCAGTGCTGTGAGACAGTTCCTACTAAAATTTAAATTAAAAATAAGAAAAAAACTGCACACATGTTGCACGCATGTGTCCCGAAAATCTTTGCTTTTTATTATTTTTCAGCTTCTTTTCTTTTAATTTGGTAAATGTTTGTATGTGTTTTTAATTGTGGAACAAAATTAGTGTCAAATGTTTGGCCAAGTTTTACTTTTTGACTGAGAAAGACACCTAGAGATGGATACTTCTAGAGATCTGGAAAATATGGGTTTAGAGGTGACTAATGGCCAGAGTTCAAAGCCCTGTCCTACCCAGGGGAAACACCAGTTCCCAGAACTGAACTGCTCACAAGGAGATCAAACCATCTGTTAACCAAATATCCACATCCAAAACTCGAAACGAGAACGTGAAAAGTAAACAACAGGAAAAGCAAAAAAACTGAAAACTACAAAAGCAAAAAAGACTTCTTTGCATTGCGGTGAACCGAAAGATGCTGTGCTGCTGCTGCTTCTGTTGTTTTCCTTGTTTTTTTTCTTGAACAAGAACAAATGAAAAATCCGAGAAAATGCAGATACAAAAATAAAATCCAATTCATCGACCCATTACCCTGTCCCCCCTCTAAAAAATACGGGGGTGCTGCAGGTGTGCATCCAAAAAACAATTGCACTCGATTTCTGGAAAATGAGAAAGCCAACTGTGTGAAAAATGTTGAATATATTGAGAAAGAGCACTGAAAGAAATGACAATTTTGTTGTAATTTTATCTCCTTGATATCTTTATAAAAGATTGGTTAATAATATATATTTAAGTTGAGAATTTAGCTCTCAGAATAAGTTTCTTGGGGACGCAAATTCACTCTGAACTTGAACTTTGTTTCAATTTTAATTTAAAGTACAAACTTCAAGATTTTTAGCTTCTTAGATTCCTATTTAACGATATTACTTTCAGTGTTAATTAAAAAATATAGCAAAAAATAATTTCATTGGTAAACTTCGATCAGTTTTTGGCCTCATTCAAGTCTTTTGTTTCACACATTCCTTCAATCGAAAAGCCTGCAACAGAAACCCCTAAAAACACCATCGAATTTCATTCAATCAATTGAAACAAACTGAAACCTAAGGCATACTGCTCAGATAACAATATATATTTCTATATATTTACATATTATTATAATATCAACGGCAAGCCAGTGGAAATTGTTGCGGTAACAATTTGAAAAGTGACAGCACTGCAATTTCCTTGAACTTGACACTGGGCCACTGTGTCTCTGTGCCGAATGCATATATGCATATATATCCCCGATCATGTATGGGCCTCTCTTGCCAGCACTTTTATTTTATTTTTATTTTTTTGTTGTTTTTTTTTTGGGTATGGCCAGACAACGCACCACTCTAAGTGGCGTCGTCGAGTGGGAAAAGGGTGAGCTGAACTGTGCACTGTGTTTGATTGCCACTGGCACTGTGTTGCTTTCACAGACAAATAAAAAATATAATAAAAAAAAGAATCACAGTGCCAAGTCAGCAAAGGAGGCAGTGACTCTGGGAATATTCAAGAAAAAATTCGGTATAAAATTCCTCAATGGGTACGCGTGTCTGCGGCAAGTAAGAATTCGCAGGTGTTGAATGTCACTCGTTCTTTACTTTTATAAAACCTAAAATTGGGATAGGATAAAGGTTAAATAATACCTGTCTCGGCCTGAAACGGATTAAGAGTTTATAAAGTTATGGAAGATATTTCTAAAGGATAAACATATTTTAGGGAATTAAATTTAAAAGTTAAGTGTCGGCCAAAAGCTTGGGGAATTTCAACTTGTTGCTTTAAGTACAAGTTTATATTGAATTTTAATTATTTCTTAAATTATTTGCCTTTAAGAGCCATTAAACTTGAGTTTATCTAAACTTTTTCATTACAATTTTATAATTTTTAAAATAAAATTGTGTATTATAATCCAAATATAATACGATATTAATGCTTTCCTTCTTTGAGAATTTAGATAAATTCAATTGCGTATCTAACCTTGAAAATAAGGTTTAAAATTCTTTCAAAATCTTGTATAAATAAGTTTTTTTCCTGAAGAAAAATCTAGCTTATCCTTGTTTAAGGAATGGTGCCTGCTGACTCGCCTTCCAGCTTATCCTTGCTGTAAGCAAGGAGATTGCCTTTTGCCTCTTAAAAATTCCACCTGCTATTGCCACTGTAAAAGTCTTAATGATCGTGTCGGAAAACATTATACCCAGACATATACATCAGATATATGTGATATATCTTCTATATACATAGGCGGCGCTCAGATCCGATGTATGTCAGTGTTGCGCGCACTTAAGCGCATTTACACATGTTTAAGCCAATTGTCCCAGTTCCCGCTGGCTCGTGCAGCCGTGCAACTTGCACATAGTTTAAGGTCAAAGCTAAGCCTCCTCATATATGCTATATATGTACAGATATCTGGCACATATCTGGCGCAGCAATTGGGCACAACCAGCCCACGCTAATCGTGCCTAGAATTCTTCTACCCTTAAGTGGTAATTCTGGTATTTCTCCATGAAAAGCCAAGTCCATTGGCCCGACACGTTCTGAGATTCAGTGTCTAATGTCAGTGTTTGGGGTGCTAAGTTGATGCCTTTCCACTGAACTGTAAGTGATACCTGCTTCGAGTTTAACTTCAGACGGACTTTTGTAGTTATTCAGGGAATGCAGAGCACAGCGAAATCTCTTGGAAAAAGAATTAAGAGTGAGTGGAGGGCAGGGTGTCAAAAAGGGGTACTTTTGGGGTTAAAAATCTTGATCAGTCTAAGGTAAAAGTTATATATTTGCTTAATTATGAAACAAATGAAGGATGTGTATTTAAAATAATTTTCTTTTAGATAAAATATATGTTATTAAGGGCTGAAATATTAATATCCTTAAAAACGGTAAGAAATATTATAAAAGGAGTTTTTAAACACCCACAAATAAGTGTTACTAAAATAACTAAATAAATTCACCTTTAAAACTCCCTTAAAACTGCTTAAAATCCTCTCCAGACCATCACTAAAACCCCCCTAGAAATGATTTCCGCATCCACCACTGAGACAGATGCCTCTGTTAATCTGTATCTCAAAGTTGGTGGCCTGGTCTGCCACTGCCCGGATGTGGCATACAAAAACAACAAAAAAAATCACAGTATAATAATAATTATTATAAGAATGTCATCTTATATATAGTGAGTGTATAAATCACAGCTGATAAGCCTGGACAGCGACTTGAGTCGCAAGAAGGCGAGCAGAAAATTAATTAATACATTTCAATTTGGCATTAAATTATATTTTATATAAAAACATATGCATATGTATGTGTATATTTTAATATGTTTCATTCATTTTAAGTTCCAGGCGATGGACAAAGGGGTTATCTGTTGCAGAGGCAGCGCCATCAATGTGTGTTCTTTGTTGTCAAGTGGCAAAGTTTAACTTTCAAAAAAAAGGAAGATGTTTTTGTACACAAAAGAAATGCTTCTATTTTTGGCTTAGAACTTAGAACTATAAAAGACAGTCCTTGGTATTCTATATTTCAGCAGTGATAATTTATTAAATATATTGAGTTTAAAGGTTCTTAAACCTCTGTTGCCTTTCTAGATTTTCAATATTTCATATTTATATTTTCAGCATGTTCCTACAAAGATTTCTTCAAATGTTTTTAACAATCAATGAGGATCCTTTGGTGCGTCACAGTTGACCCAGTTCAACAATAGTAAGGTTGCCAAGTCGGACAACACGCGCCATCAATCAACAACATTTTCAATTTCATGTTTGCAGTCAGGGAATGGAGTGGGAATTTCCACAATAGGAACAACAAATCTGTTGTAAAATATGCTTCATAAACGTTTAGAAAACGGCATGCAACAATGCAAGCAAGAATATGAAAGATACAAAAAAATATAGTGGACTTCAAAATGCTGAGTAAAAATAAAAAACCACATTTAACAAATACCTCTTAAAAGAAATATAATTTTTTTGGATATAAGCCAAGGAAATACTACCAAAATAAACAAATAAATGTCTAAATAAAGGTGTATTTAATATATTTATATCTTTTAAGATTATTATTCGGCAAACTAAAAAGTATTTAGTAAGTTTCCACAATAGCAAAACATCTTAAAAAGTTATTCCAAGACCCAACTCTCAAAGCACCCCATAAACATGAATTCCTTGTGAATAAAATATTTATAACTAAACCTATAAATAGTTTAAATTATTACTTCAAATATTTCGCCATAAATAAAGGCAATATTATTACCGATCCTCAGTCCAATTCGCATCAGGAATGCATGTTGCATCCACAATGGACTTCAAACATAATAATTTTTTAGTGGCTCGCATAAAAGTATTCCATTGAGTGGCCAGGCCCAAACCAATTGCGATTACAGCCGCTCCAGATTCATGCCTCCAGCTACAGGGTAGCAATATAAAATCGTATATGGGGCAACATATGAGCAGCGTGTGATTGACATGAAAAAGCAATGCCTCCTCCACATGCCGCGCGCGGAGGAGCATAATGGATGCACATCTGGACGGGAGGCGGCGCACTTGCAGCATGACATCATTTTCAACGGCTTGACATCACATACATATAGCATATATAGAGTATATACAATGCAGAAATCTGCTCTGGCACTGGCACTGCCACTGCCACATGGCGATCGTGGAACTGGGAACTGGGAACACCCACGCACTCGCACTCGGGAGTCGTAAATGAGCAAAATAATCGCAGTTGGTCCAGTTAAGTGCACGGTTACGGCATCGTTGGGCATAATTGTTTGGACACCAGCCTGACAGATGATAACTAATTGCCGTGCACTCAAATTAACATTGAAATTGATGGACAGCGAGCTGTCAGAGCTTCGTGGTTTTATTTGTGTCAATAAATTGGCGATAAGGAAGCGCCAAATGATTGAATTCTCTGGTTCAATCAAAGCGAACACCTGCTAGGGAAACTGGGATTTTTGTGGCTGGTGTTTTCGGATAGGCAAAGTATATTTTATTATCATGCTAAATTTTTCATTATATCTTATATACTACAAATTGTATAGCCGCAAGCCAAAGTTTCTGGACATTTGGATTAAATTAATAGAGAAAATTATGGGTTATTTACAGAAAGGATCTAAAGCATATAAATAAAGCAAATCTTTAAAAGAAAATTAATTCAGGAATATTATAATTAATTTAGCTTTCATTTCCTTTAGTTTTGTGGTTAGATAAATTTTAGTTAAAGGTTTTAGTGAAGGCTTAACTTCCTTTCATGACATGAAAAGCTTTCTAAAAGACTTTAAATACCTTCAACATTTTTCAGCTCTCTAGTTTTCTATAAAATATGCCTTTAAAATTATTTTAAAATTAAAAAACATTTATTCAAGCTATTATCAAATTACTTTTCAGTTTGTTCTTCATTTTGCATAATTTTTGTGATCTTTTTTCATATATTCTTTTACAAGAAAGCACTTATACCGTTTAAATATTATAAAAGAATCATAGTGACCGATCATTTATCATTAAGAGCAAACATTTTACTTTGATTTTCAAAATTTGCAAACCTAAAAATAAGGAAATGGAAACCCCAAAAGTTCTTCCTTTAATTTAGCAAGCAATCAGAACTTGTCGAGCTGCAAAACGCTCTTCAATCATGGTCAATTGTAAATCGCTGGCCAATCAAACCACTGTCCTGTTATATATCGCTTTCTAATCATTAACCCATTGATTGGCTTTCTCAAATAGTTTGCGAAATAATTTAGGCAATCAAGAGGCACACACTGGACTCGATTGTGCAAAAGTCTTGCCTGGACTCTGGCAAATTAAGCCAGTTTATTTTTAGCTGTGACGCTATATGTTTGCCGTTTGAAATCTCAGCGTGTCTTTAGTATATATAGTGTCTAAATATATAGTATGTGCAGGCAGCAGAGCTCTAATGAATATGAATATCAATTCCAAAAGCCAAGCCAAAGCTGATAACAAGGCAAAAAAAAAAAACACACAAAAACAAAAAAAAAAGGAAAAGAGAACAACGAGCTGCAGTTATGAGACAGATGACTGATAACCCAATTTCATGTGTTCCTTCGGCAGCACTCTGCCTCATAAATAATCGTTTCAATTTACAAAATTCATTACAGAGGCTGCACTACTAAGTGGCCCCTCGTCCATATCACTCATACGACATGTTGTCCGTATCGCACATAGAGAGACAGAGACAAAGACAGAGCGGGAGAGACGTCTTCGCATAATTTCCGCATTCAGTTGCAGATAAATAAATAATTGAGTCAAATTGAAATGCAACTCGCCAAACAATTCTACTCAAGCACGCAAATAAACTTCCCCAAGAGGAGTGCCTCCCAGCCAACAATGAGATGATGATCATTGTTGTGCCCAGAGTACTGGTCGTTCCGCGCTGTTCCTGGGCGGTCGAATCCCCACTAATTCTCTGGTTACTTTGGATACTGGGAGTACTGAATCCCCCGAAGTTGGCCCCGCTCTGTCTGGCCCCGCGGAATGGTCAGTGATTTATGCCAGCGGTTCGGGTCAGTTCAGATCAGTCCCAGGATCGCAGCATATAAACAGAAAACTGAGGCCCACAAAGGGAGAATGCAAAATGAGCACTGGGAGAAATTAGAAGTGCGTTCTTTTTGGTTTAAGTGAGCACTTGAGCATTCTTGAGATAATTTGGAAGTCATTTTAATAGAAAAATTAGGTTTTGAAAAGTGGTAAGTTAATTGTCAATCTAAAAGACTAGAAAAACAGAAAATATATTTAATTTTTGAAAGGATAATCCAAGTTTGAAATGGGATTTTAAAGATTTTTTATACAAATAATTATATGCAAGTTTTAAAAATCATGAGAGTACCTTCTATTTGTACTTTTTATGAAATAAACAACATTATTTTAATATATTTTAATTATTTTGGAATGAAATAAATATTTTTTATATTTAATATTATATTTAATATATATTTTTTTCCTCTATCATCTAATTCTTATTTTTTTATACATTTTTCCCAGTGCCCAAGGAAAGTTCCTAAGCAAAAGCCTTGGTCGCAGTTAGCAGGCGGCAACAACAACAAACAACAGCGAGCGAGTTTTAATTCCAATTTGAAATGTTGCAGAACGTCAAAAGATTGCCGCCACCCCCATCCCCCAACCGAACTCCCAATCACCCCACGCTCCCTGTGTCTCTATAAGGGAACCCTTCACCGATCACTTGAGCTGCTAATTGTCGGCATCGAACGGCACTCAGTGGCACACTCGCACACTTGCTGCCCCACAGACAATAAAGGCATTTCCATATATAGCCAGCCAGGCAGGGGGAGCAAGTGCAGGGGGAGGGTGGGGCATTCATATGTATATTTGGGGTGAGGGCGAACGAACACAGTTGCTGCTGATAAAGACCATTTATCAAAATTCATTCATAGAATGGACCAGGGACCGTGGTGGTCTCAGCTGCTGCAGTCGGGAAAATGAATCTCGCACATTCTCTGATTTGAATACCCATTCACTTGCACTCGACTCTCTTCCATTGGAGCTGCTCTTAAATGGTTGGGGCCTCTTCTTCTCTCTCTCTCTCTTTTGCTTTTGGCGAAACGGAAACGGAAATCGTTAAACTGTTGGATTGATCGCTGCCTGCAAAACTCATTGCCCGAGGGGTTTGACAAGCGCTGATTGAAACCAGTTAACTATATCTATCTATTAATTTTTAAATACTCTTTAAAATTTAATTTAAACCTCAAAATGTATGCGATTTTTTATCCATTAAAACGTGCTCTAGAAAATACTGATACGTACTTAGAAATTACTAATCTTTAATGTACAATGAATGCACGCAAAAGGAAATAATGTTGATAGCGTTTCATTCATTTACTTCCTATTATTAATAAGCTATATAATATTTAGCAAGGCTTGCAATTTCTTTGAGCACTGGCTTATCACAAATAAATGTAAATCCCCTTTGACTTCTTAATAAATAAATTTGTGTAATGCACTTAGTCATTAATTTAAATTTAACAAAATAAATATGAAGGATTTATATTAAAAACTACTAATTTTTGTTAAAACAATAAATTCTTTTTCAATAACATCATTAATTTTCTACAAAAAATGTCTGGAATACATTTTTTCTAATTTTTTCTAATAAATAAAATGAACTTCGTAATTAAAATATATTCAGATGTCTTTAAAATATTTTTTGGGTATTATATTAATTTCTAAAAGGTTTAAAGAAGTTATTTACAGGAATCAAATATTATTATTATGGTTTTATGGTGAATAAAATATTATTTAAATGAAATGTTAAGTTTTTCGGTCAAAAATCATCAAATTAAGTTTCTTCTGGAAATTTAAACCTAGAATATAATTTTTCTAAATGCATTTAAGCCGTATTTAAAATACAAGTAACCTTCTTAGACTTTTTTAAGCCCCTTTTTACATAAGAGTATCCCAAACAACAGTAGCTATCTGCAATCTAGTTTTTAGAGCCTTGCGGTTTCTGTGGATCTTCCAGCGAAGATCTCTTAGATCCCCAGGTTAACCCACAAAGCCCCCTCTGCCAGAAGCGGGAGCTCTCACTCGGAATCGGAGTTGGGGACCAAGGGCCCTGGCATTGACCACGTAACCGAGTGCGAAAAAGACTGATGGGTCGAATTACCAAAGTTGTCAAACGAGCTTTGCCGTTTTCTGATGCCAAACACGTGAGTGTGGCGGCAAAGAGCGAAGATCGCAGCGAAAATGCGCGACACAGAAATTGTGAAAATTGTGGAAATCACTATACCATACCGACGATCCAATCCATGCCGCCGATCCGTAAGTAAAGCCAAAAGTCAGGCCACGTTGAGATAGCCCCTGGCGACACTTGCGTTCGGTTCTATTTTCTGAATTTGAATTGAAATCTAGTTGAATTCATGTCGCAATCAGCGGAACATGCTATCAATATGGCGTCAATGCCGCCAACATAGCAATAGCAATAGCAAATAGGTCTAATTAAATGTGTGGAGGATCAGCGGGCAGCAGCAGTAATAGCAGCAGCAGCAGCAGCAGCGGCTCGGAGCCTGATAAGAGTGGCGAATGCCATCAAAAAGTAGGCGCCGCCGTTGTCGCCGTCGCATGTGCTCCATTTTCCTTCATCATCATTTTAACTTATGAAATTGTGGTCGAAATAGCATCATCATTAAGTTGAGAATAAAACCAATCGCATTAATGGTTATAATAGATAGTAAATGGGTTTAATTTAGCGTTTTTGTTTCAAATTTGGCAAATATTTGTGTGTGCCGAAAATTGTTGCATACTTCTTAGGGCTCGCTCACAGGCAATGCTTGTTTTTCTAAATAAGTGGTTTTAATTTATTTAAAATATTTTAAGCCCATAAAAGATAAGTAATTTAAACTCTAAAAAGTTCGAATAACTTATTTCTTAGTAAATTTTCTGAAGTTTTCTTAGATTAAATCAGTTTTTTCATAAGGAAAGTCTCCTTCTTTTATTCTTTACTACAAAATGAAAGCAACTACACCTGGAAAGTATTACATTTTAAGCTAAGAATTGTGAATTTAAATGGTTTACTTTAAAATTATACCTTTAATCTCTATAAATACATTTAAAAGCTCATTAAAAACCCTGCCGAAACTGATTATTTCCCATTGGCCAAAAATTGCCTTTAAACAATGATGAGATTTTAATGTTAATTAACTGATAATTAAATAATTATCAAATTAAAATTTTAATTACCAACCGGAAACGTTCAATGGCGAATCTTTAAAAAGCTAAAATCTAAATCCTCTTGATTACGGGGTTATCACGGTTTCGGTTATCGGGAAAGGCTATCACCTTTCACCTACTCAAAAAATAAATTAACATAAGTTGCCAAAATAAATTTAATGACATAATCCGTCCCCGAAACGTCGCTGGACTCCAATGAACCCATCAGTCCCGGAACGGAATAAAGAACCCAGGGACAGGGGAGAGTCTTGGGGTCTCAAGATTATCTGCCTCGGAAAGGCAAAAGAGTTGCAACTATGCCGGAAGCTGCTTTGAATAAAAGAGTGCAATATTATTCGAGAATAACAATAACACTTGCAGCTACTGCTGCTGCTGCTGTTGATGACGATTAAGAGGCTGAGCTTGGCTGCTGACCTAATTTTAGTTGTTTATAAAATACTTGATAAAGGTTTTTGGCGCCTGCACTTAAAGGCAAAATCGAGGAGTAAGACAGTTTGAGAAGCATTGGGTAGGTAAGTAATTTTTAGAAACATTTTTTAATGTTTATTTAAAAAAATGAATTATATTATAGAATCTCAGAGATGTTAATATTTTTTAAAAGTTTTAAGAGCACTGGAAATTATTTTTCCAGCCTACAGTTTGAAAAGGACTAGACACATTTTTGAATATTTGTATTTTTAAGAATTAAGAAAGAAAAATACTACTTTTTTATTCCTTATTTTTTAATATTTAAATTGAAATGAAAATCCTTGACTTACCTTTGCACCCTCCGCAAAGGACACAACGCCGGCCAGCAAATAAACGGCGCCCAGCAGACCCGAGAGATGCCGTAGATCTCTGGGTAACATCGTTCGTTCGGGTCCTTTAGTCCTGCGCAGGAACTATTTATGTCTCACTCTGTTCGTCTCTGTCCCTCTCTATTTCGCCCCCTCTTTCTCTGTCAACACACACACGAAACTGCGAACGAAATAAGCATTAAATTAAGGTATTTTTTAAATACTTTTTTATATAATTTTTTAATATTTTTAAATGATATTAAATAACCGATATTAACGCTGGAATATGGAAACTAACAGAAAACGCTGATTTGCTGCTGCTGCGATCGTCGGGCACAGCACTCTCCCCACATGTGGAGATCGTCAAGCGTTCGAAGTGTTACTAAACACGAGCCCCACAAGAAATTCACATTCGTGGCCCACCCGCTCGGCAGACGTTCGACCAACCGATCCCCACTCGGCTCACTAATACTATGGCATGATGGAGCTGTCATGGTGTGAGTGCCAGTGATTGGGGAGGAGGTAGTGGTGTGTGCTGGGCCCAGGCCAGGGACAGAGGCCCGGATGATGGTGGCTATGAATTTAGCACTTTGCCGCCTTGAAACGAGGAAATGAGCTAACCAAATCACAAAGTTGACCCAATACCCGAGCTACTTGCTCTTCCAGATTGCTATATTTCCCCGTTTGGGATCCGTTTTGGAGCTCTTTGGATTGGGGTATACTATGGGTTAGGGGAGGTATGGGTTTGAGGTGCCAGAAAATGGGAAAAATAATTCAATTTTAGGCTATTTTGAGTTGGTAACTATTTGAAAAGCCTTCGAAGGAATTGGTTTGAAAAGGAATTTAAATTTGTAATATTTATAAAGAATTTTACTGTCTTTAGATGGAAGAAAATTACAAAAGAAAAAGTAAAACTACTAAAAGATACTTTGTATATCAGTCGAAGATACTTTGAATTTCAGTCGAAGATACTTTGTATTTCAAAATAGAAAAAGTAATGTTAAGATTGTTTAAACTAAAATCTTAAATTATATAAATTAAATTTTCAATTTGTGCTGTGAGTTCTGAACAAGTTTTAAATAAATAAACTTAAGAAGGATTATTTTATGAAACTAATAGTACTTTGAGCAAAATAACCTTAGTTTATTCCTTAACTGGCAAATCAATTTTCTTTTGGTAATATTTATAATAAATTTAATGAAGAATAATGCAATATTAAAACACCTTAAAAGATTTATGAATTCTTTTATTAGTTTTCGGCACATTTATTTCCTTTTTATAGTTGTTTCTATTTTAATATTGTAATTCTTTAATTCATGAAAATATAAAAGTAATTTATGTTTGTTTTCAATATGATTCATTTATTTATATTTATATTTATATTCTTCGTTGCTTCAAAAACATATATTCTAGGTATATTCTAGTCTCAAGTTTTTAGTTTATTACAATTCGATGCTCGGTTGTTTGTCGCGACAACTCTCGTGATTAGGTTAAGGCTTTTTCATTTAGTATATGGCATATGCGGCGCTGATAAGACGGATATGGCTGCGTATTTCCTGTTAGAAAAATCTCAGCATGAATCCCAGCTTCGAGTTTCTTAATTAATTTCTACGCAGAATTACAAAAATAGAACCTTTCGAAATTCGAGCTTGGGGTTTTAGGTTTTGGGGTCACGCGTAGTTTTGAAATTCGTTGTTCCGTAATCAAGTTCTTAATATTTAGGTGGCTTGGCCTACTTGGGTAAGTGTTCTTTGTGCTCCGAGGGTAAGGGGAAGTCGGATATGGCCCAATGGCCCCAATAGCCGCCTAGGAAGCTGCAGAGATTAGGGAAACAAAAATGGTTCAGCCTTGGTCAGGCTGGGGGGTAATCATAGGAAGCTTCAACATTTTCTTTACTTTTCTTGGTATTAGCTATTTCCCAGGCGGAAGCAAGGACGTTTTTAGATGAGTTTTTAGGTTTTTAATTGCTTTTGGAAAGCATTTATAAGTGTTAACATTTAAGAGGTACTTATGTATTATTAAAAATGATTTTTTATTTATTCTTCTATAAGGTTTCTAAACAATATAGTTTAATATGTTAAAGAAATTTATTTCCTTAAAATAAAAATGTGTCCTTTCTAAATGAAATTGATAAATATTAATTAATTTTAAATGTCTTTTTCTGACTGTTCTTAGACTATTTGTATAAATTCTACTTTTATTTTGAGATATTTTTTATTTGCAATTGTTCAATATAAATAAATTGATTCTACTTTCTTATTTAAATAATAAAGCCACTCAAATAAAAGTATTTAAGGCTTACATTTTAAGCTTTAGTTTGCAAAAAGCATAGCCTACTTTTCAAGGCAGCTTACAGTTTTAAACCAGAAAAGTATAAATTCAAAAATTAATTTATTTGTTAAATATTTTTAAATTCAATTAATTTTTTAGCACAAAAGTTATAAATATTAGATGTTCAAAGTAATCTTTTCCTAAACAAGGCTGTATTTTAAAGGGATTATGAGTTTAAATGTTTGAAAAGTAAGTAAACAACCCAAAAATTAATGCTTAAGAAATTTAATACATTTAATAAATACCAAAAATAAATTATATAATCAATCTTAAACAATTTACATACACATTTTGATAACAAATTACTAAAAAGAGCTAAGAAGTGCAAATAGTTGAATATCAAATAAAGCGATTTAAATAAATTTTTGTTTAAAAACACAAATTTGTTGTGCTTACAATTAGAACGAGTAAAATTAAAAGGCGGCCTGATAACCGATGCCTTGGAATTTCCCAGACTAAGAACCCCTAAAAAAGTCCAAAGAGTCTCGTTGCGCAGGGCGGGCGGCCCAAAAACGGAAACCATGTGCCCGATCTTGGGGCGGGGGCTATCAGCTAATGGAGCTGGGATCTGGGATCTGGGAGCTGGGAGCTGTGAGCTCGAACTTAGTTGAAAGCTGGAAGGTGCTCCCAGGGAGCGGGGGAGGGAGGTGGGAATGCGGCATATCAACTTGCTTATAGCAGCAGCGACTTACTTAGTTTCAAGTTTTGCTTATCGCCAAGTTTCATTCATTCCGCCAGCGACTATGTTAGCAGCTTGGATTAGTGTTGTTGCTACATACTCTGGGCTCCAGCTCAATCTCCATCCGCTCCACATGCCCATGTTGCCTCCACCCACCCACACACTCGCAGCCGGACACACAGTCGACACGGACAGCGTACGTGAGCCGAAGTCCCAAAGATCTTTCGGTGGCACTCGTCGACTATCGGGTGGCACAACGATGTCCAATCGTGCCTCGGCATTTGGCTTTTGGATCGCTTAAACTTATACTATAATTAGTCGTGTTCCGTCTCCCCGAGTAAGTAGTAGACTGGGCCTGGGGATCGCTTCAGATCTGGTCTCCTTAGTGTTGTGTGTTGCGCTGTGCGGAGTGCTCGTGTGTTCAGTGCGCTCCCGTCGATCCGCTTAGATAGATCGGTTTCCTGTAAGGAACTCACCTCTAACATACAACAAAAAATTATAACTAAAAAATAAAATTAAAAATAAAAAGCATAAAAAAGTCATCAGCAGAAGGCTTTCATCAAAATTATAGAAATCAAATGGCTAGAGACAGTTTTTCTGCAGCGAAATGTTGCTTAAATTCGTGGTGTGAGCTCCAGTGACTCTCAAACTGTAATGTGTGAAAATAAAATATAAAGACAACTTGAACACGGAAACCTGATGTCTTAAAGTTAAATAAACAAACAAAATACCATTTTTAAATTATAAAAAAAACTCAATTACAGTTTTTCCCACCATTCGTTATTTTCCCATAGAAACACAAATATACAAATTTATTAAAACGAACTTCTGTAACTTTGTCATTATATTTTTCTGCTAACTGCTGCGAAATTAAAGTGCCGAAAATTTTCTGGCTCGTCTTTCCAGGCCCAACGACGGCAACATATAAAAAAATATAGAACTCGACGACGACAGAGCTAATAATTGTGCAGGCTTAAAAGCATCAGGGGCATCATGTTGCCCTTCTGGAAGCGGTAAATATGTTAATTTAATATTTATAATATTAAAAATAAAATGAGGTGAATGCAAAAATGACAAGGAAATGTATTAGTTTTTTAAGATGGTTGAAATCAGAATTTTATAAAATATTGGGTCCAAATAAAATATAAAGCACTTTGTAAAATGTATCAAAAAGTATTAAATAAAATATTCTAAATAAATGTTTAAAGTAATCTTTATTAAATTGAAAATAAAAATCGTTTAATTAAAAGAAAAGAATGTTAAACAATGATTTTTTGTTTAAGTTGATTTCTTTTCTGTTTTTACACAGTTTTATTTTAAATATATTTAAAAAATATTTTACTTGGCATATAGCAGAAGGTCAAAATATACAAACATTTATGTTAACAGAAATAAAATAAATTTCTCAATAAAACAATTCAGAATAAAGGAATATCAACAGTTTGGAAACACTCAAAAATGTAGTTAAATTATAAAAAATAAAGAAATGTATATCAAATTAATAAAAATTTAATGAAATATGTTTCAAATTCAATGGTATTTATTTGAAAAATATATTTTAAATTATTTCAATTTCTTTTTTAATGTTTTAAGAGGCTTGTTATTCAAATTAAAATTAAAATATTAAAGAAATATAATACAGAGCCCAGAAAAACAAAAATAGGATAAATATTCTGTGTAAAATTCATTTTTAAATTATTTTCCTAATTTTAATTTCTATTTGCCAAGTTGCCTCTCTCACTCTTGTTGTCTTCAAAGACTTGGCTCTCTTAGTGGGCAATGCAGCAGTTCTCTTACACACCCACCCATCCACACACACACACCGATCACTGCCTGCTTAAGAGAAGCCATCTCCAAGAGAATGACGAGGTGCACCCAAGAGGAGCACAACTGATAAGACACTTAGGCTATATATAAACCAGACATAGCTTCTACGTTTCATGATCTCCTGATCTCCTGACAAACTCCCGGCTTTCATTTATTCACAGGCTGCTGTACGCCGCTGTCATCGCTGGAGCGTTAGTCGGTGCCGACGCTGTAAGAGATTAAAGAAACCCTCATAGAGATTCCCCTTCTCCAACTCCCTCTTTTTGCAGCAATTCTGGAAGACCGCTGGCACGGCCGGATCCATTCAGGACTCGGTCAGGCACAACAATCGAAACGATCCATCTTTCCCATTCCCCATTGACGGAAGCTACGACATTGTGGATTCGGCCACCATTCAGAATGGCGGAAAATTGCCCCCGAACTGCACGGCCGGCTATGCGGGCTGTGTGCCGAAATGCATTGCGGAAAAAGGCAACCGTGGCCTGCCCGGTCCACTCGGACCTACGGGACCCAAGGGTGTGACCGGATACAGTGGCCCCGATGGACCGTCCGGCGACAAGGGCCAGAAGGGTGATCCCGGCCCATATGGACCGCGTGGCGAAAAGGGCGAGCGCGGATCACGCGGTCTTCCCGGCCAGGCCGGCGTTGCCGGCGTACAGGGTTCTGCTGGCAATCCTGGCGCGCCCGGCATTCCCGGCAAGGATGGCTGCAACGGCGATGACGGTCTGCCCGGCTTAATGGGTCTTTCTGGAATGGCGGGACCACGCGGTTATATTGGTGTTGGTGGCGCCAAGGGTGACAAGGGCGAGCCGGCCAAGGAGAACGGTGACTATGCTAAGGGTGAGAAGGGTGAGCCCGGTTTTGCAGGACAATCGGGCTATCCTGGACCCCAGGGCGTTCCCGGTGAGAAGGGTGAGCGCGGCGACACTGGACCATTTGGTGCGAAGGGACCCCGTGGTGACCATGGCCCCAAGGGTGAGAAGGGAGCCTCCTGCGTTGGCACCATGATGCCCGGCGCCAAGGGAGATAAGGGCGAGAAGGGAGAACCAGGGCGCGGCAAGTCAAACACTGGCAGTGAGACCGTCATGGGAATGAAGGGTGACACAGGCCAGAAGGGTGAAATTGGTCCAGCTGGAGCCAAGGGTGTGCCTGGATTGCCTGGCGACATGGGAGTCGATGGACAAAAGGGCGAGAAAGGTCTGCCTGGCGGCCCGGGCGATCGTGTAAGTGAAGGGAATTGGAATCTTCAATTGAATTCGTACTTATTATGCTTCGTCCTTGCATCCAGGGTCGCCAAGGTAACTTTGGACCCCCAGGACCTTCCGGACAAAAGGGAGATCGCGGCGAAACAGGTCTAAATGGTCTGAATGGCATTCCTGGCCAAAAGGGAGAACCTGGACTTCCTGGAGCTAAGGGCCAACCTGGCTTGACCGGTACCCAGGGACCACCCGGCGGCGGAAGTGGAATTCCCGGCTCCCCTGGTCCAGTTGGACCTCGCGGCTACACCGGAGCCCCGGGACCCCAGGGACTGAGCGGATCTAACGGAGAGCCAGGTCAGCAGGGCTATCCTGGGCAAAAGGGCGGCACTGGCATGCCCGGTCGCCCTGGCGGCGAAGGACCACCGGGACAAAAGGGCGAGAAGGGTCTCGCAGGACGCGATGGCTCACCTGGCCCAATAGGACCAATTGGACACCAAGGACCCCCAGGACCCGAGGGACAGAAGGGTGACTCCGGTCAGCCCGGCTATGGCATTCCAGGATCCAAGGGAGTTGACGGCCAACCCGGGTGAGTGGCCAACAATGCCATTCTACGAAATAATATTGCTAAAAGTCGGCTTTTGCTTTCTTGAATCCCACAGATTCCCTGGACAAAAGGGTGGCAAGGGAGAGCGCGGATTTAAGGGCAATGCTGGTGTTCCCGGCGACTCGAAATTGGGCCGCCCCGGAACTCCCGGTGTATCTGGAGCCCCTGGCCAAAAGGGTGACGCTGGACGGCCCGGCAATCCCGGCCAGAAGGGAGATATGGGTATCAAGGGTGACGTTGGCGGCAAATGCTCGTCCTGCCCGTCCGGTCAGAAGGGCGACAAAGGTACCCGCGGTCTGGACGGCATTCCCGGCACCCCCGGTGCCCGCGGTCCGCCCGGAGAGCGCGGCTTTCCCGGTGAACGAGGACACGACGGCATCAACGGCAAAACTGGCCTGCCCGGTGACCGAGGCATTGACGGTTTGCCCGGCGCTCCCGGTGCTGATGGTGCCCCCGGCAACGATGCCATTGCGGATATGTCATTAGTGAAGGGCATCAAGGGTGAAAAGGGTAATCCCGGCCTGAATGGAGCACCTGGAGTCCAAGGATTCCCCGGAGCGCCCGGTGTGGCCGGTTTCCCTGGCATTAAGGGCGAGATCGGATTCAAGGGCGACAAGGGACTGCCCGGCTTCCCTGGCACTGATGGAAATCCCGGAGCCCCGGGACGTGATGGTTATAACGGAGCCCCCGGCCTGAGCATCAAGGGTGAGCCCGGTATTCCTGGAATGCACGGATTCAAGGGCGACAAGGGTAACGCCGGCTTTGGTGGCACCAAGGGAGAGCCCGGAACCTGCGACGCCTCCAATCTGACGGTGCCCTTCAAGGGCGACAAGGGTGATCGCGGCGAGACTGGAATGAAGGGACAAGATGGACAAATGGGCGCGCCAGGAGCACAAGGATATCCAGGTGAAAAGGGTAATCCCGGTCCCCGTGGCCCAGTGGGTCCCGTCGGCCCGCGCGGCCTGACTGGAATTCGCGGCGATAAGGGCAACCAGGGCCCCATCGGCGCTACCGGCAATCCCGGCCGCGATGGTCTGCGCGGCGTTCCCGGACGCAATGGCGAGCGCGGCCAGAAGGGAGAGCAGGGCATTTCGGTGGCTGGTCCACCTGGTCCCCAGGGTCTCGATGGTCTGCAAGGCGAGAAGGGCGCCCGTGGCCCACCCGGAGTTCAGGGTCTGCCCGGTGCTGACGGCAGCGTTGGATATCCCGGAGACAAGGGTGACGCCGGCTTGCCAGGTGCGGCCGGACAGCCCGGCGTTGTTGGCGAAAAGGGAGACTTGGGCCCGGTTGGACCCATTGGTGTTCCCGGACCCCCCGGAATTCCCGGTTTTGACGGAGTGCGTGGTCGTGATGGCGTCAAGGGTGAGCCCGGTAATCCCGGCCTTGTCGGTATGCCTGGCAACAAGGGCGACCGTGGTGCGCCCGGTAATGATGGACCAAGGGGCTTCAACGGCCTTGCTGGTGCTCCTGGCAAGCGTGGTGCTGCCGGAGTTCCTGGAATCTCTGGTAAGTGCATCGGGCTGCCATTAATTCCAAATAAGCTACAATATTTTCTAACAATTCCCCTTCTCCGCCTCCTCATAGGTGCCAAGGGCGACCAGGGCCCTCGTGGCTTGACTGGAAACGATGGACCCGTAGGAGGACGCGGTGCCCCCGGTGCGCCCGGCCTGATGGGCGTCAAGGGAGACCAAGGCTTGCCCGGTGCCCCCGGAGAGCCTGGCTTGAACGGTATGGCCGGAGAAAGGGGTAGCCAGGGTCTGCCCGGTTTGGATGGAGCCCCTGGTCTGCCTGGAGATGCCTCTGAGAAGGGACAAAAGGGTGAGGCTGGTATTCCTGGACTTCGTGGAGACCAGGGCTTGGCGGGCGAGCCTGGCTTGCCTGGTGAAAAGGGTCTGCCCGGTCTGGCTGTCCACGGACGCCCTGGCCCGCAGGGCGAGAAGGGCAACACCGGACGCAGTGGCGTCGATGGACGCGACGGACTCAATGGCGAGAAAGGTGAACAGGGCGCTGTCGGCGTGTGGGGCAGGCCCGGTGAGAAGGGATCTATGGGCGCCACCGGCGTGCCCGGCGCTCCCGGCATCGATGGCCAGCCCGGCGCTCAAGGCGCAACCGGTCCCGTTGGCTATCCTGGCGTACAAGGACTCAAGGGCAATGCTGGACTTCCGGGTCTTGATGGAATTAAGGGTGAAATTGGACCCGTCGGCCCTCAGGGCTATATCGGTGCACAGGGCATCAAGGGCGAGCGCGGACCTCGTGGCCAGCCCGGTCTTCCGGCCGTTATCAACGTGGACATGCTCCGTGGCGAGAAGGGATCCCAGGGAGTGCGCGGCTTAACTGGCGAGAAGGGCGAACAAGGCGAGCGAGGCGAACAAGGTCTGGTCGGTTATGATGGAGTCAAGGGTGATCGCGGCCTGGATGGGCCACGCGGTCTGGACGGCCTGAACGGATCACCTGGCCAGAAGGGCGACATCGGAGCACAGGGCGAGCCGGGCTTCCCGGGACTCACAATCAAGGGCGAGAAGGGCCTGCCCGGTCGCTATGGCAAGCACGGACGTGAAGGTAAGCTTTAATGTGGCTTTTTATCCGTTCATCCTCCAAAATCCTCTCGCAATTTTGCGATTCAGGTTTGACTGGTCCTCCTGGCGTCAAGGGTGAACGCGGTCTGCCCGGTCTGCCCGGTGAGCCTGGTTTGGTTGGCCTGCCTGGAGCTATTGGCCCCGCCGGTGCCAAGGGTGAGCGCGGTGTGAGCGGCAGCCCCGGACAACAGGGTGCCGATGGATTCCCCGGCGCCACAGGACAGAAGGGAGACACCGGATTCCCGGGCATCAAGGGCGAGCGTGGTGTGCCCGGATTTGAAGGAAATAAGGGAGATAAGGGCGAGCAGGGACAACAGGGACCGCCGGGTCTGGATGGTTTGCCAGGAGCCAAGGGCGACACTGGCTACCCCGGATTGGATGGCATTGAAGGACCAGCTGGTGCGCCTGGTGAACGTGGCTTTACTGGACCAAAGGGACGTGACGGACGCGATGGTCTCCCGGGTCAGCCTGGACAAAAGGGCGAGCCAGGAGTCCGACCACCACCAGGACCAAAGGGCGAGCCTGGCCAGCCCGGACGCGACGGACAGAAGGGCGAGGTTGGACCCCCGGGAGCCCGAGGATTGACCGGTCTTCAGGGCGAGCGCGGTGAGAAGGGCGAGCGTGGTCTGATCGGCGAAAGCGGTCTGGTTGGACGTATCGGACCCAAGGGCGATCGCGGAGAGCAAGGTTTGATGGGTCTCGAGGGTGCCATTGGTGCCATCGGCGCTAAGGGCGAGCCCGGAGCACCATGCTCCGCGGCCCTTGACTACCTCACCGGCATTCTGGTGACGCGGCACAGCCAAAACGATGCGGTGCCCACCTGCTACCCCGGACAGACCCAACTGTGGACGGGCTACTCGCTGCTGTATGTGGATGGCAATGATTATGCCCATAATCAGGATCTAGGCTCACCCGGCTCCTGTGTGCCGCGCTTCTCCACCCTGCCCGTGCTCTCGTGCGGCCAGAACAACATCTGCAACTATGCGTCGCGCAACGACAGGACCTTCTGGCTGTCCACCTCCGCGCCCATCCCAATGATGCCCGTGGAGAACTACGAGATCAGCAAGTACATCTCACGCTGCGTGGTCTGTGAGGCGCCGGCCAATGTGATTGCCGTGCACAGTCAGTCGCTGGAAATTCCCAACTGTCCCAACGGATGGGAGGGTCTCTGGATTGGCTACAGTTTCCTCATGGTAAGTGCTTTGTGTCCTCTAATTAATTTCTAATTGAAGATGATGATTATTATGAATTTCTAATTAATTTCTAATTAATTTTTAATTAATTTAATCCCCTTAGCACACGGCTGTGGCCAATGGTGGCGGTGGACAGGCGCTACAATCGCCTGGCTCCTGCCTGGAGGACTTCCGCGCCACGCCCTTCATCGAGTGCAATGGCGCCAAGGGCACATGCCACTTCTATGAGACAATGACCAGCTTCTGGATGGTCACTCTGGAGAACGGCGATAGCTTCCAGAAGCCCGAACAGCAGACGATCAAGGCCGGCAACCTGCTATCGCGCGTCTCCAGGTGCCAGGTGTGCATGAAGAACTCCTCGTAGGACCACCAAGATTACACACCACTGAGAGATGCCCAGCATAAGTTTAATATCTAAATGTAATGCCTTAAATTTACCAACGAACACAACAACACACTCACAGGCGAACCAACACTGCTACAAATTCCTTAAACTAACCAAAAATAAGAAAGAAAACAACACACACACACACAGAGGGCGCCAAGGTCAAAGTGCTAAAAAAAATATATAAACAAAAACGAACCTGGATGCTGCCGCGCCACAATGCCATTTTTGTATCTGCCAATTAATGTTCTAAACAATGTAAACTGCTCCTAAGTTACGTTACGTAAGTTAAGTAAATCAAACAAAAACAAAAAATAAATAAACTAGCCACGGTCGTATGTCCACAAAATAATACACAAACACACACCCACACAGCATATTCCATTTCCAGATCAAACGATTAAATGCGAATTATGAAGTAATAATACCGAAGCCCCGAGAGGATCCTGCATTGACTTATAGACACAGTTAGGTCCTTGAATTGCTACCAACAACCATCAACGAAAATCAACAATTTTCTCGCTTATTTGTTAACGTTTATGAAACAAACAAAAAATGGTAAAATAAAGAAAAATTTATAAACAAAAGGCACTAATATTAATGGTATTGAACAAGGAACAGTGGGTAATCATTGTGGGTTTTCTATTAATTTTAGTTAATTGCCTGTTTAAAAAATATTAAAAATTTCATTTGGTTATTTTTACTATTAAAATAATTTCAATTGCTTTATATATATAGATAGATATGTATATATATTTATATATATATATATATAAAGATAGATAGATAAATAGATTGATAAATTAATAGATAGAAAAGAGATATAGATAAATACAATATTTGCTTTATTTTGGTACAAATATTTAATATGATTCAAAGGAGAATTAAAAGATAGATAATATCTATTACATAGATATCTGTATGATGGATCATATGACATATATTTATATAATATATAAATAAATAGATAGATATAAAGGCAGATAGAAAAGTATGATAAATAGATAGATATTTAAAGCAAATCAAAAGCAATCATTATATTACTATTATTTGTATTATTATTTATAAATTGATACATTAACGTTTCAATATATATTAATGTGCAATTAACCTTTATCTTTTTAATAGTATATCAAAACAATATCATAGGAAATATAGACAACAAATTAAATCATATTCCATAATATACTATAATATTAAAGCAATTTTTTCGATATTCTGGTTTTAGCTATGACATTTTTATTACAATTTAAATTACATATTTTTAAACTCAAAAATTAGAATTATTTTCCAACCTCAAAGAAGCAACTTTTATAGATCTTCTTTAAACAAAACAAAACAACAAAACAAGGGTTCGAAAAAACAAGTAAATCCCAGCTTGTTGTGGTGGAAATCATCCGGTGGAGAACCCCTAATGCCAAGCCAAGAAAATGAGAGTCCCAACTCACCACGAGCTGCACTTGTGCGCATGCCTTGCTGCCTCTCCGTGGCCCAAAATGGGTTTGGGTTGGGTTGGGTTTTGTTGCGAGGGGGTGGCGCGATAGCGATTGGGGTCGTGGACAGTTAAAGGGGGTTGGCAGGCCGAGACGACGACCATATGATAATGATATGCAGACACACACACAGGCACAGGCACAAACATATAGTCCAATTGGTGGTTGGAAGCAAAAATAAGGGTAGGCTTTTGTGGCTTCAAGTTGGAAGAGCCAGCAGAAGCCAGCGAGCCTTGGACGGAAGCGGAGTCGTCGTGGGAGTTGAAACTTCTGGCAGATAAGCAGCGAGCGGAGCAGCTTTTGGGAGCTCACTTGGAGGTGGAGGAGCTGCAAAAAGAAAAGGGAAAAAATGTGTGTACCCCAAAATAAACTGTGAAAATTGTGTGCGTGTGTGTGTGTAAAGACTACGACGTGGTGCATTATCTAGGAGGAGGCTTAAGAGTTTCCAAGGAGTTGCAGATTTCACACAAAATTCAGGAAACCGCAGACTTTCAGACTCCTAGACCGGAAGTGACGATCCCCTGGCAGCAGCAGCAGCAGCCAACCCCCAAAAACCTACCCATCCGTCGTCCGCTCCCCCCATAATCAAAGACAACCCCTATTTATGATTATCGTGCTGCTACTGCTGTTCCAATCGCTGTGCCTCTACTGCCAACGCCTGGTCCTCTACGTCCACGACCGATGCTTCCCAAAGAACGTGCGCCTGCTCCAAGAGGTGGCCGAAACGGTGGGCGATCGTAAGGCCGTCCAGCGCCTGGCCGAGCAGCAATTGGAGCAACAGAAACGCAGCCAGAAGCGTCGCATCCTCGAACCCATCCTGCCTCTTGTGGGGGGCCTTAACTCGGAGGCCTGTCGCTTCTGTGCCCACAGTCCCCAAGGCTATTGTCGCCATCACTTTCATCTCCAGGAGCTGCAGTTGCACAAGCAGCGCTTCTCCTCCAGCGGAGAGCAGGATTTCCGGCAATTGCGACGGATAAAGCGAGAGCTAAAGAGGAGCATCGGGCAGCAGCAGCAATACCATCAGCCGGTGAGAAGCTATCGTCCAGTTAGATTGGATCCTAGCTGGAGCAGCAGTTCCCTGAGCAGTGGCTATGCCTCGCTAAGCAGTTGTGGTACTCAGGATCAAGAGGAACTGACAGAGTACCAGCAGGAGCCGGTTTTGGAAGAGGCGCCACCTGCGGAAGAGCTGCTGGAGCTGCCACAGGAAGCAGGATCTGATGATTCGCTGCTTCTAAACACTGACATGTAGACCAGCAGGGCACTCACAAGAGGCTCTACAACAGGAAGTACAGTGAGAACCCTCAGGATCCAGGAAAACGCAAAAAGGATATTCAGTGAAGAAGCTGTTAAAAGATAACAAATTTTCCCTGATTTTCTCTGGCCAACTTAACCACTAGAGCAGTCACAAGAGCAGCCCGTTAAAAAGTAACCACCACTAGAGACGCAGGAGGACCTGGCCTGTGCGCTCTCCAAGCAACTGGAGAGCCCTTTCAGCAGAAGCTTCCTGCAGAGAAGGACAACCACCCCCTTGCTAGTAGGCCGGGACCCTTTGTTATCCAATTTTGAAGGGCTCACTATTCATTTATCCAAGTTCTTTGGGTTCGAGTAGTAAAAAATTTTCCAGTTACACACAAAACTCAAACACACAGTATGTCAGATGTGGAAGTCGATTCACAACAGCAGCCGCAGGTGCATCAGATGGTGACTCTCAGTCAGAGGCGGCGGCGCCACAGCTTGAGACGAGGAGGTGGAGGTGTGGGAGGAGGGGTCCAGACCATGCAATCCTCTACACAAGGAACTGCATCATCGCCTTCGGTCTCCACTCCACCGGCTCGTTTCTGTCCGCTCTCTGAGGGCGTTGAGGACAACTGGACATGGAGCAAGCGTCACCGCTCGAAGGAGGTGGTGCTTAGCGGACCCAATGCCCGCACCGTGCACTTCCATCCCAACTGGAGCAAGGGCACCGCTGGCGTTCAGGGCAAGCGAGCGCTAAACAACGGACGCTACTACTGGGAGCTGCATGTGTCGCAGCGCGTCTTTGGCACCTCGATAATGTTTGGTATCGGCACCAAGTCCGCCCGCCTCCATGCGAATGCCTTCCGGAATCTGCTGGGCGAGAACGAGCATGGCTGGGGGCTGTCCCACAAGGGCGTGCTCTGGCACAAGGGCGTCGCTTTGCTGTACACTAAGCGCTTCCGCGAGAATCATCCCACCCAGATTGGCATACTCTTCGATGGCATTGAGGGCACGCTGACTTACTACAAGGATGGCAAGTGCCTGGGAGTGGCTTTCAGGGGATTGGATCAGGTGAGTTGGCATGGGAGACATAATCCTGCTAGATATGGGAATTAATTGCAGCTTGAGATTTTCCATTCCGCAAAACAATGAACTCTTAAGCTCCAATAATTCAACTTAAAATTTACCAAACATCTTAAAGAATTTCTTAAAAATTAATTACTTACATTATACAAAATTTGTACCCCTTTTCAGATTGAGGAACCCCTGTACCCCATTGTGTGCTCCACGGCTGCCAAGACAGAAATGACACTGAAGTGTACAATGCGGGAGTTTGTAAACCTTCAGGATCGCTGCCGGGCGGTGATCATGAAGCGAGTGCGCAACGCGGCTCAGCTGGAGAAGCTGAAGCTCCCAACGCCCATCAGTGACTATCTTGGCGAGGTGATCGATGAGATGGAGCCACTGCGGCAGGTAGACAACTACGATATTTTGTGTGATTTGTAAAAAGCTCGGCGGCGCATTCGCATCTCGTCATAGTTAAAACCTATTTTTAGTCTATAAGAGTCTGTGTCCTCTCCAACAGGTAAATCCCCTGGAGATGTGCATACTTAATTATGATTTGTAAGCAGTGAATCCGTGAATCTGTTTTTGTGCCATCGAACGGAGAGCTGCCATCAAAGAGACGATGATGCAATGCCTCTGGGAAGTGTAAATTTTCCGTAGTAATTGTAAAATGTGCTTTGTAAAGAATATATATACAAAGATATATATATATATATATATATGTATAGATGGTGGCATTGTTAAGCAGAAGAGGATGATAATCCAACTTTCAGTTTTGTTTCTAGTCATTTTCTTTTAATTTGTTGACAAGTTTCTAGCGAAAATGTGGGGAAAAATAGGCCAATTCGGTGCAATATTTGTGATATAAGTGGGACGTGCAGGGGAGTTCGTATCTTGGGGCCTATAAAGCTATAGCCTACAGCCGCCAAATAAGTCTAGAGCCTAAGCAACATGTAATTTTTCCATAAAAACGAGTGTGAAATCTAGTCAAAGAGGTAACTCGCGCTGCTAAACTACATTTTTTGTATAATTGGTGCAGTCGGAAATCTAAGCTTAAACCTATTTCTAGTCATAAATTGTATAAACAAAGGCATTTACTTATGTATGTGCTGCAATGATATAATTAAACCCAAGCAACACTTTAGTAAAAATGATTTATTACATTATTATGATTTTGTAGATTATTTTTGGTGTCTATATATAAATTACTACACATAATGTAATTGGTATATGACAGAACATGAGGATGAATGCGTGAGTAACGCTCAAAACACATTAGCGATATGGATTTTTGCAAACTTGTCACTTGAAATTAAACATAAATAAAACATAAATTTACTAACTACGTTCGTAAAATATTGTAAATGAAATACTAAGCACAGGTTCACTATAGCAGCAGTATGGCAATCGCTTTACAGCTCATCGGACAGATGGTTGATGTTTTGCAAGTGGTCCCCATAGTCGGTGGCCTCGCTGCCCACAAAGGTATCGTAGTTATTAAGTATTTCGAGGTACGACAGCCGATCGTCGTGATCCTCGTCGGTGGACACAAACAGATGATCCACCTCATCGGTGGCAATGGCCGTATTACTGGGCACAATCCACGACAGAACCTCGTCGCCAGTGAGAACGCCATCACCGTTGGTATCATGATCCTTGTCGAAACGCTCCTTCTCCGTAATCAGCCACTCCTTGTCGTGCTGCGACGCAGATTCGCCAGCAAACTCCTGGAAGCTTATCTTGCCATCGTGATCCAAATCCTTGTCCTGCATTGTGTGCTCCAGCAGAATGGGCAGCATAACCGGATGCTCTTCGGGATTTTGGAAGAAAACGTACTCATCGAGCGACAAACTGCCATCCTTATTCGCATCAGCAGCTTTGAACATCTCCTTGTCCTGCTGGATCATCTTCTGCTCCTCCTCGTAGGTGTCAAAGTCGATGGTCTCTTTCTTAAAGTCTTCATCCTCCATGGCATAGGTGTCCTGCAGGTACTCTTTCCACGTTATCTTCTCATCCTGGTCCTGATCTAACTCCTCAAACCTATCGGCAGCTTCCTCTTCGGAGAGTTTCCTGCAAATGTTACGGTAAAGTTTAGTTTATTTTTAGTAGATTAATTTTTAGTTTGTAAGTTTTGCCAGCAGAAGCATTAACTAGCCAAATGGGGGGTTATATAGCTCGGCCAACATCGATATTAATCAACAGACAACACTCACTTAAAAGACCTTAATATCCAGGCTTTCAGCTCGTGCCGGTCAATAAACTCGTCCTTATTCAGATCCATCATCTTGACCAATATCAGCAGACGCCTCTTCGATTCCTCGGGCGAAAGTGTGTCGAATTCCTGCGCCTCCTTGGTATTGCCTATTGGTCATAGTTATATAGAAATACTTGAACATAAGCGTAAAGATGGAAATGGAACACAAAGCAGAAGCAATGCCACACACTGACGTGTTCCTTTCAAAATGCCAATTTTATGGTTTTTAATGCGAACACTGAGCGAAAACATTTTATGGAATTTATTATAGAGAACAAAATAAAGAAATGAGATTAAATTTGTTCGAAAAAGATTGCCTTTCGTGAGTTGATTTTCTGGAAATAACATTCTCGGTTTCCTTGAAATTTTTATATATATTTTGAATAAATATCTTTAACTATTTATTTTAAATTGAAACAAATATAAATAAAGTATTTAATATGAATAATAATTTTTGATTTCCTAGCAAACCTTTTATTGTGGCGCATTTGTAATTCTTTTATGTTTATTATTAGTGTTTTAATACTTTCTCCATGTGCAGACCAACAAAAATAAACCGCAGAAAGGTAAACAAATGAATCGTTTTAGCATACACCGCCAAAAATCGATAAAAATAACATATTATTTATGCTAAAATTTGTTTTTTTCTTTGTTCTTATTTTCAGAAGGTCAAGTTGAAGTATTAAAATAGATTATTAATCAATATCTCACTCAAATGCAAATTTAAAAACAAAATTAACAGCGAAATAAAGATTTCTTTTCAGTATTTGTACATATATTAGATTAATATTTCAAGTAGAATTTTTATCTATATTAAATTTTATCTTTTTTCTTTCTTGTTGCGCTCTGACTCACCAATAATGGCCTCGTGGTCGAACTCCACGTTATGCTCGCCATCCTCGCCATGATGATGCGCATCCCGGGGCGCATAGATGCCATCCTTTACCCGCTCCTTGCTCAGGTGCTTCTCATGCTTGTGCGTGGCCACGGCTCCAAAGGCGGGCATGGGTCCCACGGCGGCCAGGAAGGCGACGGCGCACAGCGCCAATGGGATGAGTGGCAGATTCCTAGGCATTCTTGTTTTTTATTTGATTATGCCGAGCGGCGTGCGTTCCCTCCGGGTTCGTTCTGTTTTTCTCGTTTGTAGTTTGTTGGCAGCGGCGCAGCCTCTTCTCAAGATCTCACATACACACACAAGCAGTCTCGAGTGGCAGAGGAAACGCTGGCAGGGAGCGGGCTGTGGGGTCGCACACGTAATAGCCGAAAACCCAATGAACTCGGTTCACCTTTCGCCAGGCGGCTGCTGAAATATGCAAATGTCAATCGAAAGACTCTTTTTCGAAATTTGAATACTCACCGCAGCGTTCTCCGACAGCTGTTGGCCCCGCTGACTGCTACTCACAATCGATACATGCACCAACTATTCCTATATAGCCTTCTCTAAGTGAATGATGTGTTTTCTATTTACCTTATTTAATTCAGAAGTTTGGTCAATATTATTTAATTTTACATAAAAAATTTATTTACGCGTTCTATATGACCGCCCGGTCAGCCTCTAAGAAGGCCAGATTTGCCCTTAAAAATATACTAAAAAACAGCCTCAGAAAATACCACACAGGGGCCTTCCCAACACAGAACGCGAGTGAAATATTTTTCAACACGGCCGCGCACAGCTTGCAGAATTGATGGAATTTAGCAAGTGAAAATTAACAATAAATAAACATACTACCAGTTAAATCTATACAAGCACACTGACTTCTATTGACAGCGCGAAGAACATCAAAATCAGACGTCCAGGTGAGTTATCACAGCCAACCTGGCAGGTGCATCGAAAAGTACTCGGAACTGGAACAACGAAAACATCTAGAAAAACAGCAAAAAAAAAGATGATTAAATTCAAATGACATCATTTTGCGACGGCTGTGTGGCATAAACCTCGTTTGAGCCCGCGCGTTTATTTATTTAGAAATTTGATCATAATTCAACGTTCATTTTGTGTGCCCCAAACACGCAAAGGACACTTCAGATGGCTCTGTGTGTATTTTGGGTGTGCGTGTGCGTCAGTGTGTGTTTTGCAGGCTTTTCCATTTCGCGCTTGTATGTGTGTGTGTGTGTAGGAGTTGTTGACCGGCTTGGTTGGGTTTTTATTATTATTTCGCTGGGCGCCAAGCCACAAAAATACTTGCTCATTAGTCGACCGGCCAGTAATTATAGCCCCTGACTAAAGCTTGGCATGCAACTGGTCGCAGGGGTGGCGATTAGCCGTGAGGGAGAGCGAGAAAGAGCTCTGTCAAGGCACTGGGGGCTCTGGGTGTCATCAATGGAAGCCCAAGGGGCTTTGGAGGGCTAATCATTTTGAAATTAACAAAGCTAATTCCTTTCTATATATTATTTGCATAAGTAATCATAAGTAATATTCCTAGAAAAATATCCCTAAAAAAATGAAGAATTAGAAATAGCTCAGAAAAATCATTTAAATTAAAACTAAAATTCTTCTTATATTAAACTTTTAACCAAAGATTGATTTATTTTAAATTAAAAAAGATCATCATCATGCTTATCTTTTTCGGGATCAATATTATTATTAAATATTAAATACCACAATCATAGCTCCCCCTTTCGACGCTGTTCCTTGTCCATGTCCCTGGTTCTCATATGTTTATCGCATTGATGATTATCCTGACCGAATGCGTCACTTTGTCATTTGGGTATCTGCCATCATATACCTGTAGTAGTAGGCTAATCCAATAAAAAGCTGCTAACCATTTCAGAGAGCTAACTACGCTGCGCGACGCCTATAAATAATAAGCACAACAGCAAAAGCAACAGCAAGAGCTACAGTCAAAGCCAAAGCCAAAGCCAAAAGCCACCATCGCCAGCTGGGAAAACCTCGAAACCAAATTCGGTTTCGGTTTCGTTTTCAGTCGTGAGCCAACCTGCCAACCAGCAGCTCGAGAGCGACCTTTTCCAGTTTCGTTTGGCGCGTATATATCTTTTGTTTTTCACTTACTTATCTCTTACTTACGGTTTTTCGTTGGCACGCCCGCGCTAATTAATCGTCAGATCAGCAGCAGAAATCAGGCCAAATGCCGTACATTATCATACGGGGGAACTTAGCCTCCTACAG
Organism: Drosophila mayri; assembly: GCA_008042485.1. Taxonomy (NCBI): domain Eukaryota; kingdom Metazoa; phylum Arthropoda; class Insecta; order Diptera; family Drosophilidae; genus Drosophila; species Drosophila mayri. The sequence goes on along the minus strand of VNJN01004574.1, from coordinate 226,270 downwards.
CCACAAGTATCCATGGCGAGTGCTCGTCTCGGGATTGAAAGGTAAATGCCAACCACAACCATCTAGCTGTTCCAGAGCTATCTTGGCCCTCGTAGATTTGCGGTTTTGTTTTCGTTCCGCCTTTATTTCTTTATGTTTGTCGTATCTTTACTATTGCGACACAATTAATTTGGAGAGCGCTCAGATACAAAGCACACACACACAGAGATACACATATCCACAGCACGCCAGCTTTTTTTAAGCGTTAGTTTTCGGTCGTTTCCACTTTGCACTACAAACAAACACTTGCTGAATGGTTAGACAGTGGCGGCGGGGAAATTACTAGCAAGGAGATGTTTTTCTTAAGTTTTTTGTACATTTTTATTGGTTTTTTAGGGTAAGGGAAAAGTCTTTTTTTGTTTACTTTTTATTTGAGCTAAATTTCGTTTGACGTTGGAAATATTCTTACTTTTTATGGCCTTCACTGTACGAAGCTTGGGCTCTGCTCATCCATTTAACATTGTAAAACATTTTTGAATGACAAGACAGTAGAGATCAAGCACAGTGAGCATGCCTGGCTTGCATGTTTTAAAATATTAATTAAATTTAAGCACAATATAAAGGCTGTAATATTTTTTACACTTCTATAAAAAATCATCAATGGATTTCTAAAACTAAAAACCCTTTAAATTGCTTTTAATAATCCCTAAAAAAACTTGAAATCACTATTATATTAAATTTTCAAATAATTACTTCTTGAAGCTACTTCACATATCTTAAAAAATACATCAATATATCTAAAAATTCAAATATGTTATCCTTAAACAAATAAATTATTTGTTAAACCTTAAAACCGGAAAATTATTTGTATAAATATACATTTTTTTTTTGATCCTCTAAAAATAGTTACATAAATCAATATTTTTTGCCTAATAATTACCGCAGAGTTGTGGCTTAATTTCAAACACAATGCTTCCAACGCGCAATATTTTTAGCACTTTATCAGAGTTTATTTTCTCCATTAAATCGACAACTGCTCCTTAATTGCATGCCCATTAGCCCCTCACTTTTTTGCCGACCGCCACTGTGGCGAAGCTTTACTCCCACAGACCAGGCCGTCGTCGTCAGTTTCGTTTTGTTTTTCGCTGCGTGCAGTTCAGTTCACAGCACAGACGACCGGGTCTGCAGTACGTACACCGCACATACTTATACTATACTATATATCTTTACTCGATTCGGCTGCATCTACTATTTATGGTACTTTTTATATGTTCTGGGCGCAGAGAAGTCATTGCTCTTTGCTTGCGAGCGGAACTCCCATTTTTTGTTCGGTTTTTATTATGAAACACAGCAAGCAGTCAATATGTTTTTTTGGCTTTTCGCTTAATTAGCACACTGACATCGACAAGACAATGGCAATGGCAATGTGGCTGACTGCACTGACGTCATCCAAGCCATGTTATCTTTTGTTTACTCACAGTTTAAACATTTACCAACCGATACCATAAACGAAAGGAAAAGCCATTTCGCAGAAAGAAAAGTAATACACAACCGTGATAACCATTGCCCGTCTCCACCCCGTAAATGTACTTTCAGCTGACGACATCGAGCAGTTGAACAAGTTCTCTTGCGGCGGCTACAGTGACGAGTCCACCATCGTCTACCTAGTGCATCCCTGTCGCATTCTGTCGGCTCTAGAAGTGAGTAACTTTTATGTCATTCTAAAGAATTATATGTTATCTTATCCAGCTGCACATTCCTTTTACTTTGTCTTATCTTTTGTTGGATAGAAAATCTTTATTTATGACCGATCGCTTTCTTTATCTTTGAAATTATAAATTAAAATTTGTAGCTGTCTCGAAATGGCATAAATCTCTTAAGATTGCTAATAAATTTTCCATACAACTATTGGTTTTAAGGGAACTCTTAAAGGTCCTTATCGTTCTTTATTTTAAACCCCAACCAAAGATAATCAACTAATGGCCTAAGCATTACCAACGATGGCTGGCATTTATCCTAAAAATGACTCATGCATTTTTCCCTTCTCTTTCGCTTTGCAGATTTTGGGCTTTCGCGTGGTGGCCAGCTCATCGACGGCCGTTAAGCAGGACTACAACGAGTACATGTGGACGATGCGCAAGGAGTTCGATGAGCCAGAACCCTTGGAAACCGAGTCTGTGGTGCGCGAGAATCTGTCCAATATTGGCCGCGAGGCAGCCAGCTTAGGCAACTATCACAAGGTGGATTTGCCGGAATAAGAGCCAACGCCAAAAGCCAGAAAAACAAGCAAACAACCAACGAACTCTACTCTAATTGTATAACTTTGTGTGCCAGTGATTGTGTGTGTGGTGTCCGTGTCCGTGTATGTGCGTGTATGAAAAACTATAGCAACCTAGGGAATACTGTTCCAAAACATACATACTCTAAACGTAGGAGGGGCGACCAAGTGAGTCCCAGAAGACAAACGAACTATGAGTGAGGGCGTGACCGGGCTGAAGGAGTCTCTGAATCTCAACAGCGATCTACAGCCGGTAGTGTCCGCGACATCGAATAGTTCCCTGAACGCTGCCAACGCTGCTGCTGCTGCTGCCTCTGCCGCCGCTGCCACTTGTCAGGCCAATGTGGTGACCATACCAGTGCCCATCTTGCAGTCGGAGGGTAACTTTGCCTACATCACCGTCAAGGGATCCCTGCACGACTACACCTGTACCGTTTTTGGACTCAACCAGGCCGAAGTTCAGGCTCTGTCCAAGCGCTTCGAGAGCGGCGTCAAGGCGTGCGTAAATGGTATTATGGTGGCAGTATCGCCGATGGTTATGCTAAACACTTTGGCCCAGTTGAGCTATAAGGTTGTCTGCAGTTGTGGCGAGGCCGAGATCTGTTGGACTATGCAGCGTGAGGTGTAGATCGTATTTGCAGCGATCCCACTGTCACCTGAAATCTGAAAACGAAGGAATAACAAGGCAAAGCAAGGCTAGGAATTCGGCAAAACGTAAAAAAGAAAAAGAAAAACTTGAAATCAGCAGGCAAAAATGGACCAGCACAGCGCCGACAACTGCAAGTGCCACAAGCAGACGCAGCCGGCACAGCAGACGCTCAGCGATATGGACTTTGATCGCGGCATCTGGAATGCAGGTGAGCGAGACTTACGATTTGTTAATTACGAACAGAGAACTATAATTAATTTAAAACTAATACTTAAACTACCTCTCTGCCCTTTCAGCTATCTATAACGAAGTGGATCGTGTGAGGGATTTCATCAAGAAGGGTCAGTCCATGGCCCGTGATGAGTGCGACTATACGGCACTGCATTATGCCTCCCGCAACGGCAATGAGCAAATCTGCAAACTCTTGCTCGACGAGGGCAAGGTGGATGTGAATGCAGTGACCAAGGCAGGAGCCACCTCTCTGCATAGAGCAGCCATGATGGGTAGGTTATTTAATTTACATAAAATTTAATTTAATTTAACTAATTCCCCGTTTTGCAGGCCACTTGGATATTGTCAAGCTGCTGGCTGAAAACAAGGCCAATCTTCTGCTTCAGGATGAGTGCGGACAGACGGCTCTACATCGGGCTGCGTCGCGCGGCCAGCTTGAGGTGTGCCGATACCTGCTGCAGAAGGAGCCATCCCTGAAGCTGGTCAAGGACAAGAAGGATAAAATTGCATTTGAATACATCATGGAGAACGCCAATGATGACTTCAAGCTACTGCTAAAGTCCTAGAAGGAGGAGCAGCAGCAGCATCAGCAACATACATGTATTTTCGATAGTTTAAGCACTAAAAGTAACATTTTCTTTTTAAAACCTTCTCTATATATTGTTTATTTCGTTTTATAAAATTGCACACGATATATCGTTGTAAAATTGTAGTTTACAAATTGCATGCCTTTCCTGTTTTGTGTATGAGAGATCAAGTGTATATGGAAAGTAATCTTAATATTGGCATAGTCAAGAATAACCTAGTATGAATATAACCTATATAGACTATATATATATGCCTAATGAACATGAAACATGTGCAAGTAATTTAGACTAAACAGAAAAGGTTAAAAAAGACGCTTTCGAAGGAAAGCTTTGCAGAAATCCCTGTTCTTAAAGTCATAATACATATTTAAATAAGTTAATATCACATCAGAGAGTCGTGTTGAAGTGTTGCAGAATTAAGGAAATTAATGTTTCACCCCACGCAGCGTCCCTCCTTTCCTACACAACAACACCCTCATCGCCAAGATACAAAACTATATGCTACATATATATATATATATAAAACCTATATAATCTGAATAAATTCCTGAAAACGCACTCAATCCCATGATTCGGCGGTCCTAAAATTGGGTATCGATACCGGTTCTATGGTCCTCACCTTTGCCAAGTCGGCAAAGTCACTGAGGTAGAGCTTCAATGTGGCGGGTATGGCGAACTCATCTATGATCCTGCCCAGCGAGGAACGCTCTTGGGTTGCCAGATACTTCTGTTGCACGTCGAGCCTTGTTCGGAGGGATATCATGAGACGCTTTCGTATCACTAGACGGCTGAGGGATTGCAGGCTACGCGGCTGTGTGCCAAACAGGGACATCTCACGCTCGAACTCCAGGCGAGCTGGTGGCCAATCCTTGGGTAGATCTCGCTTCTTGTGCGGAAACTGGAAGCCAGCATTGCCTGAGGAATTACATAAAAAGTCAGCAGGAGGATCTCTTTTCCATAAAGCCAAACTTACACAGCAAACGCGCAAAGGCCAAAGTCCTGACCGAACAGTTCGATCGCAGCTCGTTGACCACATGCTCCCGGCAAATCTGCGCCAGATTGCAGCCCTCGTGGATGAGAAACTCGGCCAGTTCCAGATGATACAAATTAATGGCCCTGGACAATGGAGTTTGACAGTAGATCAGCCCACAAACAATTGTGGGCGCACAGGTGCCATATAAATCCTCGCGAGCACTCGGTAGCTTGGCCAGCAAGACACGCAGGATGTCCTTGAATTTCTCAACAAGAACTATTTGCTGCACCGCGAACAAAACCAGTCCCTCGTCCAGGGCATCTGTGTAGAGGCCCAGCCGGCGATGTTCCTGAGCTGCGTCCAGCAGGTACTCCAACATTTCGGGGCACTGGAGGTGAATTGCCACCATGATGGGAGTGTGGTTGTCTTCGTTACGAACGGACAAACTCTCCCCATATTGCAGGAGGAGCTCCACCAACACCCGATCATTCAACTCAACAGCGAGGTGCAGGAGATGCTGCGATGCCAGCCGACGGGCTCCACGCTCAAGCAGCAACTTGGCCAACTGGCCATGGCGACCCCTGACTGCGTACAGCAGAGCGGTAGAATTCTGCCGATCCTGGAGATTGATGCGGGCTCCCTTCGCCACCAATTCCTCAGCCAGATCCACCAGACTGCAGGCAATGGCCGTCATCAGTGGGGTCTCGCCCTCGTCATCCGTATCGTTGATATTGATATTCGTCTGAAGGAGCAGGCGGGCGGATTCCATGGACTTGCTCTCGATGGCCAAGTGGAGCGCGGTCTTGCCATCACTCAAGGTTTTGGCATTGACCAGGGCTCCGTGTTTGATCAGCAGCCTGGTGACCCCAGGAAAGCCAGCTCCAGTATGAAGCGGAGCATAGCCCTCGCTATTAACCACGTTAATGGGGGCATTGTGTTCCAGTAGGATGCGGACGCACTCCTCATGGCCCCAGCAGGCGGCATAGTGCAACGGCGTGGCCAAGTCGGCATCGTAGAGGTGCGGATCCTGCTCCCGGCAGGACACACAGCATTGAGATAGAAATTCTCCGGTGTTCTCAAAGGTCTTGGCATAATAGTGATATAGCTGGCTAGCCTCTGAGACTCCGCCGCCTCCATTCTCCGAACAGTTTTCAAACTCATCCACCCATTCAAGTTTCTCCATACCTTCGGGCGTTTGCTCAATCTCCAGACTATCCGTGTGAGCTGGAAAAAGTAAAAGGAAAAGAATTTTAATATTGCCTCAAATGTCAGTTATCAATCAAATCTCAGCACTTTAACTAGGAGATCTACTAGATTCAACTGCATGCCACAACCCGGTCAGCCTACTAACGTTGCTCTGGGAAACCGGCTGTTATCACTGGCCAACCAACATCACCAGATAACCGGTTTCCAGGTCTCGGTCACCTAGTCTTCTCCCTCGCTCTCTTTCTACCTGCTTGGCTTGCACATTTGGTGGGTAACCGAAAATTCATAGGTGTGTTCGGTTCGGATTAAGATGTGGGCCAATGGATACACATGGAGAAAATGTGAATGATGGGGCCTACAATTATGGGTATTGGATATTAAATTAAATTGAAGGAAGTAATTATTATTTTTATTTAATATTTTATAATATAAATTCAAAAAAAGAATACAAAAATCTACTTGGTACTTTATAAGCAATTTCCATTGACTTTTGGGAACGATTTTTAGAGATACTGATATATATATAGAATTCTTTAAATAGTTTATCTTCAGAGAATCTAGGGGGCTTCCCAAACTATATAGTTTCTGTAGTATCTTTTTCTACAATTATTTAATTTGATTCTTAATCTATTCCACCGGAAAAGGCTAACTAAAATTTAATTTAATTAACTTCAATAAATAAAATAATGTTTCATTTTTTAACTGCCATCGGAAAAACTCACATTGATGGTAGACATCTAGTTCTGGTTCCTCGCACGACTGAACCAGAAGCTCCAGCAACTCCGCATCCCCCAGGATAGCGGCTGTGCCCACAGCTGTGCGTCCGCAACTGGGCGATACATACGAGGCCTGAGCACCTTGCATGATGCAGCCAAGGGCCTGCTCGAAGTCGCCACCTTGCACCGCAGTCAGCAGGCGTTCGTTGAGGTCGTAGGACAACATTTTGCCATTTGTTTATAAACTAATTGAAAACGCGAAGCGAAAAACAACAAACCAAAGAATAGAAGCTGCTGCCTCTGCCGTGGGTGAAAAATGCGATGGTGATGCCGTCAGCAGGAGAGCTAGTGAAAAACTGAAACCAAACAATGGATCTGCGCACGAGCAAGGCCGGCTGCTTGATTTTAATATCGGAAAAACCACCCCCATAGCGAGAGGTAAAGCAGGAAAATTCATTTTGGGGGAGGATTGCCTTTGAGTTTTTAACTCATTTGTTTTGAGCCCTTTTCGAAATCGAAGTTTTGCCATTAAAATGTGTTCAATATTGTACTGTCGAAGAACTGAAAAAAAATCAATGAATTCCATGGCTTAGAGCAAAATATATCATCGCATATAGCCTTTGTTATATATGTTTGATCTCTGTGGTGCCACTCGCTAAAGAACTCTGGGATATTATGATAATTATGATCCTTTAGCTGAAGATATATGCATGATGACCTCCACTTCTCCCAATAACTACACATAACAGTTTGTAGATCGCCTCCAGGCGCACACAATGTTGTACAGGTTTATTTTCGTCATCAGTATGCGCAGGGATTTCGCAGTTTTCTTTTCTCAATTACGGATGTGGCCTCAGTTTAAAAAAACATATAACGTATAAGCTACTCTACTTGATTTCCTTGGCTTCCTTGGCATTTTGCAGTGATTCGGTGATAAAGAGTTTGGCCAGCGACTGCGAGCAGAACTGGGCAATGTGCTGAGCGTGGGTGTTGATCTGGCCAGAGGTAATCGCGGCTGCCAGCCGGATGGGCACTGGCATGGGGCGGAATTGCTTAATGACCTCCTCCTCGGGCACCGTTGGCTCGCCCTTTGATGTCCGTACGGCATTCTCGGCGGCCAGCTTAGCCAAGGCACGGTGTTTCTCCTGTAAAATTTTAAAAAACAAATTAGAATCTAAATTAAATAAAAATAATTATTATTTCATACCGTGTCCTGCTTGAAGACCACCTGCTGGTACTTGTTGTAGCGCACTGCCTCCTGGTACAACTCGTCGACACGCTCAATTAGGCTACGCATTTGGTTCTCCAGCACCGAGGCCGTGCCCAGATCCAGGAAGTTGTGGCCCTTATCCTCGGGCAGCAGCTCGTTCAGCTCGCTCATCATAATGTTGGTCAGCGGCGAGTTCTTGATCACAATGGGAATCTCGGCAAACAGGCTCTCGTAGCCCACCTTCAAGGTACGGAATGCCTCGGGCGAGAAGTCACCGTCCTTGTACATCTGGATGGCCTGCGGTGTGAGACGGTAGGCCTTCAGGCAGAGGAAGCCGCGCGAAGACTTCTGCGTGTCGTAGACCACCACAACGGACTCCTCAATGCTGGTCTGGTAGTGGTATTGCGATTCCAGAAGGGCCAGGGACAGGCTGTTGCCCACATCGGAGCTCTGGTACCAGCCCACATGCAGATGGTCCACATTGACGCGACGAAGGCGACGCATCACCGTCAGCTGGTACATCTCCTCGTCCATGCTCTCATCGCCGGTCTTGGGGAACGGGAAGCAGTTGGTGATTTCCAGGCACTTGTCCACCACCAGGCCGAGCAAGGCGCCCTGGGCGAGGTCCATGTTGCTGGACTCCTCATGGCAGTGCTTCACCATTTTCATCACGGCCTGCGGAAGGAAACATTCATTTATATTTACATTTGTCATGCATTGCATGGGCGCAGGCAGTGTCATTTCGCCGGGGTTCATTCTCTTTCACCCACGCCCATGCCCCTCACACACACAGCCGTGAGCACGCAAATTGCGAGACAGCGCGTGGCACCAACTTTCGGGCCGGCTTGGCCCGCCCCTCCCGGATGGCTCCTTGAACCACTTACCAGGCCATCGCACTGGACGTAGTTGATGGTGTTGTCTGAATCCTCGGTGCGAGCGTGTCGGCCAGCGCGGTTTGCCATTTTTACGGATGAAAATATTTCCTGTTTGGCGTGCTGAAAATCAGAAAAGGGGGAGACTATCGATACTTCGCTGGCGAGGCTATCGGCGCCCTATCGATGTTTACTTAATTGTTTAATCTCAACTTTTAATTTAATATTTGACAAGTACACAAAAACAGTTCATTGCCCAAAAAATCATTAAAATCCATCTAGAAATGGCTTCAATTTAAACTAGGCCCTTTCTTATGCCGGTAAAAGTTGACACTTTCCAACACTGCTGACCCACTGCGATAAAAAAAACCAAAATAAATTGTTTATCAGACGTTAAAAGAAATATTTCATTTCCTAGGAAAACGAAAAGTAGCCCGCTTGTCACGAACCGGCGCGTACCACCGGAACTGATAGCAGCAGTCGTCTGAAGTGGAGCCGCTAGGCAGGCGCGCCGTTGGGCTCTTCAGATATTTGGTTTCCTCGTTAGCAACGCTTCGCTGGCACTGGCCAGCCAACAAACCCAGAGATGTCGACTAATTGGCGTGAACTCTTCCCCACCAAGCTCACCTTTATGATCTTTCTGCTGTACATGTCCCTCTTCATCGGCCAGGGTAGGTGATCGAGCTTTGGACCAACGCCCTAATTGCTGCTCTCCCCCTTGCAGGAATCTTTGTGACAGCATCCCAGGAATCGAACAACTCCTATGGCTACAACACCGTCACGGTGGTGCTCCTCACCGAGGTCTTTAAGCTGATTGTCTCCGCCTGCCTCTATTGCAGAGAGTGAGTGGAAAATACAGATATGCGTTCGCTCTTCCAACCCACTAACCTACCTATTCGCTCCTCAGCAACAATCTGCGCTCCCTGGTGCGGGATGTGCACAAGGATAGGAACGTGTTGGCCATGTATATGGTGCCGGCGTTCCTATACTGTCTGTACAACAACCTGGCCTTCGTCAATCTGGCCACGTTTGACCCAACCACCTACTATCTGCTGCTGCAGCTGCGAGTCGTTGTCACTGGCATTCTGTTTCAAATTATCTTCAAGAAGTACCTGTCGCAGCGACAGTGGATCTCCCTCATTCTCCTCACCCTCGGCTGTATGATGAAGCAAATCGATTTCGGGAGCTTCTACAGCGACGCCAACGACGACAGCGAGTCTGCCGCCATCCAACAACAGACGCAATCGTCGAATAAAACTGTTATCAACGGTTATCAGCAACAGCAGGTACACGGGAAGAACATGTCCGGCTTTGACTTTAGCCTGAGTGCTGTCTTCATTCTGGCCCAGACCATATGCTCGTGCCTGGCGGGCGTTTACAACGAGTATCTGCTGAAGGACAAAGGGGCGGATGTGAATATCTTTGTGCAGAATGTTTTCATGTACCTGAACTCTATTGTCTGCAATGCGGCAATCCTCCTGCTGCGCGGTGAGCTCTTTGGCGCCTTCAGTTCGCATAATCTAAGCAGCATCATGCGATTCAGTGTGCTGATCATCATTGTAAACAACACGGCCATTGGCATTGTGACCAGTTTCTTCCTCAAATACATGAACTCCATCCTGAAGACCTTCGCCAGCGCCTTGGAGCTACTCTTCACGGCGGTCCTGTGCTACTTCCTGTTCTCCATACCCATCTACATAAACACTGCGCTGGCAATAGCGGTGGTCTCCTACGCCATCTACCTGTACACCCAGAGCCCGGTGGTCAATCTGGGCAAGGTGCGTCCGCTGGCCAATTTGAGCGAGGCCTCCGCCAAGTCCACGGATAAGCGGAAGCTGCTCGATGGCGAGGACTCGGACCTAGACACGGACATAGTATAGATAGCTAGTCTTAGACGTAAACTTATGGGCTGTAAATAGTTGTGGAAAAGTGCCTGCAAATGTTTTAAACTGTACGCAAGACGACTTGACCCTAGGCTTTGTGCAATGTGAGGGGGACGGACAGGCGTGTAAATACCAAAACTTTTGCTATTTTAGTAGATTCTCAGCGAAACAATTATATATTTTATTCGTGAAAAGAATGAATTTAACACAAAATGGCCTTTACAATGGGCGGCACTTCTTCAAGAAGCTGTCGGTATCTCTGAACTTATATCTAGACTTATAGCGGAGTGCTGACGACATGGCCATCCTCCTGGGTGGGCGCAATGCGCGTGCTGAGTGCTATCTCCAAGCACTCATTCTCCGTGAAGCGGCGGTAGTACGAACACTCCTTAAGGTGCTCCTCCATGTCGAGAACACGGTGTGCGGCGTTGTACTTGCAGATCTTCAGCGGCGGTCCATGGTAGTTCTTCATGCACTTGACGATGTGCTTCGGCATGCGGAAGGTCGCGATGCGGTGATCCGGGTTGTATGGGCAAATTCCAAATTCAGTTTCCGACATTTTGCACGCGAAAAGCTTGTTTTGGTTTTTTTTTTTTTTTTTTAGAAACGTGAAGTCCCGCTATGTTTTCAAACTTCCGTTTAGTGGCGGTCGATAGTACGATATCATTGGTATTTTGTGTAGGAACATCTATTAAGCTTTTTCTGGTAGATTGTGAAGATTGAATACTACATTTTAATTTTAATTTTAAACCCCTATTCAACTGAAATCATGGTTTTTATTTATATATCGAGAAGAATTTTAGCATTATCACCCATCATGATTTTTAACTTTACTTCAAGGGTTAGTTGTTTTTATCAAATTGCATTTCAGTTTCTTTGGTTTGACCGTGTCCTGATAAAAAATGATTGTGACAACGCAATAATAACAACAAAATAACCAAAAATTATTAAAGAAAAAAACTTTATGACATATACATATATATATATATATTTTTTTTCAAATATGTATATTTTTATATAAAATGCTCAAATAATCAAACATTCATCTTGCTGCCCTTTCCCCCGCATAGGGGATTATGTCATAAGTATATATAGGCGCCAGTAACCAAGTCAAAACGGCGCTGGTACCATTATCATCATACACAGAACAAAAAATAATGAAGAATTTCAAGCATTAGATGAATACAGATTATTCCAAAGGTTCATCGCTCAACAAAATATAATTTCAGAATCCAATCCAATATTCATCTTCCGACTTTTTCACAAGAAGCTTGTTAAGTATTTCAGTAGAAATACAATTAAATAAAAAATGTTTTGCAGTGCATATAGATTTAAGTAGGCCAACTTTTTTAATACATTCAAACATTGGACAGTATATGAGAGCACAAAGGGTAAGGTCAGGTTTATAGAAGTATAGCTCTTATCAATCCCGACGGAAGTCGGATGCCTCTTCGAAAGTCATCGAACGATTTTGGGAATCAGAAGATCTGAGGCGTTCCACTTCAGTGGTTGTACACTGCCAGAAACAGGATGTTCTAGCCCGGAACATATCTTCGTTGGATGCTGGTGACGTGGACTCTGAGGGATGACGCCGTCTATCCAGTGGTTCGAATCCGAATCAGTGCTTCTGCTTCACCAAATTGAAAAGCGCCACGTCCCACTGTGCCCCTGTGATGCTGGAGGAGGAGGAAGACGATCAGCCTGCCAAGATGGCAGAACTTCTACAAGAACTAGAGACTAATCTGGAAAGTCAACTGCTGGTGGTGGAGATCAAGATGAAAGACTAACGTGAGACCAAAGCGGAGGATGGATTTCCTAGCTAAACTGGAAGGAAATCTACTTGCAGTAAAAGACCAAATGTACAGGATGTCCTGATCATTGATACCCAGCCAGTAGCTTAGCCGTTCCTTGGGTTTGGCTCTGACGGCGGTGAATTCTTCTTCATTTTGAATAGAGGCTAAGTAACCTCCCAGCTCACGTCAGGTGCTTGCAGCAGTAGCCCAATTCTGCTCACTTTTTACTATTCGGAAGTACCTGGAACCGATCCGCTCAAAACCCGATGGTACTTTATTCGAAAACTAAGCAAAAACACTGATCAAGATGGCAGTCAGCAGCGGATTAGGAACAAAGTGCCATCGGGTTTCGAGTGGATCGGCTCTAGATACTTTTGTATAGTAAAAAGTGAGCAGAATTGAACTACTGCTCCAAGCACCTGACGTGAGCTGGGGGGTTACTTAGGCTCTATTCGAAACGAAAAAGAATTCAACACCATCACGGCTGATCGCAGGTAGCTCACCTACTGGCTGGGCATCAATGATCAATACTCAGAGGGCCTCTACGTATCCGAGGCCTCGGTCGAGACGGTAGCATTTTGAGAGTGGGAAATACTCCAACTTTAAGCAGCCTATTTAAAGCAGGAGTAGTTCCCACTTAAAAAATGGTGTTATCTTGTTCGAGGCCACGGATACGTAGTGGCCCTCTGTATCCTAATCATTAATGCCCAGCCAGTAGGTGTCATCCGACGGGCAGAACGGTCTCCCTTATCCATGCCAACTCTGAATCACTTTTGTAAACATCCTTGTTATTTACTACTATAAAAATGGCTAAATTATGTGAAAACGTTAAATAAAATATGGCTTTTTGTTTAAATCACCCTTCAAATAATTTACTGCGTTAGGTTTATTACTTTTCAGAAATATTTATTTGATCCTGGGCTTCTGGAACATTAGATTAAAACAGTTAATAAAAAAAATTTATTTACTTGTTTTATTTTATTTTTGTAACGATATTTTTTAAATAACTTCTTGGTATTTTTGGTATTTCAATAATCACTCCAATCGGTAATTGAGAGAGTGCACAAAGTCCCAATCGGTAATTGAGACAACTCCTAGTGGTGCTGAAAACATCGATGCATCAACAAAACATCGGTAAAAACATCGATATCCGATGCATCGATGATTTCAGGGCACGAACCCCAATCGGGAAAAAATGTGGCCATGCTCTCCCAACCGGTTATTGAGAGAGCATTGACGACCCTCTTAGTGATGTGAAAACATCGATATCAACAAAAACATCGGTAAAAACATCGATGTCCGATGTATCGATGATTTCAGGGCACGAAGCCCAATCGGGAAAAGAAAGGTGGGCATGAATTCCGAAGCGGTTATTGAGGGGTATTCTTGTATGGGGAGAAAGTGGGCATGAATTCCGAAGCGGTTATCGAGGGCATTCTTGTATGGGGAGAAAGTGGGCATGAGTTCCGAAGCGGTTATCGAGGGCATTCTTGTATGGGGAGAAGCGGTTATGGAGAGCGGGCCAACCGGTTATTGAGAGAGCATCCTAGTGATGCTGAAAACATCGATGAACCGAACATCGATACCAAAAACATCGGTAAAAACATCGATGATCAACGCATCGGGGTTTTCCCATCACTATTTGTACAGTCCGGACGAAAAAAGTTATTTTGTAAAGTAAATTTTGTAAAAGAATTTGTTTTTAGCAGACAGCGAGATCACTAAGTTGAAATGGCCCGTACCAAGCAGACCGCTCGTAAATCCACCGGAGGCAAGGCGCCCCGCAAGCAGCTGGCCACCAAGGCGGCGCGCAAATCCGCTCCGTCCACTGGTGGCGTGAAGAAGCCACATCGCTACCGCCCTGGTACCGTGGCCCTCCGCGAGATCCGTCGCTACCAGAAGAGTACCGAGCTGCTGATCCGCAAGCTGCCCTTCCAGCGCTTGGTGCGCGAGATTGCCCAGGACTTCAAGACGGATCTGCGTTTCCAGTCTGCGGCCATCGGAGCCCTGCAGGTATGAGTGAACATCTGGACCCCTCCCGCCCCCAGCCCGATTTCATGTGTTCATGTAATAATCAATTGTCTGCTTTCGGGAATTTTCCAGGAGGCCAGCGAGGCGTATCTGGTGGGTCTGTTTGAGGACACCAATCTGTGCGCCATTCATGCCAAGCGTGTCACCATTATGCCCAAGGACATCCAGCTGGCCAGGCGCATCCGAGGCGAGCGCGCCTAAATGCCCATGGCCGCCATCTTGGATTGGAAAAGTAGCGGCGGTGGCGGTGGAAAGAGAAGTTGCTGTAACCCACAGCTGTCGTTTGGCGGGCAAGAAGGGGAGGAAGAGGAAGCAGTAGCAGCAACAGCAGCAGCGGCCGCCGCTTAGTTCTAAGTTTGTGTGTCTAAGGTCTCTGTATGCTTAACCCTAAGTAAAGATCAAACTTCTTTCATTTGTTTCAATAAAATCAAAGTGTTTTTTTCTTTAAGCGGAAAATTAAGTTTTTTATTGCAGTTTGAAAAGGAAGCAAACTATTTAAATTGTCGTAGGACGTTCCGGGGAGTAGCAGAACATTTTCCATTGTTATGAAATAAAGTTGTCACAAATATTTACGTAGTAAATGTTACATTTTTACGTACATATATATATATATTGATGATATATTGATGAATCATCAAGTAGTTCGCTCTTGGGAAAGATTAGTGAGAAACAGGAAGCATATAATAATTGGGATACCTTTAGGTATATATATTCTTGGTCACTTCTTGGCAGTTTAATTTATCTTCTAACATTTTATAGCAAATATGTGGATATTCTTTTCTCTAATGCAGGTAGTATGTAGGTATGTATATCGAAACGGACCTATTCAGAACACCATATCTTATGGCTGCCACAGAGATGATCGGATAAATATAATGGGTTGGTGTTTTATAAATCTGTAAGATATCGTATAGATATATAAAGATACTATTTAGTATTCTATATACACATAAAAATATATTATGTAATTAATTAATTTAAATATTATAAAAGAAAAACTTTCATTTGTAGAAATCAGAGGTATCTGTTTAATTAATAAAATAAATCTAGCAACTAAATTTATAACAGACATATTTTTTTAAGTCTTTAAACTTAACAAAGAATACCAACTGATATTACATATATTTTTAAATAATATTTATTTATTTGTTATTTAAATAATAAATATACTTTTAGGTATATAAAGGCTTTGGGTATGCGTTGTGATAACACTTTTGAGTTCAATTCGCTAAGAAATATAGAATCAAATATAAAATATATGTATATATAACATTTTTAATGATTAAAATAGTATATATTATACGATGCCAATCTGTCTTGGTAGCATGACACCTATAAGTCGCAGCCAAAGTGATTTCAGCCCCCAGTCACAATGGGATTGCTGGTGCGCATAGATCAAAGTCAGTGTTTTTTAAAATATATATTTATGCACAATCTCTTTTATCAGTTTCTAGTTTACGCTTCGATGCTGGCTGCTGTGCTAAGTGCACCTTTGGTAGCGGCTGGAGTAACTTGGTGGAGTCCAGATTCCGCACCTCTGACGCCACCATATGGCTCCAACCAAGGTGCTGGAACAATTCAATGGTTCACTGTATATCCCGATTCGTATGAACACAATGGCAACAGCCGGACAACTACCAGCACTGTACCGCCTCCAGAAAACAGCCAATTCAGTGGAGGATACCCGATCGTGGACCTGAGGACTTAAGTTTATCTTTAATAATAATAATAATAATATTCTTTACTTTGTGTAAAACGTTGCCTTAAACAAAAGCAGTTTTTATTATTTGTTAATACGATTAGCTTAGCGATTTGTGGGTTGATGGGGGAACATGGTTTCAGGGCGGAGAGCAGCAAATGCAAGAATCTATTTAAACACTATAGTATCCAGCATGGCACCCAGGCACTGCACAATATTGTTCTGCATGACCTTGTCCACCTTCTCCTCCAAATGCCGCTTGGGATCCTGCTTGCCAACGTTCTTGATCGCCAGCTGCTCGGGCGTCATCTTCTCCTCGTCCTCCAGAGACTAAAGAAAAAAGAGAATAATATAACATTAATAAATATATCTTAATTCCAAGTCCAAGTAAACTCACCTTGTTGTAATTCTTGGCCAGGTCGAGCATCTCAGCCACGGTGTCCTCGTTGATGGAACAGTGCTCGTTGTAGTCGGACAGCGTCAGACCATCCTTCCACGACTTTTTGTGCAGATTGAGGAGCATCTTCTGCTCCAGCTCGTTCTTGCGGTAGTTAATGCTAATCGAGTAGTAGTGGCGGTTGAGGCCGTGGATCAGCGCCTGCACAGAGGGCTTTTGCAGGTGACCCAGATTGGAGGTGGTCTGTCGCGGCTCCTGGCCCAGCACCAGCATGTTGGGGTTGATCAGGCGGAAGGCATCGATAACCACTTTGCCCTTGACGGACTGAATGGGATCCACCACCACGGCCACGGCACGTTCCGAGAGAGCCTCGAACGATTGCTGAGTGTTGATGTCGACGCCAGACAGCCAGCAGCCGAAGCCCGGATGCGAGTGATACCATCCCACGACCATCTCGGGCCGTCCCGTTTGCTTCAGCATGTCCAACATCTTTGCCTGGAAGACGGGATCCACCGCCTCGACGGAGACGCCAGTGCCCGTCTGGGGCATAGCGAACACGTCGATGACCTGCACCGTGTAGTCGTCCACAAACTCGCCCAGCATCAGACCCATCACCTCCATGGGGACGCCCGCGCGCCCGTGCTTCAGCATCTTGAGCAGGGCCAGCGAGGAGATGTAAACCTGCTCGGCGGTATCCACGACGGGGGCGTCTGTGGGTGGAGCAGCCTGAGGCATGGCGCCGCCAAGACGAAGCAGACGATCCATTTTATGCGGCTGCCGGAGGAAGAAGCACACGTTAGCAAAGTTAGCACTTGAAAACTCTGATGATTCGCCTTGCCCACCTCTGGACTTTTTAGATACTCTGTGTTGGGGGTTAATATCGCCTATTCTCAACACCTTTACGTGTAATTTCCGTCGTTTCGTTGAAGGCAGCAACAAATAACACAAAGCCAGACAAAAATTTGATTTTCGCAAAGTGCAAGTAATAGTGTGAGACCGCAGCGGGGCCGATTGAAATATACCGAATGAAATATACCAAAAGCCATACAAGAGGAACGTATAGTTCTGTGTTGGAAACTGCTTAAACTGGGCGCTTTTTGCCGTTACGATTGGTCTCACAAAATAATAAAGGCGCTTCTTTTTGAATGAAATAAATGTGTAATTTATAACTCCAATACTACTATTTAACTTTTTTGGATGTTTTATTATAATCACAGAAATACTCCCTTCTTGAGACACTCACTGGAATGCACAATATGCCATCAAAAGTGCATTCCTATAAATTATGAACCGTTGCCAGTTGAATGAGCCTCCGCGGAGGCTATAACGTAGAAGACTTTCCGCAAGACCGAACACCGCAAAACTTATAATGCACCTTTCCGCCCATCAAATGCCATGGGAAATGAGGTCGGCCGCCGGCAGCAAGTCTGAAACTGAAACAATTTGGGCAAGTACAATGCATAGCCAGGCCGGCGCTTTTATTGTGCCAATTAATTGCACAAAACCTTTTGCCTGAGACCTGTTGCCTTTCACCTGGCCGTTTAGGCTTGGGGAACCTTCCCAGGCGCCCCGAAAATTCATTTAAAATGCCATCGCCGGGCGGGCGGCAAAGTCAAAGGTGTGCGATCCTAAGACACCGGCTTTGGCTGGAGGAGAGCAGACGCTTTTGATTGCAAAACTCCACACACACGAACGATATACTCCATTTTCCGTCTCGCTTTGGTAATTGAACAATAGTTTTTCCATCTGCCAGCAGCATTTTCCATTCGCCGCTCGGCTTTTCAGCTTCAGTTGCATTTTGTCGTTCGCCTATGGCACGCGTGTACCTCAAAATTGTTGTTTAAAAATATATTTTTAAATAATTTTACGTCGTTGGGTGTTGTGTTGTGTTCTAACTGAGTGGCTAAAGAATTTTCAGCAAATATTTGCAACAGAACAGTGCGATTATTTAAGGTATTTAAACAAATTACAAAAGTGTTTATGGGTTTTGCCTGGAAAGGTCGCCTAACTTAACGCTGAGACAGCGCTTTTGCGGTGTCGATTTGTTGGCTCTTATCAAAAAACGAAATTGTTTTTGTTGATAAGTGAGAGAGAACGAATTTAGAGAGCTTTTTACACGAATAGGGAATATTCTCTACCACTAGTGCTTAGCTATAAACGTCATGTTTAATTACTTGGACAACTGCTGGGCATTTATTTACTTAAGAAACGCGCTCCATTTTTGCCATTGATTAAATATTTTCACATCTGATACGAGTATCTTGACCTTGTCATCGCTTAAATCAATCCCATTCGAAGATATGCCGTCAATGCACTCCCCACTACTCAATCTGGTTACAAAAAACGTGGCAAAACAAAACACAAGAAAAAACATTCAACTAAATTAAAGTAAAGTGAACGAAATGGGAGAAGAAAACACGTTTGTTCAGCTGTGAAATTGACCTTTTATGGCCTAGCAGCAGCAGCAGCCGCTCAACCCAAACCCCCAAAACTGAGCCGGAGTCTTGAAGTTGTTTTTAAAAGAAATGAGCGGAAATACTTTACAATGATAGTGGCTCTAATTGCCACAGGGAAGAGAGAAAATAAATAAGGGTCATGAGTGAAACAATTATCTCAGTTTCACTCATTTGTTGGCTGTTTTTTAAAGGGTTTAAAAAGCTGAGAATCACGAAGATTAGGAGTTACAAGAAATGAAATGGTTATTCTTTGATTTGAAATTATATTTAATGAGGTAAAACATTTAAAAATGTTTATAATTCGATTTTAAATAGGATTCAATCAGGAAAAACCTTATATTTCTTAGCACCTGCACACAAAATAATTAAAAAAGGTCTTTAAATATTTCTTTATATATTTTACCATAGTTCTGATTGATAAGTCTCCTTTAAATATAAATAAATACCTTTTACTAAAGTAATTCATTTTCCTTCAGCTCTTACAAAAATTATTTATTATAAAACCCTTACCTATAAAAATTCCCATCACTTGCCCATCCTATAAGCCCTGTCAAAATTTCCACCACCGATATCACATTTAATTGCTGATATCACCGCAAAAATTTCAACAGAAACCTTTCGTCAGCTCGTTCTCCATAAAAAATTGAACTAAACATGAGTGCTTTTATCTCATCATCTAACCCGAAGACCTTTAAGCTCCGGTTGGTTGGTGTAACTAGAACGCCAAGATACATCCAAAAACCGCAAGCGAAAAAGATCTCAAACACACAAATTTCGTAATTAGCTGCAGGCAGCAAAAAATAAAAATAAAACCTGAGTGTTGCATGACTGGGAAACTGATTTAATTTCACTTTTCATTTTGGATTTGCCCAGAAAATCAGCGGGAACAGGAGAAGGGGGGAAGCAATTATTAATGGCGGACTGAAGAAAGTTTTAATTATCCAACCAGCGTTTAAGATAATGAAGTCGTTTATGTGAAGCATTCAATTATAAAATTGCTAACATTTTGAAAGTGCAGCCAATAATGATTTCAAATTGATTTTAGCTCAATTTGCATTCAGTTCATTTTCTTGCAAATATTTCTGCATTTTTACATTCGGAAGAAATAATATTTTAAATGTTGGTTATAAATTTTGAATAAAATAAAATGATAAAAAGCCTTAGTATTTATTTTTCTTTTTTAAATTAAAGAGTAGCTAAAAATATATATTTTCCAAATTGAAATCGACAATTCCCCCCTTTCTTATCAACATCAAAAAATATATTTCGTATCAGGAAATGTTTCTTCAATTGGATTTTATCACAAATGCTTACATACTCTTCCAATTTCCTATTTTCTAAATCCGACATGTGTTCATGCTCATTTTTGTCTTCTGTCCTAGAGATGACGTCGCGGCCGCGAGAGACGTCATCGCTGGCAATGGAGCAGGAGCCCAAGGAGCTGGTTAAGGAACCTGAGGAGGACTCCACTACCGCCCACACGTCATCCACAACGCCCACTCGCATTCCACATCCGGCCCTATTTCGGCGTTCCGCCTCTCTGCGTCTGCGCGGGAAACAAGCAGAGCTTGGACCACGAACTGAGCAGTGTCCAGGCCCAGCCGGCGGAGGAGGCGGATTCAGTTCGCGCGCAAAGCTCTCGACGATCAAATCGGTTCTATTGAAGCGCAGCTGGAGCAATCTAGGCCACAAGACGGAGCAGGAACCGGAAGCCGAGGCAGATCCGCAGGCGGGCCATGCACTATGCACCGCCACCCAGTGCATATCCCTAGCTGAGAAGCCACCAGCGGATGTCCTGCAAGTGGCCAGCAACGACACCATGGCCGGCAGCAGCAAGCCACGCAATCTGGTGAGTTTTTTTTTTTGTTGTAGGTGTTTTCCGTATTGATTTTCACTTGCCGTTGCTGACCTATGTAACTCGAATAAGAACCCACCGCCCCCGCAGTTTTAGGGGTAAGAGGTTCCGACGCAGGAATGGTGGCTTCTAAGGAGGGGGGTTTGGTACACTCACTGGTAGTAATATATTACGAAACCGCTTTGGGGAAATGCTAAAGGCATTTTTCCGGGAGTTCGGGGTCCCCTTTCACCCAACAACTCCTCAAAGTGATTAAAAAAATGGGACAGACATATGCTTATCTCATGGTTCCATAAGGAACTAGCCACAGGGCTTTGTTTAAGCCTTGAAAGGGCGCGGAAGTTTAATTTGGTAATGAGTCTAATATTAGAAGTTTAAGTTAATTAGCAACAACTTTTTGTATAAGTACAGTTATAAGTGGTGTAGTTAAAAAAATATATTTCATTTCATTTATTATTATAGAGCCTTTTATTTTTGAATTAAACAAAAATAGTTTGAAAAATGCATTTGAGTTAGGAGCCCGTCATGGAGTTCATAGCTTTCTTTCCCAAGATAACCCTACATATTTTTCCAGTGCATTTTTCCTTCGAATCCTCCTTAAATAACTACCAAGAAAAGGCTTCAAAATAAAGCCCTGCCTAAGGAAAAAGAAATAATATGCCACCGAATCGATATAACGATCTGAAATTAGAAATTTAAATGATTTAAGTGTATGTACAAAGGTAAATCCATATATATGAAGTGTAGATTCTTTTTGATATATATTTTAAATGCCATTCTAGAAACTGACTAACTGCGAAGGGGGTTTTCTTGAACAAAACAGCTTGACTCAAACTTCATATTAAGATTTGTGATTTAATTATTTACAAATGATTACTAAATGTATACGGAAAAGATATTTCAAAGTTTAGTTTTACGATTAATTGAATTCCACAAGATAT
Source organism: Drosophila mayri (assembly GCA_008042485.1). Classification (NCBI taxonomy): domain Eukaryota; kingdom Metazoa; phylum Arthropoda; class Insecta; order Diptera; family Drosophilidae; genus Drosophila; species Drosophila mayri. The sequence continues at coordinate 204,514 of VNJN01004574.1, read as the reverse complement.
AAATTCATAGAAAATAAATTAAAAATATTATTTTAGGCAGTTGTCTTTAGTTATCATTATTCTTATAAAGGAAACAACAAATACAATTAATTTTATAAATTTGTATTAACACAGGTTCCCATTCCCTTTTTTGATAACAATTTCTGGAATTTTAAACTAAAATTTATTGCTGCAAAGTTTCCCATTTAATTATTAATTTATTTTTTTAAGTTTAAGTGCCAAGTCAGATTATAACTTTAGATATTATCGATTCAAGTTTCCGGAAGTATAATTACCCCGCCAATAAATGATTCAGATGGCCTCATGTCATCTTGTCACTTGCGCTTTTATCGCTGCCGTGATGACACGCAGCTTACTAGCGATCATTAAACCAGATACATTACATGCATATACCGCACTGTACAAACAAAGGGAACAAAAATATAAACCCAAAGCTGAGTTTGCATAATGCTCGGCCAGAAAGAAAGAAAGAAGGAAAGGCGACAACAAACACAGCTTACACACGCTTCACCTTCTCGGCCCCGCCTCCCCCTTTGTAATTCCCACCCCCCCTTGGCAGCTGTTCCGTTTCCACTTCCGCTTGTTCCGTTTGCCAAATTGTACCTAGGAAACAGCTGATTCTCGGTTTGTTTGGGTTTTCCCATTTTCTTTTTTATTTACCTTCGCGGGGGTGGAAGGGCAGAGAGAGAGAGTGCAAGCAAGTGCGCAGCTTTGCTCCACCTTCTCCCATACTTACCTCCCCCTGCACCTTTTGAGCTGCTGCTTCCCAGGGTTGTTGTTGGCTCTTCTTTTTTCGTATCTTCGTATCTTCGTCTCTTTTCTTTTGCTCTTTCTCTTTCCCTGTGTTTTTTTTATTATTTTTTTGCTTCTTGGCCAAGTGATTTGCCTTTCAGTTGATTTTTTATACTAGCCGCGAGCACAAGACCCGCGCTTTGAGCTCTCTGATATTGTTTAAAGTTTAAACTTTTAGGCCTCAACCATAAACCAGGTAGCATCGAGTAAAGCGTGCATTGTGTTTTTATTGCTCTGCTTTTTGGTCGAAATTCCAAGTACAAACTAAGTACTAAGCGTCTGTCTATAATTAAAGACAACTCTGTTGGGGCCATGGCTCATAAATGGTAATTACGCGGCGTGGCATGCCCCATATATTTTTACCTATCATTATAATCGGAGTTCGTTGGCCCTTTTGCATTATTAATTCATAATTTTTATTGATTTTTAAAGGGTGAAGTTATAATTATGGGTGTATGAGCTTAGCAGGAGAAAAAGGATATTTCCAAAGCCAGGCTGAAAAGTATGGCTTTGATTTATTTTAATATTCAAAAGCTTACTTAAAATAAATTTACAATTAAGCTTGTTCAAAACAAGTTTCTTCTTTTCAAAAAGTTTTTGGCTTCAAATTTCACTAACTGACAATTAGGGATGATTTATACAGTTTTATAAAGAGAGATTTAACAGCAAGAGTCAAGAAATATTAGTAATTTTTAATAAATCTTCCGCTTAAAGTGAAGTTTTGTGTGTTTTAAAAGAGGTATTCATAAAGTGTTTAAATAAATTAAACACTTCTCCATAAAATATGAATATTCTTAAGAAAACTTAAGCTACTAAGAAGTTTTTATTAAATGTAAACCCCCTGAAATCTTGAACAATTTTAAAACAATTTAAAAATCCATTACTAAGTCATTGTTTCTCCTACTCCTCCTCTTAGGCGACCCTGAAAAGTATGCCAATGTGTTTTCCTATTCTTTTTTGTAGCCAAAAAAAAAACTTGGTTGCAAATACTAAATACATATAGTATAAATTGTATCCGCAGCGAGAAGTGATTGTCAACACGTGACCAGAACAGTGGGACCTGGCCAAGTGCCAAATGGGCTGAATTGGCCATTACGTGAGTTTGTTGCTCACCTGCCCACCGCCACTCTTCTCTTCTCTATTCAGAATCAAAACCATTGATTTTTCTTAGTCAGCAGCTTAATTGATGGCACCTGAGCCCGCCCAGATGCTCGGGACGTGACTGTGGCCTGGCTTTAAGTCGCTGAACTTAAGTACTAAGTAGAATGCAAGTGCGTAACGTAACGTGGCCAAGAGGCTCGTTATAGCCCCGAGATAGTGTCTGGGCCCTACAAAAGTCAGGTTTTTTGTTGGCCATTGTGTGGCCGTGCGTAAACAGTTTCTGTGCCGCCGTGAATTATTCCCCAGAACTTGGGCAATTAAATAGAGCAAGAAACTCATTACAGATTATGAAATATTCATGCCAAGAAGCTCAGAGAGCTTCCCTACCAACAGGAATGGGGAAGGAAAGCGGCAGTTAAACAGATTTGTCAGAAAAACCAATCACTGACAACGGCTCCAGCTCGATGAGTTGGCCAACAGCAACAAAAAGGGGCTAACAAGTGGGCCAGTGGTCAGTCCTAAATCACTTCACATTGGGAACAACAAAAGAATCAATGCAGTGCCAGTCAATGAACTGTCAGCCTGTGTTGTCACATATTTACTTAATGGGCTTTACTACTTAGTTAACTGTGATTAAATTGGCCGATTAGGTTCATTAACTACTTTGAGGAATTAAATAATTATATCTGTGAGCAAGTATAAGGTGTATTATATCGATTTTTTATATGAGAAAAGTATATTTTGCTTAGTTAGGTTTGGTTTTTAGTTTCAATATATAATTTATGCTTACTTTTTTATCAATTAGTGAATGTTTATTTGGGTAAATAGGGACTTATATTAACTATTAAATGTTAATTGAAAATTATATACTGATTCTGTCTTCAAATTTTGATTGTCCAAACTAGTAAACGTTTTTAAGGGTTTTTCTAACTAACTTTCGTTTTATATCTGGTGAAAACTCAAAGGAAATAAATGCTAAAATCTTCTAGATTTGTATTTGAAATGTCTCAGTTTTATATTATTAAATTTAAATAATTATTATTATTTTTTAGTTATTATTTTTGTATAAGGGCATAAATAATGATTTTTATTTAATTCTAAAAATTATTCCGTATCAATTTCTTTAATCAATTCTTACTTTTCGTTTTCAATCAAATTAAAGGTTTGGGTTTCTAAAAATTGTTGAATTATTAATGTACAAAAGTGTAAAATGTATAATATAGATGCAATGGCAAGTTTATTTTAATATTTAATAAAAAACAAAGACCTAAATTTAGGGGATTGGAAACTAGAACCATGATTTAAGAATGAATTTTGTTCACTTAAAAGCTGATTTCATTTAGGGAACAAATAATAATATATGCATCTTTTAAACTAAGCTTTTAATGTTTGGCAATTGATGAACATCTCTAATAGCTCTTTAAATTAACTTTAATAAGTAAACTAGCTCTAGTTTAAATTCTACAAGTATTAGCTTTAAATTTCCTGTAAAGAAGTTAGAGAAATTCAGCGATTTTTATGTTTTAGTTTCCCCAAGTTAATGATTTAATTTCAACTGCTGCCCAGCGGCTATCCAGCTAACTGGCTAAATACGAAATGCTAAATACTAAATGCCAACTTAGAACCCGACTAACGAGCAGTTAATTGACCACAAAAATGCCTGGGAGTTTAGGGGGGAATTTAGAGAGCAATGAAAGTAAGCAAAGCGAATGCGAACCAAACAATGTTTTGTTTTGCTAAAAAAAAAATTGTATGGCAACAAATTGCTTTTCCAGGGGCGTTGCAAATTCGAATTGGTTTACCCTGCATTTCACGCCAATACTTTTTGCCTTTTTATCTTTTGTTGTTGCAAAAACAAAAAAATACAACAAAAATCTACAAAAATCCATGCACGACTGAGCAGCGGCCACGCAACGAAATTAGAAAATACAAGAAACAAGAGTGTAAAAAAAAGATTAAGCGATTGAGGGGCAGCCACCAGATCGGCGAGAGATAGTCCAGCCAGCTAGTTAGATGGCTAATCTCAGTCTTCGTTTCATCTTCCAGTCTCTCAAGTTGAACGGCGGCGGCAGTGACATCAGCGGCGGCGACAGCAAGGAGCCTCCTCCCACAGCAAGGACTCCCAGGACGCCACAGACACCGCAGCAGGGGAAATTACAGCCAGAGACGCCGCCACATACCTGCATCCGTCAGGGTAATTGCGTCAAGGCTGCTGGGAAGCATCTGTCCACGCTGCACGAGTCCAAGGTATCGCCCAGGACTCCGCCAGTCACACCAGATTCACCCAGCACGTACTTGGACGATGATCTAGATTCGATGTACTCGTTTGCCACCACCACCTCGGGACGCTCAACGATGTCCTGCGAGCACCCCTATGTGGCCAGGTATTACTTATTAGAATTAATTAATTAACCTGGATTCCAATTTAATTTTAAAATATATATATCCATTCTCATCCAGAAACGGCACCACCTTCAGTGGACGCAAAATGAAATACGTGGTGCATTGCTCCAACTATGCCGGCCAGGTGGGTCCGGACTATCTTACGCCCACGCAGCGGGCCCAGCGCCAGATACGACGTCTCAAGGAACTACTGTCCATCGCTCGCCAGGATCTCGAGCAAAAGGACACGGAAATTCTGCGCCTAACGCGGGAAGTGGTCGAGCTGCGGCTGTTCAAGGCCTCGCTGAGTTCACCAGAGGAACGTTCCGCCTCCTCGGATGCTGTGACTGTGCGGGAGGCGGAGCTAAAGACCTCGCAGGATGTCTCGCCCATCGTGGACATGGTGGACGAGGGCAATGCCAAGGGCAGTCCCCGGCATCTCATCCGTCAGCAGCAGCATAATCACTCCCTGCAGCATCAGCAGCTGCAGGCCATGCAGATGTCGGCCGAGATGCAGAGCTCGTATGCAGATTCCGGCCACTTTGAGGATCTCACCATGTCCTCGGTGCACTCGAAGGACTCGCAGACGCAAAGCGAAGCCTGCGGATCCACCACGCCGGATGGCGAGCCGGATGTGGGGGCCTGTGCTGGTGGCGATGGCGATGGCGATGCGGCCAGCAACCTGGAGAACTATGAACTGCAGCGCCAGGAGCTCATCCGAATGTACGAACACCGGATTGAGGAGCTCATCCGTAGCCAGGATGGAGCCACCAGTGATCTGAAGCGATCCCATAACGACAAGGTGGAGGCACTGCTGCAGAAGCTGGCGGAATGCAATACCCGATACTCGGACATGGTGCCGGATTATGAGCAGGCCAAACAGCGCATCCGGGAGCTGGAGAAGCAGCTGGAGGATCTTCAAAGGAAGCTAATCGAGCATGAGGAGAAGCAGAACAAGATGTACCTGCACATGTACCAGCAGGGACAGGAGGCAGAGCGCATTTCCAGAGCGGATCAGGTGGGGAATTTCGTTACAAACGCTTTAGGTCATCTTTTAGGAAAGATTCTTCCGAAAGATATAACTAATAGGAGCGATTTGGGAATATTTTAATTTCCTATTTATATATTTTTTATTACAAACCAAAGCAGCTGTTAAGGAGAGGAGATAATTTGTGATTTTAAATTTTTATTTATTAAATTAAATTCATAACTTGCAAAATTATATATCACAAATATTTGAAGGTGAAGAGGGACATTGTCACTTTTATTTTATTGAGTTTAAAGAAATTTAAAAACTCAGCTGCTGCAACTGAAAAATAAGTTTTTTTTTAAATAAAATATTTACAATTTTGTTTGTTTTTTGAGAAAGCGTTTGTTTAAAAAGCACATATTTAAAAATATTTTTTCTATTGAAAAAGTTAAGCAATTTCAAGGCATAATAATGTCTACACAGCGTCGAAAAAAATATATTTTAAACATTTAATGATATCCCTTCTTTGATATCTATATTTTATACTTTTAAGGAAATTTTTTAAATATTTTAAAATTTATACAGCAACATTTTCCGTTTGATATTAAGCCACATCTTTTTGTAGAGAGTTTTCAGAGTTTTCCCCCTTATTTCTAAAGTTTCTCAATCGTCACTATCTTTAGGATATCAGCGGCATATTTTGAATATTAATCAAATTCTGAACAATATATATTTCTGTAGAACCCTTATTATTTCCGTAATTATTAAACTTTTACCAATTATAATAATGTATATAATGTTTTTTTTAAGGCATTGGAATTGGCCCAGCGTCAGCCGGAGAGCAAGGTGTCAATCAATGAGCTGCTCCATCAGCTGCAGAGCACGCAGGACGAGTTGGAGAACATACGCGTAAGATTCTTCAATATATTCCTCATCCTATTTTCGGTTTTGTTTTGTGTGTTGCATTTTGTTGCATCGTGAGAGGCTGCATATCATCTCAGCTAAGCTCAGCTCGACACCGTCACCGTCACAGGCAACAGCAACGGCAACAGCCACAAGAACAACACCGCTCGACATGAGATAATACGACACGCATTCGCTTCACCTAGCTCTCTCCATTGTGTGCTTGTGGGCGTGGCACTTCAATTGGGCTGACTTTGCCTGGCTGGAAAAGCGGCACTTAATTGAAATGCCCGCCAAGCAACATTTTCGTTTTGATTTCGTTCCTAGATCTTAAGACCATTTTGCATAATTAATTTTTAGCAAAGGACACCCATTCAAAACTTACATTAAATGCAACGTTTACTTTCAATTAGTTTCGATTTGTTTCATTTCCGTTTCCGTTTTCCTTTCATTCAGTTGCGTTGCGAGTTCGAGTAGCCTAAGTACATTCACGTAGTTCGGAGTGCGAAGAGCAAGCAAAGCAAACAGTGCATGAAAATAACCATATATCCTAGTATTTTAATTCAAAAACCTTTCCAATCGCATGCTGGATTAGCTCTCTTTCTACTTCTCTCTTTTCCTTTGGTTATGTTTTTATTTTTAATATCGAAAAAACAAAAAATCAAAAAACAAACAAATCTTTCTAAATTTAAATATTTCTGTCGTAAAAAACAAAAAACGAAACTATTTTTGTAGGCATCAGAATGCAGAATGAGAGAGTGCGGCAGTAATAATGCTCTCCTTACTGCAAAAGAGGCGATTTCTTTGTGGGTACTTGGCGCGCGTAAGGTTTGTAATATCCCTAAAATAACAAAAAACTCCCCCCAACTAACTATTGATTTATTAGTGCAAAATTACTATAAAAAAAGAAGCGAAAAAAGGCAAATCTTTAGTTGCATTTTATGATTTTATCACGCACATTGGCTATATCGAACATTGGGTTTTACCATCCAAAAATCCCGCCCTTCCATACTCTTTCACCTCTCACCTTCTCGAGACTAACCAGCATTTTCATCTGCATTCGCGCACATGGGAAAGGGCAAGGGTAAGGTTCTTGGGTCACTAAAAAACTGACTATTCTTCTGAACATTTTAAATATTACCTTTCCTGAGTTAATTCTGTTGTAAGTACTTGTTGTTTCCAAACAAAACTGTTTTTGTAGAGGTAACAACTAGAGGTATGTTTACAAACAATAAAAAAAACATCATTAAACACTACACCAGGCTAGACGTGACACAAAAGCTAACTAATCTCTACCTAAGATCCATTTAGCATGTGGTTCATCTCTCAAGTTATCCTCCAAAGTAATCAATAATTCCAACTTAAGCCCAACAGTTACCATATAACCATATATCCCGACAATTACTCAGTGTTACATACCATAACATAATAACCTAAATGTTCATATGGCAAAGGCACCACCAAAAAAGATTAAAGCGCGAACCTTTTGTAAATACATTTTATTTCTACGACTAACAACCACCACACTCCCGTGTTTACAAGCTCGAACTGAAGAATCTGACTAATTCTTTAATACTTTCTCTGCACTCTCTTCTTTTTTTTTCAAACTAACCCTCACGATTTATAAAAAAACATGACAAACGTAAACATCTAGACCATATATCGTCGCCTGATGGAGGCCCAGAAGAATCGCACTCACGTCGATCCGGAGGTGACGCTGCAATTCCTGAAGAGCGCCATCTTCTACTTCCTCACGGACAAGGAGAACTCGCAGGGTCACCTGCAGGCCATCGAGAGCATCCTGGAGTTCACCGATGCCGAGAAGCAGAAGATCAGCGCCGCCCGCACGCCAAAGTGAGAGAGCGGTTTCCGTTCATCGTTAACCATTGCGTATACTTATTATTACCACTTAGATTGCACACGAAAGTTGGCAAGTCGATGTCTAAGATTTTGGTTCGTGCTAAAGTCCATTGTTTAGATTATCTCACTTATCTACGAGCTATATGGCAAGTTTAATTTGCAATTTTATTTGGTTACTGGAATAATTTTGTTTAAATTAAAGCGTATTCCTCTTTAATATTTCTTTCCTTCTTTGGCAACGAAATGTGTGTATAAATTTTCCTATAAGTTTAATTACGATTACGATGCATATAGTTTCGGTGTAAGGCTTAAGGCATACTAGTACGTCCTTTACAATGAAAAGAGAAAACAACCTTAAGGAGTTCTAAGAGAAATACAATTTTACAAAGTCTACGTAGTTTTTGTAGATTTAGCTAATCAAAGTGAGAATAAAACACCATCTAGTTTTGGTCGTTTCAGCGGAGTTTTAATGGCAAATAAATGCAACAATAATCGGAAATTATTTGTTTTATTTGTGGGAAAGTGGGGGATATGGAAATAAATAATAAATAAAACTAAAAATAAAATAAAAATCGATACATTAATTATATATTAAAATTATGAAGTGTTATTTATTTATAAAGTGTTATTTTACATTTAAAGAGGAAAATAAATTAACAATTATTAAGGTTAATTATGATAATATTTTCTCTTAGATATTTAAATTGGTCTCAGCGGAAATACCATACAATTAGAATGCAAATTATCTTAAAAATGATTTCATTTATTAATTTTATTTACCATTTTTTCACCAACTTGCATCTTTAAATAATCTTTCCGCTAAAATAAACTTACTTTCAAAATGGAGGCGTTTTAGCTTTTTGCTTGTACTCATATTTCCGTTGCCAACTCTTGTGCGGTCTGGCAGCTCAATTCACTAGCAGCTCACCCGATGTAGCAACGCCGCGCATATTGCAGAAACATTTCTTTGCATTCGCCAAACAAAACAAAGTTTTTATAATTGGAAAACCCGTAAAAATCAAAGCAGAACATCGACAAGAAGCAGTGGAAAGGAACCGCCATCATGTTTCGATCAAGTTTCGACAAAAATTTAGGTGAGTATCCTTCGAAACGACAACGGACCGAAGTGACCAATAAAAGTGACTCATCAGAAACCAAAATACGAAGAAAAAAAAACAACTTTCAAGAAGTAACAACAAAAAGCGAATGACCTGCCGACGCAATTGAAGAGTGCGATAAAATGCACAAAGACCAATTAATAATGGGCTTTAATTTGCAGAAACTGCCACCAGCCATCTGCGCTTGGAGCCGGACTGGCCCTCCATCCTCCTCATCTGCGATGAGATCAATCAGAAAGACGTCACGTAAGTTGGTCGAACTCTCATCATGTTCGCTGTAGTAGCACCTACTCCTTGCAGACCCAAAACTGCCTTTGCGGCTATCAAGAAGAAGATGAACTCACCCAATCCTCACTCCGCCTGCTACTCGCTATTGGTGCTCGAGAGCATTGTGAAGAACTGCGGCGCACCCGTTCACGAGGAGGTCTTTACCAAGGAGAACTGCGAGATGTTTAGCAGCTTCCTCGAGTCCACGCCCCACGAGAACGTGCGCCAGAAGATGCTGGAGCTGGTGCAGACCTGGGCCAATGCCTTTCGCTCTTCGGACAAATATCAGGCCATTAAGGTGAGACACTTTCCTATATTATAAGGTATTTGAAGAAATTTCAACATCTAGCATGTTGTATCTTACTTTTCACCATGTTCAGGGCCGTAGTTAGGTTTGTTTAGAGCTTGTAAAAGTTTAAATATAGTTAACAAATTCCTGTTAATTAAAATAATTTAATTTAACATGACATTTAAGGTGATTTTTTCTATGAAACAATTTAGGGCAAGTCTAGGCCCTTATAAAGCCATAATCCGCCACTGTAGTTTGCCACTAATTTAATTAGTGTAAAAGCAATCGTTTTGTCTGTAGTAAAACCCTCTCAGTTGTCTCAAAATGAGCTCTGAGGAGGAACTAAGTCTAGATGAGGAGTCTCTAGTTTGTAAATTAATCTGAAATTCGCACAAATTAATACAACAATTTCTGTTTTCAGGACACCATGACCATTCTCAAGGCCAAGGGCCATACCTTCCCTGAGCTACGTGAGGCGGACGCCATGTTCACCGCCGATACTGCACCCAACTGGGCCGATGGCAGGGTATGCCATCGCTGTCGCGTGGAGTTTACCTTTACCAATCGCAAGCACCATTGCCGGAACTGCGGCCAGGTGTTCTGTGGCCAGTGCACGGCCAAACAGTGTCCGCTGCCCAAGTACGGCATTGAGAAAGATGTGCGTGTCTGTGACGGCTGCTTTGCTGCTCTACAGCGCCCGACGAGCGGTGGCGGTGTCAGTGGAGGAAAGTCGGCATCTCGGGCGGCTGACAGTGACTTGCCGGCAGAGTATTTGAACAGCTCATTATCGCAGCAGGTGCAGGTGAGTCACCCAGAACAAAAAAAAAAACAATTACAAAAATAAATAATAAATTCCAGACACCCGCTCGCAAGACCGAGGCCGAACTGAAGGAAGAGGAGGAACTGCAATTGGCTCTGGCTCTTAGTCAGTCGGAGGCCGAACAGCAGAAGCAAAAGCAGCAATCATTGACATCGGCCGCTGCTGCCTATCGCATGCAACAGAGATCCCCCAGCCCGGAGGCACCGCCAGTGCCCAAAGAGTTCCAACAGCCAGCTGAAGAAACCAACAATCCGGAGTTAGCCAAGTATTTGAATCGCAGCTACTGGGAGCAACGCAAGATAAGCGAGTCATCCTCCATGGCTAGTCCCTCGGCCCCTAGTCCCATGCCGCCGACACCGCAGCCACAGCAGAGTCTCCTTTCGCTGCAGCCCAAGAGTGCGGATGAAGTGCAAATAGATGAGTTTGCCGCCAACATGCGCACCCAGGTGGAGATCTTTGTGAACCGCATGAAGTCCAACTCGAGTCGTGGGCGCAGCATCTCCAACGATTCCTCGGTGCAGACGCTGTTTATGACTCTGACATCGCTGCACTCACAGCAGCTTTCCTACATCAAGGAGATGGATGACAAGCGCATGTGGTACGAGCAGCTGCAGGACAAGCTTACCCAAATCAAGGATTCACGAGCTGCCCTAGATCAGCTACGGCAGGAGCATGTGGAGAAGCTGCGCAGGATCGCCGAGGAGCAGGAGCGACAGCGCCAGATGCAGATGGCCCAGAAGCTGGAGATAATGCGTAAGAAGAAGCAGGAATATTTGCAGTATCAGCGCCAATTGGCCCTGCAACGCATCCAGGAGCAGGAGCGTGAGATGCAGCTGCGCCAAGAGCAGCAGAAGGCGCAATATTTGATGGGTCAGGCTGTTCCGCCATTCCCGTACCTGCCACCGTCGGCAGTGCCTCAACATGGTTCGCCATCGCATCAACTTAACAACGTATATAATCCGTATGCTGCTGCCGTTCCCGGTTACCCAGGACCTGCCCAGGCGCCCGCTCCCAATGGACATGGCCAACAATTCCAGGGCATTCCACCGGGCATGTATAATCCAGCAATGCAAGCGCAAATGCAGCAACCTGGCGGAATGATGCAACAGCAGCAGCCGCCGCCCGGAAATGCCCACATGATGCCGCAGCCGCAGCCCATTCCTGACAATCAGTTCGCCAACAATCCAGCTATCCTGCCACAGGGGCCAACACAACACCTTCCTGTTCAGCAGGCACAGCAAATTCCCATTCAGCAGCCACAGCCACAACCTGTTCCTCCTCAGCAACCCCAACTGGCTCACGTTATGCTCCAGCAACAGCATGTGGTTCAAACTCATCCACCGCTGGCCAACCAAGCGCCTCCAGCTGCTCCCCAGGCTCCACCAGTCACCGAAATAGCCAACAATCAAGTCCAAGCTGTGGCTGCTGCTCCAGCTCCACCCCAAAACGAACCCGAGCCGAGCTCTAAGGCCGCCGAACCGGCCACAGCGGAGCTAATAAGCTTCGACTAAGTTAAAACCATGTTATTCCCTATTCGTATTACCCTTCAGAGTTGGGCTCTAAACCGTTCTCGTGTGGATAATGGATTAATACCGAAATTCTTGAGTTTACATTGCGGTCATTAGTTACTATTCGCAAAAGTTTTCGTTGTCAAGATGACATGATGAAATGTTAATTTTTTTTAGTTAACCGAAATTCTTAAATAAATTACGGTTAGTAGAAAGCTATACGAGATCCGTTTAAGCCACAGCTCTTTTATCAAGTTTTAACCAACAACTCATGTTATTCCAAAATAAACAACAATTTATATAAATAATTCTTCTTGAATTTAATTTTTTGTTGAATTTATTTTACAGATTCTTAAGCATCTGACAAGGCCGCCACTCCTGGCAAAACTTTGCCCTCCAACAGCTCGAGCGAAGCACCACCACCTGTGGACACGTGGGAGACCTTATCGGCTCCACCGAATTGAATGCATGCCGTGGCAGTATCTCCACCTCCCACGATCGTGGTGGCTTCCAGCTCGGTGGCCCGAATTACGGCAGCAAGCATATCCTTGGTGCCCTCTGAAAATAGCTCGTTCTCGAATAAGCCCGGTGGCCCGTTCCACACGATGGTTTTGGAGGCACAAATGGCACCGGCGAACATGGCCCTGGAAACTTCGCCAACATCGAGACCGATCATATCCTTCGGTATGCCCTCCCAGACATCGGCCTTATCGATTTTATCAGGCTTCTTGTCGATCTTGTTGGCGATCACAAAGTCCACAGGCAAAAGAATCTTCACATTCAAATCCTCTGCCTTGCACAACATATCCGGAACCATCTTGGAACCCTTTTCGTCGTAGAGGGACTTTCCAATCTCCATGTTGTTGAGGACTTTCAGGAAGGTGAAGGCCATTCCTCCACATATAATCATCACGGATACACTATCTAGGAGATTGGTGATCAGGGGAATTTTGTCAGCTATCTTGGCACCGCCCAAAATGGCCAGGAAGGGCTTTACTGGATTGTGTAGAGCTTTGGCGAAGTACTCCAGTTCCTTGGCGAGCAGGAAGCCGGCTACGCGTACCTCATAGCCCTCGCCCAACATTGAACTGTGAGCGCGGTGTGCAGAGCCGAAGGCATCGTTTACATAGATATCGCCCAGCTGAGCCAACTTGGCCCGGAACTCCTTCACCTTTTCCGGATCAGCCTTTACCTTCTTCTTGTCTGCATCCTTGCTGCTGCCCGTCTCTTCGGCATGGAATCGCAGGTTCTCCAGGAGTAAAACACTGCCCTCGGGGGGATCCTGTAGAACTTCTAGAGTGTGGTCCCCCACACAGTCGTCCAGGAAAGTCACGTCCTGTCCCAGCACCTTCTCCAACTCCTTGGCCACCGGCTCGAGGCTGAATTTATTATCCTTCTTGCCATCTGGACGACCCAAATGTGATGCTAGAACCTGGTCATTGACCAAACAGAGAAATTACTCCAGAAATTAAAAATTTTTCAAATCAACTCACCAGGGATTTACATTTTTTATCTAAAATATATTTGATACTGGGCAAAGCGGCCACAATACGTTGATTGTTGGTTATTTTGCCATCTTTCATGGGCACATTGAAGTCCACCCTGGAGAGGAAGTGTGAAAAAATGTATATATTTTTTAATTTACTAAAATTATAAATTATAATTACCTCATAAATACCCTTTTACCGGTCACATCAACGTTTTGCAGGCTCAACTTCTTAACCGGACCACCCTTTGCATTGCACTCGGTCTTGCTGGCAAATGATCGTACAAAGGACAAAGGACCAGATAAGATTGTGTTTTTATGTGTATGTATAAAAAACGGACACTGTAAAAGGAACATTTTTGAATAAAGTTGAAATAAAATATGTCAAACTGAACAATGTGATTTACTTCATCAATAAAAGATGGAAAACATATAGATTAACTTTAGCTTTAGCAGTTTAAAAGTAATATTTATTAACTAATGAAAAATATAATATTAAACATATTATATACCATTAAAAGATAATCTAATAATTTTAATAATTTAACAATTTATCAAATTTTATAAATTTAAAAATGTTTAACCATCAGGCAACCATCAGGCAACGTTTAACGATTTGGCAACCCTGCCATTAAACATCTGATGAAAACAAGAAAAGGAGGGAAAGAAAACAATTAATTTTAATTCGTTTGTTTCACAATAAAAAAAAACACAAATAAAACCCAGGCATGGGTGGCGGAGACTTGGTAAGTTATATTCTTTAAATAATTACAGAACAATAGTGTTCAATTTTCATTGCAGAACCTAAAGAAATCATGGCACCCGCACACGATGAAAAACCAGGAGCGCGTCTGGAAAGCCGAGGAGCAGGCGAAGATGGAGGAGCGCAAGCTGCAGGATCTGCGAAAGGAGATTAACGAGGAGAGGGATAGGGAGGAGCTGCGAAGATTGGGGGAAAGCTCCGGTGTGCTGGCCAGTAGCGGTGGAGCCGGCGGCGAAGCCAAACTGGAGTGGATGTACAAAAGTGAGTCACTAGTCTCCAAACACACTCAAAACAACTTGGCCTAAATAATCCTTTAATTTCAGACAGCACGGAGCTGATCAATCGCGAGGAGTACCTGCTGGGTCGCAAGATCGACAAGTCCTTTGAGACGCTGGAGGCCGAAGAGCGTCGCCAAGAACAAAACACGGTCGGGGTTAAGCAGTCCATCAATCATGTGGAGCACGACTGTGTGCCGTTCTCCATTCGGGAATATCGCAACCTACAATCCACCGAACAGGTAGACATGCAGCGCAAGACTCTCGAGGATCCTCTGATGCTCATTAAACAACGTGAGATGGAATCCCGTAGAAAACTTCTTGAGAATCCTGTCAAACTGAAAGAAATCCACCGCATCCTCAAGACCGAGCAGGAAATGAAGGCTGCCATGGAGAAAAAGTCCAAGAAGAGCAAGAAATCCAAGAAAAAGAAGAAAAAGAGCAGAAAGTCTAGCGATGAGGACAGCAGCAACAGTAGTGAAAATAGTGACAGCGACGATGATCTGGACAGGAAGCTGGCCCGCCAAGTCAGCAAGCTTAAGGGCGACTCCGGCAACGGTGACTTGAAACTGGACAAACTGCTGGACGCCAAGTACCGGACAATATCCAAGCAACTGGACATGGCCACCAAGAAGAAAAAGAGCAAAAAGTCGAAGAGGAGAAGCAGCGGTAGCAGTGATGAAGAGGAGAGGCCTAGACGACAACGTTCCAGGGAATTGGAGCACAAAAAAAGGGATGGAAATGAGAGCTCTAGGCGAAGAAGCAGAACTCCAGATGATAGAAAACAAAGGGAGCGACGCCGGAGCAGAAGCCCTCAAGGCAGAAAGGAGATTTCCAAGCAGCGACGCAGGAGCAGCAGTCCAGAACAAAGAAATGAGAGCTCCAGGCAAAGGAGGAGAAGTCGCAGTCCAGAGGAAAGGAAGGACAGGCGAAAAAGTAGAAGTCCAGCAAGGCGGAGAAGTAGGAGTCCAGTAGAGCGAAAGGATAGACACCGAAGTCCTCAAGATAGAAAGGAAAGTTACAAAATGAGAGAGAAACGCAGGAGTAGAACCCCCGAGGAACGATCCCGAACCAAACGCAGCAGAAGTCGTAGTCCCAAACGAGATCCACAGCCCCAAAGAAGGGAAAGGGATCGCCGAGAACGCAGTCCTCCTGCCAGGCCCGTTGGCAAACCCAAACTTAGCGAAGCCGATCGAGAAGCTCGCCTTCGCGAGATGATGGACAATGCCACCTGGCGGGAGGCGGATCGCAGCCAGGTGGTGCACAAACATCGGGAGGCCTATGCCCGAGAGGAAGCCCAGAACAGAGATCGTGACTTTGACACGGAGTTCATCAATAAGGAGGTGAAGAAGGCCATTGCCAACCAGAACTCCATTAGCGATCGCATCCGAGCCAATCGGAACAACATCCAGCGCACCGCCTCCTCCATGGACACCAACTTTGCACGCAAATAAACTAAAAATCCTTTATTTCGTATGCATATATGGATGTATGTATGGTTCCACAACAACAAATAGATTCAACTTTAACATTTTACTACTCGTTGGTTACTTTTTGTGCTTACAAGATAAACGACATGATTAACATATAAATATTCCAGAGAGAGCGGACACAGCAGCTCCGTCTTTATGCGTTAGCTTAAGCGTTGCTCAGAGCAGCCACGCCGGGCAGTGTCTTGCCCTCCAGGAGCTCCAGCGAGGCGCCGCCGCCAGTGGAAACGTGGGAGACGAGGGCCTCCGTGTTCCACTTGGCGCAGCAAGAGGCAGTGTCGCCACCGCCGATGATAGAGACGGTGCCATTCTTGGTGGCGGCCACCACGCCATCCATAATGGACTTGGTGCCGTTGGCGAAGTTGGGGAACTCAAAAACGCCGGGTGGTCTGCAATGCAAGAGAATATTTATAGTTAAACTTGAAGCAAACCCAAGGGTTAACACCTACCCGTTCCACACGATCAGCTTGGCGCGGGCAATGGGCGCCGCAAAGAGCTCACGGGTCTTGGGTCCCACATCCAGACCCATGTGTCCGTCGGGAATGCCTGCCTCCACGGTGGCCTCGCTCACGGCGGCGTTCTCGGCGAACTTGTCACCACACACAAAGTCCACGGGCAGATGCAGCTGCACATTGTTCTTCTTGGCCTTCTCAACCAGATTCTGGACGATCTTGGAGCCCTCCTCATCGAACAGGGAGCCGCCGATCTTCATGTTGTTGAGGACCTTCAGGAAAGTGAAGGCCATGCCGCCGCCAATGATCATCTCGTTGACCTTATCCAGCAGGTTCTCGATCAGCTGGATCTTGTCGGCGACCTTGGCACCGCCCAGAATGGCCAGGAAGGGATTTGGTGGCTTATCCAGGGCCTGAGAGAAGTACTTCAGCTCCTTGTTGAGCAGCAGTCCAGCGGCGCGCTTCTCGAAGCCATCACCCATCATCGAGCTGTGGGCGCGATGGGCAGTGCCGAAAGCATCGTTCACATACACATCACCCAACTTGGCCAGGCTGGCGCGGAACTCCTTCACCTTGGCGGGATCGGCCTTGACCTTGCCGCCGCTGGCGTCAACGCCCTTGCCCTCCTCCTCCAGATAGAAGCGCACGTTCTCCAGCAGGATGACAGATCCAGGAGCGGGGTCCTTGCAGGCAGCCTCCACTTCTCCGCCCACACAGTCGTTCAGGAAAGTCACGTCCTGTCCCAGCAGCGTCTTCAGCTCGGCAGCCACGGGAGCCAGAGTGTACTTCAGGTTCTTGTTGCCATCGGGACGACCCAAGTGGGACATGAGCACCACCGACTTGGCCTTCTTGGCCAGAGCCAGCTTGACACTGTCCAGGGCAGCCACAATACGCTGGTTGCTGGTGATCTTGCCCTCCTTGATGGGGACATTGAAGTCCACTCTGCGAAAAGCGGTTCAAAGTTTATGCAACGGATTTTTGAAAACGATGAAATTTGGGTTTCCAATTACCGCATGAGTACGCGCTTGCCCTCCAAGTCCAGGTTCTCAATGCTCAGCTTGTTGAAGGCCATCTTGAGGATTTCTTTAGTACGTGCTAACAGACTCCGGGATAAGATTCCACTGATTAATTCGCGAATCTGCTTCTTCTTTGCCCAATTTGAACACACAGACACATCACGATAAGGTGGCAACCTTCCGGTAGGCAGCCGATAACTCGTTAAGATTGGTGGTTTACATGCAGTTTCTGGACTGTCTTGGAGACAGAATGGTGCGCGAGGCGAAAATAAATTATTGGTTTGGCATAACACTACGTGGGTTCGTTGAAAAACATGGAAATCTTAATATAAACAAACTTGGGAGATGGGCTTCCACTCTGGCAACTCTGTTTGGCAAGGTCATTTGTGGGTCGCCGGTTGCTTTTCCACTTTTGCAAGACGATTCTAGAGCTGAGAGTATATCGATTATTTTTGAATTTTACTAGGTAATGGATTTTTATGGATAAATATTGTTTTCATATACAAATTAAAGTCCTAGAAATTACAAGGCTCTCTTTCCAAAGAAAGCTTCAAATTCTTCCCTAATAAAATGTTTGGCGCCAATCAGTGCTGCAAGATGAATGCAAAATAGTGCTGTAAAATACCTGGGCTTTTTGATTTCAAACTGGCGCCAAATGTGCTTTACCAAAAACATTGAAATAAATTTAAAAGCGGAATATCAAAAGAAATCTTATAAACATTAATACTATTTGAAATTAAAATATAGTTTCAAGGTTGGAAATTTCTAGGATCTCACATCTTTTCTTTTCTTTAACAACTTTTAAAGTCATTTTTGATTTAGTATGTGATTTACATATACACACAGCTTCGTTCATGTATAATTGCTGCCCCTTGGCATGTGTAAATATGTAAGTATTAAATAAATAAATGATTTTCGCCCGAGCCCCATAAAGACAAGGCACACACCAAAGCAGCTGAATGGACGATGGGCTATTGGCCGCAGTTTTATTTCAGCTGTACCCATACAAACACTCGCTAACGCACAAAACAAATGCCAATGATGCCACCACGGCTCATCTCTTTACCCCAAAATGATTCATTCATGGGCGGCCACCACTCTCATTCTCTCTTCTACCCACCGGTCTGAGCAACCACCGCCAGCCAGCATTCGGCAGTAGCAGCTCCTCCACCACCCACAACCCACCACAAGTGCTCAATGCAGCGAAATGCATGACGCAGATGGCAACAAAGGTAACTTGGACTGGATAAGCACGAAAAGCGGTCGAGAGAGGAAGAGCATCAGCACTGTCCATGTGTCGATTTTAAAAATCTATCTTTAAAAACATATGTACGTTGGAAGCTATAATTATTGTATAGGAGAACAGCTTTTTATCAACACCAAAATATTCTATATAATCTTCACCATTAGAGCTAAAGATATGCATTTTACATAAAAGAACACAAATTAAAATATAACTTAGATATATATTTTTCCTGTACCTACAAGAAAGATAGATAGATACAATATCTTTTTCCAACCAAGAGCCAAATCGGCATCTCTCTGAGCTGATGCGCCCATTTCAGGCGCTTTTCAGATGCACAGAGGCTGTCTTCTTTCACCTCTCAACAACATCACCGGAAGAATGTCCACTTACACGTCACGGGTAGTCTGCGTAATTAAAAGCGCCACCAAGGACTCGGTACCCGCTCGCAGTTGACACCTTGCTCCAAAAGGACCTGCTCTATGCCAGGGTAATATTGGAAATCGAAGACAATGGGAACCGCTGAAATTCATTTTAATAATTGCGTGTAAACCGCCCGTTGACGCAGGTGGAACAGGTAAGCGCGAGCGGGCAAGGGGAGAGAGAGAAGAGAGAGCAGCCGGCCCATGTGCCCATGCGGCACTCGTGTGGAAACATTAGCACATGCCGGGAAAACGAGACCCGAGAGGGTCTCAGCTTAGATGCGATGACCGGCTTCCAAATCCAGAGCCCGAGTCAAGCGGCCAAGCGAATCGACTATCTAGCAACAGTCTAACAGTCGCTCTAATCGCGTCGTAAACCTGTTCAGGTTGTTCTACGATCCCATGTACCTAAAGAAACGCTTCAAGGGCGGGCTATATTGGTTACTCATATGCGGTACAGTATTGTATCGGTCAAGCCTTTATCTGAATTATAAAGAATATATACAATGAGCCTAAAAAAATTAACATATTCAGCAAATATCCAAATTCCATTTCGTATAATAAAATGTTGCGGAATCGTGAGAATTCAAGCTCTTGGGAATAATAAAATAATCATTTCCCAATGAAAAATATCAATATGATATTATATTTTCAAAGTCTTTATTAATTGTTTTATAAAAACCAAATTTATGATATTATTTATTTATATATATATTAATTTTTATTCCGAAAAAGTTATTGTTTGGATAAAAAAAGGAACTAAAACGATTAAAGCAATTAACATGTATTTTTAAAGTTCCAAAAACATTCGTAGATTGAAATGTACTGAGATACATAACTCCCCAAGCAATCCCAATAACTTGGCTCCCATAGAAACTTAACAACCTCATTACGGATCTATTAGCACCGTAGGCAAGTTAAGAGAGAACTGAAAACTTAATCGCCATGAATACAGCCTGATGTGTGTGGCTAGATACACATGTTTGAGCGTCTGAGTATCGATTGTTTGCATTGAGATTTGTTCACACCTTTATGCTACAGCAAACTTAATGATGCAACGTGTATGTGCACTGGGAGAAATTCTTTGGATAGGTCAGGAACAAAGAAAATACATAGAAAAGTAACTTAAAATGTTGAATCCCTACCAACTTTATGAGGGGAAACTTAACAGGAAACTTGGGTAAGGTTTGGGTTTTTTGTTGGAAAACCCAGGGCCAGATGTTGGTATTCCCAGAAATAGGACCTTTTCATCTGAAATGTCAACAGTGGCAGCACCTTTCTTATCGCTTTTCCCAGCAGTTCCTATCACTTAACCTTGAAATACAGACATACTCATACCATACCTTTGGTATGATAACTACAGGAAATTTCTCTGGTTGTCCTCGACAGGCTAGATATCATCCATTGTTCACTGGCCAGAGAGAAGACTTCACGGGACCGGTGAGAAATGCGATTCATATCGCAGAGTTGCGCGAAAGGCCCAAGATTCTCGGGGGAACGAACGCCGAACAGATACTGAGAGTCCGGCGGGCGGCAAGAAAGGAGAAAGGCCAGAAACCAAGCAGCAAAACGGAGACGCAAATCGGCTTATCAGCGAGCGCTCTGGCGAAAAGTCATCGCTTCTGCTCAAATATGTGATAACTCAGCGGACGGCCCACGATTACAGGTGTTTACTATACCGCCGATGCCTCGGAACAGGTTCGCCGCTTTTAATTAGCGACAAGAGCGACTCTCGCCCCATCGACGGCCGGCTGTTCTGTTCGCTCTGTCGTCGCCTGTATTATTCAGATTACCAACTATACCCTAGGTATTTGTATTTACCTTTGCACGAAAATAGCTGAGTGTATGAAAGGTGAATTTTGAAGGTGGAAACTCGACTACGGGGATACCTGGTGTTTTTTTTAAATAGCAATTGTATGTTTTTTATAGAATACTGAATGTAAGCCCCAACCCAGCATAAAGAAACTTGAAAAGTATTTGTATCTCAAGGATTTGCCTAAGCAACCTATGAATACACTTCATACATCGACCTTAAAATGATCTTTCATTTAATAACACTCATATTTACACTATTATTAAATCCATATGTATACCCCTGAACACCTGGATTCCCAGGTGATATGTTATGGCCGCGACGGCAGTTCTCGTATATATTAGTCAATTCCTGAACCAAGTCGGTTTGTGTAACGAACAGTACCATCAAATGGACGAACCACAAATGCGAGATCAACAGAAAGAATGGCACATGAAAAAAAAACCAAAGAATTAAGGGTGGACCATGTTCGAACCGCGAGCGTTTCCAGCGATAAGCATACACGCTCTCGACAGGCAAGTGATGTAAGCATTTCGGTGGGGAACAAATAACAAATAAAATCACGCGGTAGCGATTCGCTAGATTCGAGAACCATTATCTGAAAAGTATGAAGCTGAGTTTATTAAGTAGGACAGACAAAGGCTATTGAATATTTTATATTCAGTGAATTTATGGGCATGTAGGAAAAATATAAATTTAGGAACCAAAACAACACCCTCTAACAGGGCTCCCTCCAATTGCGGACAATTAAATCGTTAGAATCTCAAAAATAGATCCCCACTTTCCTAGGCCGCGGAAATCACCTGCGCTTCCCCACACGTTACCAATCAATTGACCCCAATCCGCGACGACATTGCCACGGCCCACGCTGCTGGTCCACTCTATAAATACAAGCCGAACGGGCTCTCCACACTCGACATACAACGCACATCTGCAGCAACAATGCTGCAACACTTCTTCCCATCAGAGGCAGCAACAGCAAGAACAACAGCAAAGGCGGCTGTCTCACGCACACACCCGCCCACTGGCGCCACCGCCGGACCGACAGAGCGACAAAAGGCCACTGCACCACACAAGAACACACACCCCACCGCCACCCCCTTGAGCCGCCGCCCCTCCCCCTCTTCAACCACCATCGCCAGCCAGCAAGCCAGCCCAGCAGCAGCGGTGGTGCGCGCAATTTTCAAATTTAGCGCCAAACGCGCCCACAACTGTACTCACGGAACCCAAGCAGATTTTGTATGAAAATAATCAAGAAACCCACTCAACTTGTCAATTGCAGATCTAGTTTTAATCGCAGCGCCTCGAGAGAAGCACCAAAATTAAGGGGACACCCTGGGCCATACCCTCGATCGGTTTCTGATCGCATCTGAATAGGGATCCTCGAGATATGGGCGAAAAAGTGGGCCGAGCCAAAATCGGCAAGAAGAAGCAACCAGCAGTTTGTAGCCATGCGAATGACGGCCTGTTCAGTCTTGTACGAGCCGTCGACGCGAACACATAACGGTGGTTAGGAACTGAAAATAACAGAACCCAGCTAACATCGGGGGGATATCAGTGGGACATCTGTGGATCGTCCTTCCGGACCTCGTGGCTCCAGCTGATACACCTCCTTTAGCCATACTATACTCCTTAAGCGAACAAGAAACCACTGCAAAATATTTCCAAAATCTTTCGCTGGCCAGAGGGCGCTGCTGCTGCCAATGTTGTTGTTGTCTTCTCTCTGCGCTGCCACCATCGACTGCGGCTGTACAAGCGCCGCGGCGGTTTTTCAGTGTATTGCCTGGTGCGGTGCTGGCGTGGGAGAGAGAGCCAGCAGCAGCGCGCTCGCGAGCGAGAGAGAGGCGCGAGAGAGCGGCGGCGAGCGAGAGTGCTTAAATAGACGGGCCGCAGCTGAGCCTCGGCCAGAGTATTTGTGTATCTTTTCTCCGTCGCATCCTCCGGATACTTGCGCTGGTTTCTTGTCAAGCTACTGTCGAGCCCAACCAAAATTCCACTCTGTTCTTCACGACAGCAATATCAAATCGCTCCCGATCGGCTAATACCCAGTTCCGGAACTACTAAACCTAAACACAACAGAATGTCGGCAGCCACAGAACAACAGAACAACGGCGATGTGGCCGTGGAGAAGGTGGCGGCGGAGGATGTGGCCGCCGTCAAGGACGATCTCAAGGCGAAGGTGGCCGCCGAGGATAAGGCTGCCGCTGCCGACGCCGCTGGCGATGCGGCCGACAACGGTACGGCAAAGGACGGCGAGGATGCCGCCGACGCCGCCGCCGCCGCAGCCCCCGCAAAGGAATCAGTGAAAGGCACCAAGAGGCCAGCAGAAGTAAGTACCTTATCGATCGCGCGCGCCAATCGAAGATAGTTTTGTTTACGCGCATTTGGAATCCTCAGAAATGATTCACTTGATGGCGAGCTCCACTTTTCATGCGGGAAAAATTCTAGAAATAGATATACACACGTTTTTCAACCGCGCGCACTCTCGCAGTGGCTTATATACCTAAAAGATACAGAGCGAAGAGAGCGGGAGCTGGAGAGTGGGGCCGCTCTCTCGTAGATTTGCTAGAGTGTTGTTTACGATTAACCAAGATGATTGCGAGCCACTAATCAAAGATTATTGTTGTTAGGTTCAAATCGAGGTTAGAGGACCGCGCGAGTACAGTTAACTGACAGTTCAGCAGGGTTGGAACGGGCGGATAATGTATTTTTAATCAACTTTGGGGAGCGCACTAGAGCAGGTCATTAGCATTAACATTGACGTGTCGCAGCAAAAAAAAGTATTACAAAGGCCGCCATAAGATACAGATACCCTGATGGAGGGGGGAACACGGCAAATAGAAGCTATAGATATTGCAGCTATAGCGCGGACTCTTGGCCTTATTGCCGCTTTGGCGATGCCAATGCACTCTCTCAATGAAAACATACATTGCCGGCCGGTAAATTACTCATGTCATGTTTTCCCCGCTGCTGAATGCCCCCAAATAGCACGCGGTCTTCGTGGGGGCTCTTGGCTGTCGCATTCCATAATCAAAAAGCACATTTCTTGATAAAAATAAAATATAGTTTGGGTTAGTAAGGCAGATAAATTGGCAATAAGGCAGTTCTCGATTCTCAAAAAACTCAAACTCGAAATAAAAATGTACAGTTTAACGGGAGCGCGCTCTCTCTCTCCCGCTCTTTCCAACTCTCTCCTCTCTTGATGGGAATGCTTTGCTCTCTCCCTCTCTCTGCCTTTCTCCCAGCCTCTCTCCCCCTCGTAATTTGTATACATACCACGGGGTCCGTTTTGTCTGTTTGCGTTTGTGCTTACATTTATCTTTCACTTTTTTCCTGCTCTGCTTTATGCGTATTTATTTTTGTACATAAAACAAGACAGTTTTACAGGGTGTCGCAAGGTTCTTGATACTTTTTCTAGAGAGTATAGTTGAGATGATGAAAAGGCACAATTAATTAAATTGTATATATTGTAAGTGGGATAGAGAAGGAGAGCTATTCGCAACTAGATTAGATTAGAAAAATACATAGTTGACTGAATGTATTTATTCTGTTGTTATTTTCAAAGTAGACTTCCATTGAGGCTCCATCTGAAAGGTTTGTTTTCAAGTCTTAGAGGTGCCAGAGATTTCTATTAAACTTTCCTTTGGAATGTGTTCATTCTTCCTTAAATAAACTTTATCCTGGAAGGTTGCACTCATTTGTCCTTAAACATTGTATTTATTCTTCCTTAAATAAACTTATTTATCCAGTTTGCAGTAGATTTCTGTTTAATTTCCTTCTGGAATAATGTGTTCATTCTTCTTTTAATCGTTATCCGAATTATTTCCTTATAGAAGGTTGTCAATTTATTTACTAAAAGGGATTTTCATTTAATTTTGTTTAGAAAAGTTTCAACATTCAAGTAATAAATGCTAGTCCGTTAAAAAATTGTAAATCCTTTGCTAATTAATATTTTAATCAATCTTATAAGATACAGTTTTCAATTATTTTCAATTCTTCCAATGTCAAAAGTATCTTTTTTTCATATTGTATCTGCCAGATCCTGATTATCCTGCATGACCCTGTTTTTTCCGCTCGTAATTGCACATTTCTCGAATGCTTGGGTCTCGTGACTTATGCTGTAAGCGAAATAAAGGAATATAGGAAATATGGGAACAGGGGGAGGGGAGGCAAGGCAATTCGCCCGACTGCTTTTCATTTTGCACATATTTCCACAGCGAGCTTGTTTTCCGCTTTGTAACAGTCTGGTAAATAGTAAGTGGCCATGTATTGCGGGCTACTCTTTGACTTGGGAACGTGACCGCCTATATACCGGGCCATGCTGCCGCTGCTGCTAGGCTATATAGCTTGTTGTTGGTTGGCCAGCAGCGTTGAACCCACGCATGCCAGTTGCTGTTGTTGTTGTTGTTTTGCGCCTTTTTCCCGCTGCAGCAGCTGGCGCGTGAGAGAGTGAGAGAGATTCATTCATGCAACTGCTGGTGTCGTGACGCGTTCTCAGGTACAGTTTCCGTTTCCTTCGGCCGATGGACGCTCTCTCTCCATTGCTCTCTCTATCTCTCAATGCCACTCTCCCTCTCTCTTGCCACTGGCACGCTTGGCTTGCTGGTCTCGTTTCGTATCTCACGGATGCGGATACATATGTCGCTGCCGGCGTCGGCGTCGCTTATTGTTTTTTCCATTATGTAGTAAATATGCCGCCTAGTATATAAATATATACATATATGTAACGCGGTTGCACTTGTAATTCGCTCTCGGTGGCGCTCTCGCTCGCTCTCTTGCCGCAGCGAATTACATTGGCGCGCGCATTTTTCAAATGTTTTTTTACGGCGAAAATAACGATTTTCGTTGCTGCCTGTTTTTGTGGGCTGAAAATATACATTTTATGACTATGTGTGTATACACGCACACGGGAATTGGAGGGACTGCCTGGGAGTGCGATTGGGGATGCCCTTGATCAAGGAGATGTGTGGGTTTGAGTTGGGCGCACACACATAGGGCGGGCTGTGTTATCACCAAAAACGAACCTTTACTGACTTTCCCGTTTATCATTTTCTCTTTTCCAGGCCAAATCCGCAGAATCAAAGAAGGCCAAGAAGGCCGCCGCCGCCGATGGCGATTCCGATGAGGAAGAGGCTCTGGAGGAAATCATCGAGGGCGACAGTGAAATCGAGAGCGACGAATACGACATACCCTATGATGGCGAGGAGGATGACATCGAGTGCGATGGTGAGTTGCAAAATACAAAGCCTGTTCGAAGTTCTTGACTAATTCCCTTTTTCCCTCTGCAGATGACGATGATGATAATGATGACGGTTCTGGCTCGGACGATCAGGCGTAATAATAATGTAGTCAAAAAATACAAACAAAAACAAACAAAAAATTTAAATTAATAATAAATAAAAGTTACAAGCAAAAACAAAATAAAAAAAATAATAAACCAACAACCAGAAAATAAACCACAACAAGGAGAAGATGATGGAGTTGAGAAGAAAGAGATGATAAAAAACACAAAAAAATCGCAAAAGTATATAATTTTTATGTTTAAGAAATAATTTTTTATTTCTTACCTTATTTTAATTGTATTTTATGTGTACTTTTTTTATAAAAAACTACAAAACAAACAAAAATTGTAATTGAAGGCATTTTCGTATAAAAGCAATTTATACGGAAACCCAACAAAAAAGTAAACATCCCCACTATATACAAGAAGAAAAAAAAAACAATACATAAAACAAAACCAAAATCTTTCTTTCCTTTATGTCATAAGTCCTAATTTAGACGCCTAGTTTATGCGTGAAAGAAAACCCATTACAAGATATAAAAAAAGTAGCGTAAACGAAGCCCATGAATTACACACTCACACATACACACAATTATTAAAATTCATTATTAAAATTAGACGTTACATTTATGAATGAGATCGAAAGAAACAAAATACAAAACGCAAACGCAAAAAATTGAAAAAAGTGAAAAGCAACAACAACAGCAAATGCAATTAAATACAAAACAAAAAATATAAAAAAAACATAAAAATTGTATTTAAATAAACCGCAAAATCCGCATTGACAACCGATTTCGGACACTCAACGTTTTAGCTATGGTTTCAAAACTTTCCACCTTCCCCCCCTAAGAACTCTTACACACTTTCCCCCACAGCGCACTGGGACATTTAGGTCTTTGCTTTTACGGGGGAAAAATTAAGAGAAAGATACATCGGGAAGTTTGATTTCTATCCTTCTGTTTCGTTTCAGCATTTAGCTATTATACTATTACTAATCTTAAGTACTTGTATGTCAGTATTAGAGCAAAGGGTTTAATATACATATATTCTGTTGATAAATTGTGCGAGCGAATCGAGAAAATTCGATGGCGATTGATTTGTAAATTGTAAAAACCGAACCGAGAATCGAATTGAGCAAGAAATAAACTTTTAATGTTACTTAAATCTCTATTAGTAAGGGTATCCAACAATATTTATACAAACAACAACAATAACGAGTTCTTGAATTATACAAATACATTTAACGACTGATATTCGGACAAGGAAATGTGCACAGTTGGTCAATCAAGGTACATCCTCTCACCCCCTCTCTGTACTCAATGCCACCCAACCACTATAACTATCCGCCAAAACCAACCGATATAACCCAGGAACAGAAACACAGACCACCCACTGACCCAGATTCGAAAAACAAAGAGCATTTAAGGCTTAAAGCTTCGATTGCACACCCACACAACTGGATAACTAAATACCATATAACTGACGCATACAGGCCGATGATATATAAGCCAATTTGATACAGATAAAACAATGTTAAAGAATCATGCATTTTTGTAAATACAAACTCTAAACATATGTATGTATCTGCAGAGTACGAAATAAATAACATCCAGAAGTAGTGAAAGGCAGAAAAAGAACAGAACCACGAATCGATATAAAAAAAGGAAATATGAAACATTTTTAAAAGGATGAAATAAATTATTGTAATTACGTAAAAGTGAAAGAAATCATACGTAGATATACCTATTGGCATCTATCAGATGCCAGTAAAAACTTTGTTTCAATGACTTTTGCGGGGCGGCTGTTCCTTTCTGTTACGTGGACAGCCCTTTTGGGTGGGGCAACAACCCCGTAAACGGAATGGGATAATGTGGCTAGGGGTAGGACATATAGGTACATAATTCACTGATTGGCCATTGTCATTATTCCTTTAGCATGAGGTATAACGGGTACAGAACAGATCCCATCCCTCCGCAAAGCTTTCTTGATTGTATTCGGGGGTTGAGAATACTGGTTTCTGACATCCTCCCTATAACACATGCGACCCATACCCATTCGGAGCAAGGGATGGAAGAGGGATTCAATTTGAGATCAATACTTCGATTAACAGCTTGTCCGGGACCGGAAATAGGTATTTTTAGGGTTCTATGAAGAGAAATATTACAAGCAAAATCGTTGAAAATATATAATCCTAAAAACTGAATGTTGCTTACAGACAGTTGGTAACGACTAAATTTAATTATCTCATTACAGCCAACAAATACAAGATTTATAGTAGTTTTAACTAGTCAAATATCTAAATATAGTATATACAAACATACTAATTATTTTTCATTTCCTAAATAATTTTAAAGAATTCGAAAAGCCAAACCCCTGAAAATGTAAAAAAAATTCATTTAAAAAAATTCAACTCCAATTAAATCGAAATTGAATATTATTTAATTGGAGTATAAAATTTAAAGCATTATTAAATAACTTTACAATTGTTTACCTTTTAATTCAAATATAACTAGCCGAGTCATGATGAGCATCTGGTCACCTTCAGTATGTATAGATATTCGCCAGGAATGCGTCGCTCCATAAACTTAACAGCCTTGAACTTGAGGCCTTCTAAGTGTTTGATAATTTCCTCGGGTTTGTTCTCCCGCAGAAGTAGTAAGTAAAGAACACCTCTTGGAGAGAGAATGTCATCTAGTTGCTTCAGTAGAATGTCTGTAATGCGCCGTCCATCCTGTCCGCCAGCCCAGGAGAAGACCAGATTTCCCTCCGTTGCGGATTTGCTCTGGGAATTAAACCTTTGGGTTTGCAGCTCCTCGTCGCTGGTGACCACATACGGAGGATTAAAGAGCAGGACGTCAACGGAACGCCGGCGTAGTGCATCCGCCAGATTGCAGCGTATGGCACTTACACGTGCTCCATTCCGGGCTGCTGTTCTTCGGGTGGCATCGCAGGCCTTGGGATTGATATCCGTGGCCAGGCATAGCGACGAGCTGGCTAGCCTTTTGGCCAGAGCTGTGATAATCACACCCGAACCGGAACCTAATTCCACGCACAGTCCTGGCTGCAGCTGGTCTAGGTAGTCCAGATCCTTCTCCAAGGCGTCCAGCAGCAGAAATGAATCCTCCGCGGGCTCGTAAACGTGTTCGTAGTCCTCCAAGGTTAAGTGGTCGATGTGGGGCGTCTCCATGGCGCTGCTCTAGGATATGTTGGTGCTGAGGGCAGAGTCAAGCAGTGCCTGTCGTCGCCGCTGCTCCTTCTCGATGAGCTTATGCAGGCCCGTGAGGCGCTCCTGACTGGTACCCAGAACGTTGCTAATCACAGTCACTTTGTGCTTCACGTTCAGCAGCTCCTTCACCTTGTCCGCGAACTCCGGAATTTGACTCTGCGCCCGTTCTATGTCCCTCAGCTGGACAGCCAGGGCGTCCAGTTGGCCCCTTAGCTCCGCCTGCAGTTGAATTGTTGAGGCCACCCGTTCGTCCAACCTTTCAATAGTTGGCTTGAAGAGGTTCGTGATGCCCTCGGCGAGGATGTCCCGTGTGGGATTCGTGCAGAAGTTCTCCGTGTTCTCGTCCAAGGATGTCACGGTGCTGTCCGAGTCCTTGTCCATGGCAAAATCTGATCCCAAGAAGAAAAATAACTTTGCTCTTGGTTGATGTCGAACAGTGCTGGAAAACGCCAGCAGTTAGGGCTGGGCTGTCGAAGGTAGGAAGAAATTTACCAAAAAGAAATAAATTTAAATTTAACGCATAGCTAATTGTTACCTATATGAAAAACTTAACAAAATTAATTCAAGCATTCAAAACTAAAGAAATTAGCTCAAAAGAAAATAAGAAGCTACAACCTTAGCCCACAGGTGCACCATTCGAGTATCGGTCACGGACATCCTTAGACTATCGCATGCGGCGTGCTATTGATATACGGCCATCGCTAATAAAGTATAATAATAATTGATAAAAAAATTTATGCTCTGATTATAGCTGTTAGTGAAATGGATACGTACTCGGTGGACGTGGTGTACCAGGCAATCAGCGCCCTCTTTCAGGGCAACAATCCCAAGGAGCAAGAGAAGGCCAACAAATGGCTGCAGGACTTCCAGAAGTCGGTGAGTTTATCCATCATCCGGCGCGGTTTGGCCCCACTTTGTTGCTAATTTCTGTGTGTTTTATGCAGATATACTCGTGGACGATTGCAGACGAGCTGCTGCACCAGAAGCGGGATCTGCACGCCAACTACTTCGCCGCACAGACGATGCGGAATAAGATACAGAACTCCTTCAGTGAACTTCCCCCGCACACGCACGAATCCCTGCGCGATTCGCTGATCACTCACATCGGACAGATCGACGAACAGACCGACAATGTGATCGTCACACAGCTCAGTCTAGCGGTGGCCGATCTGGCCCTTTTAATGGCAAGTTGGCAGGAGCCTATCAACGATCTGTTGGTAACCTTGGCACCACATCCCGCCGCTGTTTGGCCGCTGCTGGAGGTCCTCAAGGTTCTGCCAGAGGAGATAGACTCCAGGTATCTCAGACTGGGGGCCAATCGACGGGAGGAGGTCCACAAGCAACTGGATGCCAGTGCCGAGTGCGTTCTGAAGTTCCTTTGCATGTGCCTACAACGCGATGATCTCGACCAGCAGCGCGTATGGAATGCCGCGCTACGGACCTACAGTGCCTGGCTGGTAATCCATGCCTTTCCCGTCGCCCACGTCTACAACAACGCCCTCACACAGCTGGCCTTTCGGTTGCTCTCGTTGCCGGAGACCTCGGGCAAGTTGCACGAGAATGCCACGGAATGTGTTTGCGCCCTGCTGTCCTGCATGAACACTCGCCAGGAACGCGACAACGAATGTGAGTCCGCCGTCGAGGCGCAGATTTTCTCAGCTGTGTGTACGCTGGAGACGCCCTACCACTTGAGTGTGGCGCACGAGGACACCGATAAGACGATAAACTACTGCCGGATATTCACCTCGCTGTGCGATGCCTTCTTTAACGAACTGTTGGCCGATCCCCAGAAGCCGCACTACTGCCTTAAGGGCCTGGATCTTGTGTTGCTCTGTGTGGGTCACTTTGACTACGAGGTGGCCGAGATCACCTTCCATCTGTGGTACAAACTCAGCGAGGATCTGTTCCAGCGCAATGATGACAAGCTGACAGCTTTATTTCGGCCGCACATTGAGCGATTGATCAGCGCCCTATATCGCCATTCCCAAATGGAGAGCGACCATGACGGGCTGATCGAGGAGAATAATACTTTCTATGTAAGTATTGGAATTAGAATTATTTACTAAAGGGGGAAAGTTATTTATATATTTTATATACATTATTTATTTTAATTAAAATATATAAGATCTTGACGGGTAATAGATTTCACCAGCTTGATAAATTGCCAAAAGGTGACACTGTTGAGCTGAAGAACCGGTTTCAAGCTAAGTGAAGTTGAGCACTTAGAAACAAATGGCAATTACATTTTTAATACTATTCTTCAATAAATAAAAAATCATTAAATTCATCCAGATTTTAAAATAAGGAAATAACAAAGGCTTGAAAATAATATTTAAATCTAAAATATATGTATTTCTTAATTTCAGGACTTTCGACGCAAGGTCTCGGATCTGATTAAAGACGTGGCCTTTATTGTTGGTTCCGGAGCCTGCTTCAAGCAAATGTTCTTGATCCTTCAAGCACCGGACACAACCTGGGAATCTACAGAGGCTGCTCTTTTTATTATGCAAAATGTGGCCAAGAATATATTGCCGTAAGCTTAAAAAATTTAACCCCAGAAAGTAACATGTACTAAAACCTCCTTTATTGTTACAGAGATGAGAACGAGGTGATACCCAAGGTGGTGGAGGCCATCCTAAATATGTCCGAGCAAACCCACATAGCAGTCCGATATACGGCCATCCTGCTAATCGGTGAGCTCTGCGACTGGATCGAGAACCATGCTGAATCCCTGCAAGCGGTACTCAACTTCCTGCTGTATGCTCTCCAGCAAAAGAATGGCTTAGCGCCAGCTGCAGCCATGGCTTT
This sequence comes from Drosophila mayri, assembly GCA_008042485.1. Classification (NCBI taxonomy): domain Eukaryota; kingdom Metazoa; phylum Arthropoda; class Insecta; order Diptera; family Drosophilidae; genus Drosophila; species Drosophila mayri. The sequence goes on along the minus strand of VNJN01004574.1, from coordinate 172,229 downwards.
GACTTCTATTTGCGCCGCCTGCCGCCAGAAGATGGTGTGCCACATCAGTGGCCTTGTGGAAATCGCCCGCAGCCTGGACAGCTTTCAGATAAACAACGATGTGGCAATTGGTTTACTAAAAGGCATATCCTTGATTCTAACCCGATTACCGAGGGAGCAACTTCAGCCAGCGCTAAGAGAAATTGTTGGCTTTCAACTGCAACCGCTGGCCCAACTGGTGGAGGCGAGCAATGTGGCCAGCGTGCAGAGGGGAGATCGCAGCGATCCCGTTTACTGGATAGACAGAGCCTGTGCTATAATTCGGCACACGAATCCCGATGTGCCAGACACTGTGGAGCATCCCACGGTGGCCATTCTGAACGATGCCTGGCAACTTATATCGCGGGTGATGGACAAGTACCAAACGGACCTGCGTATCATGGAGCGGACCTGTCGACTGATTCGGTACGGCATCCGGATGGTTAGAAAGCAGGCAGTGATGCTGGTGGAACCGCTAATCAAGCAAATGGTGATACTTTATGCCGTGCAGCATCACAGCTGCTTCCTCTATGTGGGCTCCATACTGGTGGATGAGTTCGCCAAGTCAAGCGAGTGTATCGGCGGCCTGCTAGAGATGTTGCAGGCCTTCATTGAACCCACCTTTGGCCTGCTGCAGATGGAGAACGGACTGAGAAATAATCCCGACACCGTCGACGATTTCTTTCGACTGGCCTCACGATATCTGGACTGCTGTCCACTGCAGCTGCTCCAGAGCAGCCTCATCACACCGATCTTCCAGTGCGCCCTGATAGCCTGCTCCCTGGACCATCGCGAGGCGAACTCCTCAGTGATGAAGTTCTTCGTTAATCTCCTAGTTTGGGGCAGGCCAAACAGTCACAGCCGGCATGCGGAGTGCCGTCCCCTGGTTGTGGAACTGGCCTGCCAGCATGGCGGGGCCTTGGTTATGAACCTGATTCAGGCTTCGGTCTTTCAGCTGCACTCCTACATGCTGGCCGATGTGGCCGAAGTGCTCAACGAACTGAAACAAGTGGTGGGCAACGATCGGATGCAGCCGTTCTTGGTCCAGGCGCTGGAGGCGCTGCCCAAAAAGAACAGCGGTGGCTATGTGACCGCAACGCAACAACAGCTAGATGATTTCAGCAGAACGGTACTAAGGTGAGCATTATCTTTTAACTAATATAAATTTTTTTAACTTACAGTTTTTTATTTAATTCTCAAATTCCAGTGCGGACACCACGAAAGCCATTTCGCAAGCCTTGAAAACTTTCACGCGACTCTTCCGCTGAGCAGCTTCCAGGAAATTGGAAGCTCGGCCTGGATGTTTGGTTAATTCTGTACATTTTAATGGAATGTATGAACAATACTGCAATGGCGCAAAACAATTGTTGATAATCTAGTTGAATCGATTGTGTGTGTGTGTGTGACGTAATAAGTTTAAAATATCAGATTGTATAAAAATGAGTGCGGTTAAGATCCTCACACCCTCTAGCCCTAGCATTAAGTTAACAATTAAATAGCGCACTCCTAGACTTAAAGTTCAACGCCCCCCAAATGACTCAGAAACAACAACAAACTAATACCAATAAATACCTTACCTTTTAGCGTTTAATGATTCAAAAACTGGACATTATAAAAGACTTGTCTGTATATTCTGGAGAACATGTTGAGTACAATATTAATTTATTGAGAGAAACAATCACAAGGTATTTGGCTGTACTAATAAATAATAGAGGGAGTTGTTGTTTCAGGCTGATATGGAATTGTGGGCTTGGATATACAGACTCTTCGTCATGGTATCTTGTGGTAATACATTTGTGATTCACTTTCTAGGGGGGTTATATATTTGCCACAACTCCCTCTCTGGTTACTAAGCAAATGAATAATATATAATACCAAAACAATACGTATTGTAAATCAAACATGTGAAGATAAACCTTTAAGTTACCAAAGTAATTCGATTTTCTAGGCGACAACAAATAATATCGTTTAAAAGCATTAAACAAAAAAATCAGCTGAAAGTCCAAAAGAATTTAACTCAGCTATAATTTTCGCAAAGATCACAAATACAAAACTTTGAACTATTATTTACTAGCTTTGCTTATTAAATATGCAAAATATTACAGTTTTGTGAGTGGGGTTTCAAGCTGATTAAAATGATAATTATCAGAGACTACACATTTAATTGCAAACAATAATCACTACTATTTATATTGGTAATTTGTACATCACAGTCGGAATTTTGAAATATCGAATCTAAATATTATATATTTGTTTTATTTTTGCTACAAAGCTGATATATATTTTGGCTGTGTTTATTTGCTTTTGTGAACGGTTTTCAATTCCTTTCTGAATTTTGTTGTTATTTTGAGTGCTAGTAAAAAAATGAACTACTTTGGATAACACAAATGTGGCTAAATACTCCTGTTACCCTTAATATTAATTGCACATGTTCTATAATTGCACTTTACGCTTGGCGACTACAGACTACAGAACAAAATGATGAACTAATGGTTAATATTTTCTGGTGGAGATTCCCTTTAAATGGTTTCGGTTCGTGGATCAATCTTGTGAATAGCCTGCATAAGACTTTCGGTGTTTGCAATGTTGATGCCCTGCTTGGACATATCAGTCAGTCGGTCGGTGATGGGCTTTTGGTCCTGGCCACGCTGCCACCTACAAAAAATTGCAATATTAAATTAAGAAATTTAAATATTTAATGTTCAAACTCACCATAGATGTGCGCAAGTATGAAGCAGAGGAATATATAGAGGCAGCAGATCAATATCGCACAGTGTCTCGAAGCGACTTAGCGCCACCAGAGCCCATCTCTCGGCTGCATGGTGGGGCACTGGGGATGAAGTGCAGGCCGCCACCAGGCGGCAGAGTATCAAAAGTACCGGTCGCGAGCGATTCATGTAGATCTTGTTAAGCAATCGAAAGCAATTCTCCAGAATTGGTATGGCATTCTCATTGCGTCGCTCGTCCAAGAACTGGCATGCCCTGGACAGCTCATCGTGCTGCAGGAAGCGCAGGAACTCCTCCGAATCCCGGAGCTTCGTCTGACCGGCCACATAAGTGAGAAAGGCCTCGAAGGCAGCACTGCGTTCGCCAATGAGCTCCGACTTAAAGTTACCCATCAGAACCTTGGCTGGAAAATACTTGTTGGCCAGCTCCGCGGGATACCGACGCTTCAGACCCAGATAGAGCTCCCGAAAATCCGTGTAGCGACGCTCGATCTTCGCCGACTGTGTGTCCGCGGTGGCGCCATCCTGGCTCACTGTCAGCTCGTAGACCACATAACGCTTGATCTTGACATCCTCGCCATCGGGTGGCATGATGTGGGCCAGTAGGATGTCGAAGCGGAGGACAGTGCTTCCATCGGTGAGGGGTTTAAAGGTATCAGAATTTGAGGGTCGCTCCCAGACTCCTAAAAATGATAATTTGTGAGAAAAACTCAAGTTTTTTTTGTGGAAAATACGTATTTTATGACTTAATGACCTTTTAATGTAGTTACCCCTTTTTGCTTAAATACATAAATTTATAAATGTATGGCCAGTTTTTCTTTGAAATTTAACTATTGCAAATAAATTTATCTTTAAGATTTTTACATTTTACTTGAATGTTATTCCCCTTATTTAAGCTTTACTGTGCCCCCCTTTGGGGACTAAAAGTGTACACACCTTTTTGCAGCGCCTTATCAGCCTCCGGCGGCGGAATGTCGAGGGCTGCCGCCTCAATGGCTGGGCTGTCCAGTTCATCTGGACCGGGAGCATCCCCCTCAAAAGACGGTTGGTGGGGCAGGAGGCGCTTGGCCATCACAGCGTGCACTGGCATAAGTTAAATTAGCAAATGCAGCCCAAGCTAATCCGGAACCGCTAATTGGAATTTCACTCGTCAAATGTATACTCTTTGTGTTTTGTTGTTTTTCACTGGATGCTGTTGCTGCTGTGTTCCTCCGCAGCTGTGCACTTGCAGTTCGTTTCTGGTTAATGGCGGATTATGCGGTTTTCATAGTGCTGCGGGCGAGTTGAGTCAATTCCACAGTGACTAATCCCGCCCCAAACAAAAATATTGTAAGTGCTGAGGCGCAGAAAGTGGGACGGGAGGCCTTTGTCTTGGCGCTGGTGAAACGGATACAGGCGACGAACGAACACCCTACGCGTGGGAGGAAACCATATCCATTGTACATATTCTTTGCTAACTTCTCATAGTTTATTTATTAACTTATATCATTATTTTTTATGCTACTCCACATAATATAAAGGTAAATAACAATACATTTCTCATATGCCTAATACTTAACATTTTGTTTATAAAATAAAGAGAGACAGTAAACGAATATTTTTACAAGAATACAAGAATAAATAAATATTTTTTCCAAACTATTTGTAATTAAAATGTATTTTCTTATTAGAATAATAATTATATATTAATATTCGTTAACAGACTTGCTAGAACCGAAATACTTTTTATTGTAGGGCATGAAAACATTGGGCAAGAAGAAACTGAAATCAACGTTTTCAACACTGAAAGCAATCGTTATACTACTATATACCGATAGGTTTTAGTATTAAAATATCAACTTCATTGTATCAAATTTTTTGCATCTCTTCCCACACAAAAACAAAACACCCGTAAAAAAACAAAAGAAAACTATTGTCTCGTCTTAAGTAATTTAAAGTCAAAAAGATGACGTTGCCCGAGTTTTTTGGCTGCACATTTATCGCATTCGGGCCTCCATTTGCCCTTTTCGTGTTCACCATCGCCAATGACCCGGTGCGGATCATCATTCTCATAGCGGCGGCCTTTTTCTGGCTGCTCTCCCTGCTGCTATCGTCGCTCTTGTGGTTCGCCATGATACCGCTGCGGGATGTCCTGGCCTTCGGGGTCATCTTTTCGGTGCTGTTCCAGGAGTGCTTCCGGTACATCATCTACAGGATACTGCGGAGCACGGAGCAGGGTCTGCATGCGGTGGCCGAGGACACGAGAGTAACGGACAACAAGCACATTCTGGCCTATGTTTCCGGCCTGGGATTCGGGATCATATCTGGAATGTTTGCACTGGTCAATGTGCTAGCTGACATGGTAAGTTATGGCATGGGAACTAGTTTTCATTTACTAATAAGGTGTTTCTTTTCTTTTTCAGAGTGGTCCCGGCACTATGGGTCTTGAGGGTGGCACGGAGATCTTCTTTATCACCTCAGCGGCCCAGGCTCTGTCCATCATTCTGCTGCACACTTTCTGGAGCGTGATCTTCTTCAACGCCTTCGACACAAACAACTACTTGCATGTGGCCTATGTAGTGGGCAGCCACCTGTTCGTCTCCCTCATAACGCTGCTCAATGCCAGCGAGCTTTATACTACTACGCTGCTCATTAACTACGCTGTCACCATCTTCACTGGCGTCCTGGCATTCCGAGTGGCTGGTGGAACGTCGCGCAGCTTCAAAAAGTTTATAACATGCCAGTGAACAAGCGTTTAGTATTAACTACCTTAGGTTATAGCCCTTGGATAACTTTACTTAAAGATAAAACATAAAGAAACTAACCCCTGTATATGATTGATATGTAAATGATTTCAAATATGAACTCTAAGACTGTTCTTAAGTGACACGATTATTAAAAATATTTATGTACTAATCCCAATAGAGCAGAAGCCTCTTGTTTTTCAAATTTCTAGGGGTAAAAACCAAAATAATAAGAATATAATACTTCTTGAGAGATATATTAATAAATTGTATTTAGTTTGTTATTTAACAAGATTTAAGATGGACACAGAAATGTCTATTTTCGAATGCATATGCAGGAAAAATCCTAAAACTAAAGCGTAAACTATACTACTGGCTATAGTCCATTTTCCTGACATTGATGCCATAGTCGGCCAATGCTGGCTGGAGATCCTCCATAGTCAGCGTAAATTTGCGATCCTTGGCCTTAGATCCGCCGGGCGTATTGCTGGTCTGCATATGGGTACGTGCCTTCGAGTGCTGCAGTGCGTCGTCGATGATGTCGGAAATGTACTTCTGAGCCGCGATGCTGATCAACCGGACGATGCGCTTGTCGTCCGACTGGAATCCTCCCATGTTCAGATAGTGCGATGTCACCGCGTCCGGAATCAAGGGTGTATACTCCTCCAGCTGCGACATGAAATCGCTGAGATGCGACGCCGGCGTTAAGCGCTCCCGATCCCCGAGGGCGCTGGCACCTCCGCCCGACGGTTGTCCATGGTTACCGGATGAGCCGCCGCCACCTCCGCCGCTACTGCCACCGCCACCGCTTGAGTTGTGGTAAATTATGCCAAAGTTGGAGCCCACCATCGTCGAAAATGAAAAAAATAAATCAGATAGCTCCAAATAAAAACTATGTATATTCGATAAATACCTCTTTGTTTTTTCGATAGGTCTCGACATATATTCGATTGATACATAATTGTATACAAACACAAAAACACATCTTGCAATCGCAACGAAAACAAAATTTATATAAATACTGCAACTAAATTAAAAGTAATTAAGAAACGATGGCTTCCGATGGAGAGGACATCAGCTTGACGCCTGCAGAATCGCTGGCTTCGGCCACCGACACCGAGGATGAGGAGATGGGAGGACAAGTGCATTCGGATATGGAAACCGATGAGGAGGATTTGGAAGTGGAGGTTGTGCCCTCCACCGCTGAAGATGCAGATATGGATGAGCTGCTGCGTCAGCTAGAGGACTACACGCCCACCATTCCGGATGCCCTGACTACGCACACCTTAAAAAAGGTACTGATTTCTATGGGAATTAGAAAAGGAATGCAAAGATTTTCCTTTCGCTTACAGGCTGGCTTCTCCACGGTGGACCCCCAAATTGTCCGCCTCATCTCAGTGTCTGCCCAGAAGTTCATCTCGGACATTGCCAATGATGCACTGCAGCACTGTAAGACCCGCACCACAAACATCCAGCATTCCAGTGGCCACAGTTCCAGCAAGGATAAGAAAAACCCCAAGGACCGGAAATACACGCTTGCCATGGAGGATCTGGTGCCGGCCCTGGCTGATCATGGCATAACCATGCGCAAGCCGCAATATTTTGTTTAATATTATTATGCGGAAAATAGTACGAAATTTAAGCGTAGTTAAGTAAAAAACAGACAAATTTGCAATTGTTACAAATGTAAACCGATATTCAAGAAAGTATATAATATATGTATATTACGTGAGTTATCAAAACATTGTTTTTAAGAAGTGTATTGAAAATTCTGAAATGTCAGGTGTGTCTTTAACTAATTTATTTTAGTCTTATAAATAATAAAATATAATCGATGTGCTCAAATTTATAAAAAAACAGACGCATTTGTGAGGAACCGATTACCATAAAACGTTTTGTCAGGTTATTTTTAGTGCCTTTCAATGCTATTGTCAGCCGGCCGCAATTTTGTTCGTGCTTTCAGGTAAGCACACGCTATTTTTCACCAAATTTACTAAATTACAGCGATTACATATCTATATATACTATATCTTCTGGACAGTTCGCGCTCCATTGCAACTTGCAGTGCTAGAATGTCGAACGAAGTGGAAAAAGCCCAAACGGCTGCCGCCAGTGAGGATACAATTTTCGGCAAGATTTTGCGCAAGGAGATTCCATGCAAGTTTATCCATGAAGATGATAAGGTGAGCAAAGTCTAATTGACCCTTAGATAGGTAATAAACATTATCTCTCTACTCCCCAACAGTGTGTGGCCTTCCACGATGTTGCGCCGCAGGCACCGACTCACTTTCTAGTGATCCCACGGAAACCGATTGCCCAACTCTCGCTTGCCGAGGACTCCGATGCTGACATCTTGGGCCATTTGATGCTGGTTGGTCGCAAGGTGGCCAAGGACTTGGGCTTGGAGGAAGGCTACCGTGTGGTGATCAATAATGGCAAGCACGGAGCCCAGTCTGTTTACCATTTGCATTTGCACTTCCTCGGCGGTCGCCAGATGAAGTGGCCGCCTGGCTAAGTTGTTTTAGTTTATATCCTGGAGATCTGAGATCTTTGGAGCACCATAAACTCAAAATTGATTTATCTAAATAAATATAAAATATAAAACGGGCTCCCATAATTTCTCTTTAATTTTACTTCCAGGAGATCCTCTAAAACAAATGCATCAAATTATATTTGGAATGTTAATCTTTATTTATCAAACTCTTATGTAAGCTGGAACATTGTCCAGGAATAATCTTTGGCTTTGAAACTGAAATCAATACAAAGCTCTACTTTGTAACAAGAGCCTCTGAAAACTATGAATGTAGCTCTTAAGGCACTACATTTCCCCCAGGGTCCGACACCTATACTAATTTATTGTCTAAACTATATTATTGAATATCAACAATAACAAAAGCTTAAAAATGTAAAGGGTGAAAGGGATCAGTGATCACGTGAGCGAGAGAGTGGAAAACGCTCTTTGAACTCAACAACGCGATTAAGGAAGGTGCGCAGTTTGCCCTGGTTGCGGCTCTTGTTTGCGAAACTCTCGGAATCTTGGCTATTCAGGAGGATCTCCTCAGCGTTCAGCTGGTGGGCAATGCCCGAACGACGCAATGGACGGAGTTTTAACTTGTCCAGCCAGGTGCCCACCACAAGAATGGGTACGTGTTGGCTCCTTAAGATCGAACGAGGTCGCCCGTGACGATGCTTGCAAATCTCACGCAGCGGCTCGTACAGCCAGTCGTGCAGGTTGTCCTGCGACTGCAGGTCCTGCAGATTGTACACCAGTACAATGCCATCGATGTTCTTGAACATATTCTTACGCTCCTCGCGTCCCATACGACAATGGCTGTTCATATCAATGAATTCCACGAAATACAGGATATCGGTTGTATCGGGAAGGTTCCGGGGGAACAGGGACTTATCCGAAAGCTCTGACGATGAGGGCGAGGTCCAGGTCGGTGAGGGCGGCAATATCAAGTTGGGATACTCGTGCAGCCGCACCTGGATGTTCCAATAACGCTGGCCCACGGATCTGGAAGCGACCGTGGGGGTATCAGCGGTGCTAGCCATCAAATTTGTCACGCTCGTCTTGCCCACACCTGGCAAAGGGAAGTTAAATTGTTAATTAAAGACATCCAATGGCATGGGAAGACCATTGCTTACCTTTATCGCCCAACATTAAGATGCGAACGGTGGACACATCCTCGACCTGGAGCTGATTTTGATTCATTTCTCTGAGCTTTTCTGACAGTGAGTTTAGTGCACTCGTTTCAGGCTATTAATGATAAGGAAACGAAATTCTCGCCATGAAGTACTAGTTCGTCGCCTACTTCGTTTTAATTTCGTTGAAGTGTTGCCCTATTTGACCACCAAGCCCTATCCGGTTACCTAAAAGCCTCCTATTACCTTAAATCCTTTCAAAATCTAAAACATTTCAAAGTTTATACAAAGTAAATACAACTCGAACTATCGATAAGTCGATTGAATTTTGCCGCTCTTCCGATAGAGCTTGATCCGCGAAAAAATCGGCTCGTTAAGTTTTAAATCTTCTTCGATTCAAATCCGCTTCCCTTGGTTTCAGTTGGAATACTAATGCGACTTCATACAAAATTGTACTTTATAGATAAGGCATTTCTGACTCAGCGAAAATAATTAAAGAACGAGACGCCATGAAAGTATAGCTTATTCAAAGTCGTGGTTTAGGGGTTAGTGTATCTTTCGATCTTGTATGGAATTTTCAGCTTTTGTTTTAAAAACATAAATATAAGAATAAAATATAATTATTATAAATAATAATTATAATAAATAAATAAGAAAATATTGATAAAATATTATACAGAAAATATAAATAAGAAAATGTAGATAACATATTTTTTGAGTATAAACTGACTTCGTATAATTACCAAACTTTTTGTATGTTTTAATGTTTGGTTACATTTTAAAGAAAATTGCCAACTCTGCATTCAAGTGCTATATACTCTGTGAGGGTATACCATAATATGGTAATAAAACTCTCTAAACAAATATGTACTCATAGCGTAATCTTACGAAAGTCTCTCTCTGAGGCACTTCTGAGCTCCGCAAATCTAAATATAAAAATTTTCTTATCAGTCGTTCTTGAGAGAAAAGCCATTGATAATAGTTTTCAAACATTTGTTTATTGTTTATAAACATTCCTCGTTTCATTTCACATATGTTTAGTTCTTGTGTATTTCTGTATATTCTCTGTGTCGTTCACATCGCTTGTGTTTTACATTGTTACTAGGCTGTGGAGATGTTTTGTGGGTTAATAGTTTTTAATTATTGTTTTCGATGCGGTTGCAGCAGCATCTTTTCGGGTTACAGGGATCACCTGCACTTACCGCCGAACCGCACAGGTGTCAGAGTTCGCAGTGTGTGTGTGTGGGAGTGTGGCTGTGTGTTAAATTCTTTTTGCCTTGGAAATAAAATGTTATGCTTGTCCTTGCAATACAGTTGCATTATAGTATGTATATATATATATATATATATATGCAGTTTATTCAATAATATTCATTCGCCAGCAAACTTTGCCCGCGAGGCCTCAATTTAAGATTCGTTTTGGTAATAGCATTTAAAACATACATATATTACTATTATATATGGTTTCACTTGCTTTGGTTTCTTGGCTTTAGTGTTTTTTTTATTCATTGTTTGCCATATAGTAAATATAATTGATTTAAAATTCAAAAACAGCTATAAACAGTTTACCGTAAACAACAAAACTCCGGAAAGAGTCATAAAATGATATCCGCGAGTGTAAGTGCTGGATGAGGGTGTAGTTCTGTGTGTATAGAGTCTGTATCTGAATCTGAACCGAAGGATGGAGAAGTACCTGGACCTTATGTCCTTCTGTTAGTATATCGCTTGATTATGTTAATACTTATATACCGTATGTCCTGTTCATACTATGCGGTGCTGTCGATGGTTATGTATAATGTTTGCTCCCCCCTCCCTTCCCCTCCGATCGCTGGATATATAAAAGGATATCGTCCCTGCGGGAGGCCGAGGGCTATGCTATCCTCTGCCGTATGTATGTATTTATGCTCGTATCTATGCATATAATGCGCACGCTAGGTGGCCAGATTAACTCATATTAACATCAAACATTTTCCTATATCTTGGGTTTGTATTTACCTATAACGCATATCTCTATATTGTATTTGTCGTTACTCATTGTTCATTACTTGCTACTCGATCGCTCTCGTCCTTTCAGGTGCGCCCTCTATGTGTGCTCGTGTGTAACTCTATGACAGGGATGACCAAGCTTTGGGTGGGTGATGTGGGCATGGACACCCCTGTGCTCCTATGGTGAATGATATAGGAAGATTGATTCTGATCTTTTGATCTTCTGTGGTTTGCTAAATGCATAATGCCTCATTTATCGAATATAAATTACATACGTACATATCTAGCAAATAAAAGTACATGGACTGCTACATTATCTGGGTTTCACTTTTGTTTCTGTTTCCTATTTTAGTTGCTTATTTATTTTATTTTTATTTTTCCCTCCGATCTCCTACTGGTAACCACTTTCTAAGTATTGATTTGTGCTTTCGTGATGGGCTATGCGCTGCATTCTGCTTGCTTTGAGAACGTTGTGAAATTAAAATTAATAAAACGGAAATCATTACATATACAGATATTGTATTAACTAACATGTATACTTTATAATACATTTATGTTTTTGACTTGCTTTTCATATATTGTTGTTTTTTTTGGTCAGTTCGTGGGTGTCTGTGGTTGTGCTTGTGTATGTACATGTCGATTTTTTTTGGGGCTAACACTTACACAGTCGCACAAGGGTTTTCGTGGGTTATCTCTAGGCTTTTTGCTCAGTGTAGTAACGCTGTGTAAATGAATATAAATATATGTACCAACTGAAGGAAAACACAAATGAAAGTTTTGCTTTTGTTTTGTTTAATATTTATATATATATATATTGGGTGTATATATAATTTGTTTTATTCACTTTCTCAGTTTTAATTTAAATCAATAATCAACATCATTTTATATAATTTCATATAATTTGTTTAATATGCAAGTATATATAGTTTGTTGTCTTCGTCGGCATCTTGTCTCTTTTGTTGCTGTTGTTGTGGATAGGTTTCGATTTTTGTTTGTTTGTTGTAATTTACCATTTGTTTAATACATATTGTGTGTCATTATTATTTTTATTTTGTTTTGTTGCTGTTTTTGGGTTTGAGATAATTTACAGTTTAAATATTTGGAAAAGCAAAGTACTTTATTTTTTGTTTGTTATTGAACAATACTCGTAATAAGTTGTATAGCTTGGTTTTTTTCGGTCTCCTTCCATCGGGCTTACGTCACATCGATTTGTTAAATTTAGATGAATTATATTACATAAATATTTTTTGGTATTTTTGGTTTTTTGCGTTTTTGGTTTTGTAAGTTTTTTTTGCATTCTTTGTGTGTTTGTTTTTTTTTATTCTCATGCATTATCCTTTCTCTTGCGTCGGTGAACATAACTACAACTGTGTAAGTGTGTGTACAGGGGATACACAGATCCCTAACTACTCATTATCATTATCATTATAATATACCATTTACAGGACAAAAAACATCTAATGTATTAGTTGAATTTCATTTACTTTCAATATGGAAAAAATCAGAAAATCATGGCTCATCATCCGTCGATTTATTGGAATTTATCTCGCGAGAGTTGTTCATCATTTTTGTTTTTTGTTTAGCTTAGTTTAGCTAATTTGTTGTTTTTTTTTTTTGTTTAAATTTTAGGTAGGTAGAAGTTCTTGTTATCGCCGCCGCTTTTTTCTTTCCATATTAAAAATCCCAATTTCTTAGTAGGCTTGTGCAGCAGGAGCACAAATTTGTTAAGTATACATAAATGTATATTGTTTAGATGTCATATACTTGAATATAATATAAATAGTAATAACTATTATTGTTCTTAATATTTCTTTTTCTGTTTTAACATTTGCCATAATCATTTAGTTAGTATGTATATTTTCATTAGGTCCTAATATGATCTCAAAATCAAAGAATGTGTTAAGGACGAAAAGGAATAAAACAATTCGTTGGATAAGTAGTTGGAGAAACCTTAATACTTGGGTTAAATAAAGGATATATCTGTCTTAATTTTTGTGACAAAGAAATCAGTAAATAAACTCTATTTTTCCCTAAATTCTGAACTAAATCTAACTAAAGTTTATAATTCCAATCTGATCCGTAGTGCAAAATGTTCGATATCGTTTTTTTTTTTTGTAAAGTTTAAACTGATGATATATTCCGTTGAAATCACGCTTCAAAGTTTAACTTTCATTATTTGCTTTTGGGTTTCGGTTTTTATTTGGTTTTTGGTTTTCTACTTATACGTCTGATTTTGTTAGGTCTTCAAAACTCAGCTCTGTGTATACATAACATTAGTCTATGCAAGGGTTATACATAATATTTATATATAATTTATATATATATATATATATTTTACGATTCGGTTCCATTTCCTCCCGTGAATATGTCGCCTGTCATGTTCATTTCATTTAAACACACACATAGATTTTTACTTACACAGTTAAGTACGTAATGCTCTCAATAATTTAAACATAATAAATAATTTACATAACAGTTTAAGTTGCCCTTTACGTTCTTTGCTCTTTTATATATCCATTAGTCAGTAATATTATCCACTAGTAAATCCTTCAACAGTTGAAAAACAAATTCGAAACCCGGAAAGATTCTTCTCATTATTGGACTAATTTTTAAAAACTGAAATAAACTTAACACTTTTAAAAATCAAACACTCTCGCCATCGTTTAAATAGTTTTCTTTGTTTCATACATTGAGTATATATAGAGTTTTTCTGTAATAATTTAACATACTCGTAATTTTCATTTAGCTTTGGAAATTCTGAATTAATGACAACAACGATTTTATAGATTTTATAAAATGATTCCATGTGTGTGAGATTATAGGGGAAAATCAATTGAATTATTTATAGATTTCTGTCTGTGGAGAGGTGATCATTATAGTTTCCAATTCGATTTGTTGTTCAACCAATGAGATATATAACTTAGACACCTAAGGTATTACTTAATCGGCTTTGATTTGTGTCTGTGGCTGTGTGTTTATGCTGAGATAACTGCAAAGATGAACAATTTGCTTTAACTACGATATTTCTCGCTGATTGTTGCTGTCGTTCCGGGTGAGGAGGATCAGTTGTAGCTGACGTTTGATGATGCATCGATTTCAATGTATTTGACGGTTTGCTTAACTTTTTTCTTTGGTTACTTTTTATACGTTTGATAGATGTGCTGTAAGTCTGTGAATGAGGGCAATCGAAGGGAAATTGTAAGATTTTTTATAATAAAAATGGATTCATAAGCATAAAAACTAAAACTGGCACTGATGCTATCCTGAAATAATTAGAAACAAGCCTAACCATCGTTCTAGATGTCTGAGAAACAGGTTTTGGCCAAGAAAAGAAATCTTAAACTAAGTCTAAGCTTTGTAATAATTAAAAAAAATATTTTTATAATTTATAATTTATATTTTCAATGAGATATTATATCTTTCGCTATAACCTTATTTGCAATCTCACTCTCACCTGCTTTTTTATCCATGGTAGCGCCTTACTTCATGTTCTTCAAGATCTCGTCGGTCTCCTCTGGATCCTTGAGGGTATGCCACTGGGCTATGGGCCGGCGGGGCGAGGCCAGCATATCGGACCAGTGACGCAACTCGGTGCCGGTGCCCATGCAGCCAAGTATGCAGCGGCCAATGGGTTCGGAGGTGCCAATACGATCGTAGTCCACGACGGTCACAACGAGACAGATTTTCTGTGCGCGAGCGTTTTGCGGGGGGGGGGGAAAAGAGTTGTTCAAGGAAGAGTTTTGGCATTAGTATGGGATATTCAAGGATCAACCACTTTCATCGGTCTATTTTTCTTCTTTTTGTTTAATATTTTTTTTTGGTTGAAGGGGAGGGGGGACTGCGCTTTTGAGTAGAAGAACTTTTCGGTATTTCGATATACGTGTTCTGTTTGGGTTTTGAGTTGTTTTGATTTTCCGGGGGGTAGAAGTGGGTACTGTTGTTTGGCTAACAGGCACTACGAATGCTGTTTTCTTTATATTGGAAGCAGGCTATAGACAGAGGTTTCAGTCTCTACGTGGAGGATTCTTTTTATAAGGGCTTTTGAGTGCTGTTTAGTTAGGATTTTCAGTGCAAGCTACTTCCGGTTCAATCGTTAAGATCGTTGGCTGGAAATTATCTTTGGGTTGACACTTGATTTAGCACAAGCTCTTGGGGTTATAGTTTATAGGTTGTTTTTTTTTTGGTTTTTGGGTAAACATCTAAAGGCGTTCAAGCATTACAAAAAGCTCCTTCAAAAAGGGTTATGCTTGCTGTGGATTATTTTACTTGTATATATTTTCTTTTGGTTTTTCTTTTTTATTTTTTTTTGTGGTGAGTTTACAAGCAGAACATGCAAATGTCTATGGCTAGATTTATGAGTATCTTAAAATGATAAATGTTGAAAAATTAAACTAAAGAAATTCCTAAAAGCTTTCGAGTAGCGCAAGGTGAGAAGCAAATGAATATGGTCGATAGATATATATTTTTAATTATGTATATATCTCTTCTTCTTCATCGTCTTTTTAAACCTCGGGGACTAATGAACAAATTACTTTTCTTTGATATTCAAATAGCAGTTCACTTAAGCTGTGGCAAAAAGAAAAATGTTCATTAAATACGTGTAAACGAAAATGTATAATATTCAATCCCATTCGTCGTTCATTTTGTTAATTGGTCATGGCATTGGGCGGGTCCTACTTATATGTTATATAGTATAGATTCAGGGGGTAATTATGGCTTTGACTAGCACACGTAACGTAACCGTAACAGAGTTCTCCCAGTTTCCAGATTGGTTTTGGACTTATGTTGGAATTGGTATTTGATGAATTCGGTATATTCATGGTGATACGCTATACTTCTCTGTGATGGGTATTTTATACTGTGTTTTTACTGTATTTTGTACTGTAGCTGTTGTGGTGCGATTTGGTATTCGATATTCAAATCAGAAGACAGTGTCAAAATAATGTACCCACTGCGATTTGGTGGTTGCGTGGTGCATTATTGACGCCGTTGGTATAAGGAGTTTGCGATAGTTTGTATTATGGAAAGAGTAGTTTAAGTTGGTATTCGAATTTCTTGTTTATACATATACATATAGTAGTAGTATTCACTGTACTTCACTGGAGTGTGGACTATATCGTGTGTGTAAGGCTCGTGCTTTGCTGCAGGGATGCCCAAGGATAGTTCAAGAAATCAAAAATGAAAAGTAAGAAGTCATGTGTTGTGTTGTGTCGAAGCATCCACGAACTGGGGCATCCCTGCTTGGATGCTGTTTTGCCCGATTGCGAGCGAAGCGGCACACTACTTGCTTGCTCTCCATTCAAAGGCGTCTAGGACGGTGTTGCATCTAGAATGCTTGATTGAGCTGACTTTTAACTGAATATCCTAAGCCACTAGGCATGCCTGCGGTTCATTGCTCTCCTCTTTGCCAGATTGCCCTTTGAGCTTACACAAACTTATTAAACGAAAACATAAAACCAAATCAGCTTGGGCTAAGCACACATCGAGGCTGGTTAAGAACTGAAGCTCAAATCAGGTTCAATAATTCATTTATCAAAAGCTACACACAATTAAAAGCTGGAAATTATAATTATTCAAAACAAACATTTGCTAATTTTTCAGGGCTTTAACTTTGAGTATTTACAATAGTAAACAAGGGATTATTCAAAATAAAACAACTGGTACAAATTTTGATTAAAATTGTAAATTACAACATTAAACATTGAATACGTTTTTGGTTTTTTTTTTTTTTTGTTTAAAATCTTATGGAACACAAAGATTGGTTAAGTTAAGTTAGTTATTTGGGGGGGAAGTTTAAGATATCTTTTGGGCTCTAAGAGTGTTCGGTTGTTTTGGTTCAGAGTTGGGTGTTGTTGTCTCTTGGTTTTGGAATACAAGTATTCAATATATGGTTTATATATATATATACGGTATATATGTAGTATAATTAACAACAACGATTGCACGTAAGTAGGCTAGTGTGTGTTTTTAAGAGAGGGGAGGTTGGGTACTCAAAACTCGGTTTAGTTTGTAGTTTGGTTGATAGTTCAGAAGAGGACAGTAACAGTAGTAACAGCAGTAAGTAAGTATAGTTTGTAGAGGTAGTAAGTAAGTAGTAGTAAGTAGTAGTAGTTGTGGTTTTTTTTATAGGATAGTATAATACATTCTCGCATACTTGTATTTGTTCAAATGGTACTTCAAATGAGAACGACTCATTATAGTAAGGGTTGAGGGTGCATTTTTTGATACTTGTCTTCTTCTTTTTCAAACGTTTGCCATTTTGCATGATTGCAATTTTCACATATGGATCTATAATATAGGAAAGAATTGAAAGAAAGAAAAAAGAAAACATTTTTCGTTTTTATAACAAAGTAAAAAGTTTACCAACAATCTGATGAGCACATCTTATTTTTTGTTTTTTGTTTTGGCGTTACACACATATAATAATTAATTGACACCAAAAAACATTGATTATTGTATGTAAATATAGATCAATTTTTACTTTTGCAAACCCAAAAATAAATGAAAATACGCAACGAGTTTTAAAGAAAGCAGGCCAAAGGATAAGAGTTTAAGCTAATATCCTTTTAAGTATCTGCAGCCTTATAGAAATCTCTAGTTATCTAGACATTTTTATGGCCTCTTTGCATTTAGCTTTGGCTTGTTATCTTCAATATAATAAAATTATTTCCAAGTTAAAATTGATTACCGGATACAGAGATACATTTTTTGGAACACAGCAACTTTGAAAACTCAAGGCATATACACACACAAATTGTGTTAAATTAAAAATGTACATAGATAAATAACATATTGTCTGTCGTCACATTACTTGGAAAGTTTCAATCCGAATATTTTCAGAGCATTAAAAAACATACTGGAAAATGTTCTGTTGTTTGTAAAAGCCTAGAAGAACTTTAAATTGGGTTTTTTGGATATATTCAGCGGCAACGTTTTTGTAACTTGTAACTTTTTGGGATCCCAGCTCTGGGCCCGAAATGATGTCGAGTGTTTTTTAAGTTAATAAATAAATTGTACAGATTACATGCAAAAGTGAAGCTAAAGCAAGCGAGAATTCGGTCAGTCGATGGGCTCTTGGCGTTCAATTTGGTTTTTCTATTGGCTTGGCCAGGCATACATTAATATATATTTATATAAAAAAAAACTGTGCGAATATTTCGGGATGGAAACGTTGCCGGGCAATAAATATATCCATTGATATTGATTTGATTTCTGATTTGATTAGAGAGTAAATGAATTAATTGGAAATTGTAGCGTTAAATACGGTAAGATATGCAAGTTGATAAATTGGCGCTAATTGATAGTTGAAAAGTAGTTGACAAAAAAGTAGTAATTGGAATAAAAGTTGCATTTCTTTGCTCTTTATCCTCGTTTTCTTCGTAGCAAACGTTGCCTTGGCGTTTGCTCGGCCTCAATGAGTTGTTATTAAAATTAGATTAAAAGAAACAATGGCGTAAAAAATAAAACAAACAACGTACTTCACACACTTAGCTAATTTACACACACAGAAAGCAATAAAAAACGCCGACAGGACCAAAGGAGGCCTAAATCAATGCCCCGATCGCTCCTGCCGACGCCTTGGTATAACGCCACATTACCAGACAATCCGCCCACGTCCATCTTCTTCAGGTTCTTGGCCTCCAGGATGACAACGGTTAGCTTTCCGGCAGTCGGCACGTATCGCAGCGAGAAGCAGATATCTCCCAGCTTTTCCTGTTTTGACAAAATCCGGAGAAGAGTTTACGTTTGGGTTAGAATTAATTGTTTTCGATTTTTTAGGCTTGCATCAAACAACATGTCACACAGAGTCTATAGATACATTTACATACATATCCATTTAAATATATATATATATTTGGGATAATAATTAGATAGTTTCTATATCAATGGGGGTCAGCACAACGTCACAGTGGAGGGGAGTATATATTTGAGATTTGATTGGATTATTTTAAACACTGCTAAAGGTTAATTGGATTTTTTTTTAAATTCATATTGAAGAGTTCCTCATGATTTAAGGGAGGAGTTTAAATATAATCCTTAATGATTCGAGAGATACTTGAAAAATTGAGATAAAAAAGAAGAATTCTTGATTCTAGAATAGTTCTTATTGATTTGTTTGAGACATTTCAAGGAAGTTAATAATAAAAATATATTAATTTCATAATTCGTAGAATTATCAATAAAAAACAGATCATTTTAAAAATGTGAAAGGTATTTGGGATGTAATTTTTCTCATATCTGATCATTCAGATCACAACCATTTAAGCTACACGAGCTATATACTTGCTCGGTAACAAGTAACTATTGTATCAAGGATATGTAATTAACATTAAGACGTTTTACACAATTGGGAAATCAAAAAATTGTTAACACTTGTTACAAGTTCATGTTTTAAAGGGTTTTCGGGTTGGGGTAAACAGTACAATATTATAGTAAATATTGATTACATCAACTTTAGTTTTATTTTCTTATATCCACAAAATGAAAACGCCACAAAAAATTACATTAAAAACATTTACTGCACGTCTTAGAGCTTCGATTTTGTTAAGTGTAAATATATATAGATATATACCTAAATATATGTATATCTGAGAGAAGAGTATATCCAACAGAAAATAGAAGAAACTAAGGCAAAGTATTGAACAGAAATTAAACTCGTTGATATTGTTTAAGTGTATATCTTTGTTTTAAGGGACTTGTGTTTTTCTTCCTTTTTATTGTTATTAATTTGATTTTATTGCTTGATAACCTTACCACTTACAGATGCACTTTGGAGTTATATTTCATGATTCATTTAGTTTTGTATTTCGATTTCTATTTTTATTAACACCCAGCTCAAAACCGACTGCACAAAATGCAAAAATATTTTGGTTTGTCAAAAATTGTTCTTAGAAACTATATTTGATATGAGAATAGGAGAAGGCATAGACAGAGAGTTAAGAAATTGAAGTCAAGCAGAACTGAACCGACTTTTTATGTACAGTAAAGAGTCTAAAATTTTGGAGCTCTATTTGGACCCGATAGATATCAAAATGAATAAAATGTTACAGAGAAAAGAGAGATATTGATTTCTTATGTACATGAAAGGTTATTAAAGTTCATATATATATATTTTACAAATGAAAACACTATCTAAGTTATCAGTATTTCTATGACTTAATATATGTATATAGCAAACCCTAGGCTGGTTCGAACCGCTTGTAGTTTTTGTTTTTTCAATTTGCTTTAATTATTTTTATTTATAACACAAACCAATTCGATGCCAATTCCTCGAGCACTTCTCCAAGGGTCAAACAAACCCGGGCAATCAAAAAATCGTATTGGTTGAACTATAATTTGTTAGCTATAGAAAATGTGGTTGTGTGTTTTTTGGATTAGTTAAAAAAGTTTCAAGACAGAGACAGAGAGCGAGCGAGCGAGACAGACAGAGAGCGAGCGAGCGTTATAGAGAATTTTATAGTCTTATATCGGAGTCACTTACCGCAACTTTATGGGTTTATTTTTTTGGTTTTTGTAATATTTTAATTCGATTCATGTTCAGGTATTTCTGGGCCTTTCAAAATATTCTTTGTTAAATGTTTGGTGAATGTCTCATGGTAACTAAAATGTTATAAATCACAAATCGAAAAGGAAAAGGTAACGGAAACGGAAATTTAAACGTTTAACGGAAACGGAAATGAAACGTAAGAAAACACGTAAATAAAATATTGAGAAAAATAAAAAACAGGATTATTGAGCATTTGTTTTTTGTATTTGACTGTCATCGAAGCTCTGCTTACACATTACAGTACACAATTAGTTTATGCAAATGAAAACATAATTACAGTACACACATATCGGGCGAGACAGCGACAGAGAGCTAAACACAAAAACGTAAGACTTAAAAAGCGTTTTCATATTTATTTTATTTTCATTGTGATTTTCTTCTTTATTTTCTTTTTAATTTTCATTTCGTTCTAGACTTGTCCAATGGCTTGGCTCTTTATTTCAGATACATTTTTAGATACATTTTGCTGGTCGAACAGAATTGTAACTCAAACACAACAAACAGAACTGGGAACACATTTATGACGACAACAACCAAAGCAAATAACAATAATTATGAATCTTTTCTTCGGCTTCGATTTCATACTTACATGTTTATCGCATGATTCACATTTCAGATTCGAGATTTTCCCATGGCATAAGTCAAAAATTTCGAGTACAGTTTTTGGAAATTTCGAGTTTTCGAATTTTTGTGTTTTACAGATTTTGGATTTGTTTTTTTTTTTTTATTTTTAGCGATACGTTCAAAAATAATTAAAGAGAAAAATTAAGAGCGTATTAAAAACTTTTGAATTCCATTTCCAGTAGAATTTTGATAAGTAATAATAGTTGTAAATTTTGGTTTTTGAAAAATGTTTTAGAAAAATGTTTCTGTGGTATAGTTTTGTAACCAATTAATGGTCAGATGTCCGTGTTCGATGTACATGTGAGGTGTGTTCTGGTGTTAGTTACTAATACTTAGTGTGGTTTTATATATTAGTATAAAGTCGTAAGCAAAAGGAAATGCATGCAGTAGAGTAAAAATTGGTTGAAAAAGGTATATTTTGCAGTGTTTCTAAACTAACTGGTAAATAAGTTATAATTAAGGAAAGGTAACAGTATTTGTATTTATTTCGACACTGAAGGTGATTTTCCTTGTATTCAAAATGCATGGAAATTTTATTTCTGTAAATTAATAAACAGTTGCTGGATATTATTTTGGGTTTTTAAATTATTTTTATATGATTTTGTATAAACAATTGACAGTTTTTTTTTTTAAACGGAAAATATGGATTTTTATTGTTTTCAAAAATTCTAAGTAATCTTTTAACATTTTTACTTTGAAACGGAAAACTCAAATCACAATTTTCATTATAAAAATTACTTTTGAGGCATCTCTTTTAATTATACTTAATATTTATATACTTTAAATCTTTTTTTAAATTTTTTCCAAATATATTTTTTTAATCCTGCAACTGTATAACACTTTCGGCTTGCCGAAAAAACATTTAATTTGACATTTCCATTTCATTTTCATGTTCGGCATTCACAGGCGAAAACTTAAAGCTTTTTTCCATTTCTGAAATTGTGTTTTTGTGTGTTTGTATTTGTGCTTTGTTAAATTATTTGTATTTGTGTTGGTAAATGTCCTTTGTGCATTGTGTATTTGTGTGTGTTTTTTTGTGTATATCTGTGTTGAATCTTTTTCAGAGCATTCCTTTCATCATTTTCGACCAATTCAATTTAATCAATGCAAATATTTTACAACATTTTAATTTAGTTAGTTAGATAATTTGTTATTTGTTATATTTCAAAGAATTCTTTTTGTGCGTTTTTTAAGAGTGTGTCTGTGTGTGTGTAAAGGAAAAGAGATACAGAGAGTGTATGTGTTGTGTTTTTGGGTAAAAGTTGGACAGACTTTATGCAAATAACTTGGGGTGCAAAAGTTGATTACTACTTTAAGAAAGTTATGCAAAAGTTTTTTAGTATTTTCGATGTTTAATTGTTCCAATAAAAGTGCAAACAAAAATGGTGTAATAAGAGTTTATGTTGTTATATATTTATTTAAGAGTGGGGAAGGGGTTTAATTCAGCAACTAAATAATTGCATCAGCATGGCTGTTGAGGAGTATGGCCCCAAAAAGTAGGCAATATTTTTGTGGGGAAATTGAGGGAGAGGCTAAAGAAGAAAATGGAGGTTTGATTTAGTTTTTGGCAGAGGAAAGGCACTCAACCATGCTGATTGATTTTCCTTTTGTTCCTATGCCACACGTTTTCTCAACAAATTAATATTGCAGTGTAATCATTTGCA
Organism: Drosophila mayri; assembly: GCA_008042485.1. Lineage (NCBI taxonomy): Eukaryota > Metazoa > Arthropoda > Insecta > Diptera > Drosophilidae > Drosophila > Drosophila mayri. Next base: position 149,296 of record VNJN01004574.1, on the reverse strand, counting down.
TATGGAAATGTGAAAACATTTGTCATAAAATGCTTTTTCTTTTTGCAAATAGGTCATGAAATCGTTAATATTAATACAAAAATTCAACTACAATATTAATGATGCGAGAAAGAATGCAGACATAACAATATATCGGGATATATATTTATGCACAGATATATATTTATATATAGAGAGACAGAGTTAGAGACAGAGAGAAAATCAGAGAACAATCGCTCATGAACAAAATTGATTGATTATCGTAGAAATATGGAATATAGAAGGTAGGTTAGTTAAGCCAATCAGTCAAGTGTGGTTCGATGCATTATAGACAGTTTTATCTTATTTTATTTTATTTGTTGTTTTGTGTACAAGAGCGACAGTTCACAGAGACAGAGCATGTTATATAGAGGGAAAATCATAAACTCAAATTGTGTATGCAAAGGTGTTAGAGTTCTCATTTTGGTTTTATTTTTTATTACGTAATTTAAAATGATGTTTTTGTATTTACCTTCTACAAAAGTTCAAGAAAACAAGAGTTTATATGTTTCGAAATCAATTTTTTTTGAGGGGGGAATTGGAGAAAGAGAAATTTAGAGTTTTATTTTTTTGTAGTTGTAGTAGTTGTATTGGCTGTGTACTAGGAAAATCATAAAACTGTCGGAGAGAGATTAAAAGAGAGATAGAGAGAGAGAGAGTGGAGGGGAAAATCAAGGTAAGACGCTTTCCCTCACTTGATTTTCCCCCCTCCATTGTTTGCTGTTGGTTTTCGGTTGTTGAGTATTGATTATTTAAATGGTTAAATAATTTCTGTTATTTATTTATATTTGCATTTTGAACTGGGTGTGTAAAAGTTTTACAAGAGATTCGAAAAACTTTTGCTTGTCTGTTCCGCGAAGTTTTCATTGTTTTTCTGTTGATATTGTTGCTTGTATATATTTATTTTTTAGTAAAGTTTTCTGTTTTCTTTGTAATTGTCTCCCCAAAATGTACTTATAGAGGGGGGTGGATTTTGTTTAGGGGTCGGTGGGTCTAGGGGATCGTTGACTTAAAAACAAATATCAAGTGGGTGTCACAAATGCTTTTGATTGCTTTCTGTTGTATTCTCATATTTAAATATTTATATAATTTGGTCGTGACTTAGGTTCGAATGCAAAATACACACAAAACACAATCGAGAGAGAGAGAGGTCACAGAAGTCAACAAATGTCACACGATTTCAGTGTTGGCTTAGTTTTTGGCTCAAAAACTCAGAGTACAAATAACGAACGCAATAAATCATATGGCTTACAAAAGAGATAAATATATAAATATATATAGAGATAAAGAGATCTCAACGGATTGTTCTTGAGTTGGATTTATATAATTAAATAAAAAAAACACACTTAGAGGCACACAGAGTGGTATACATAGACAGAGAGAGTTACGGATATATAGCTGTGGCCCTTCCCCAAAAACGGACCCCCAAAACTGGACCCCGGCCCAGCTTCACATACCTGTCCGCCCTCCCCTTCAACGCTGACCAGGTCGCGCCACTCCTCGATCGTCTGCGCCAGGTCAATGGTGCACAGCGGCACCTTCACTTCGCCGATCTGGTCGTGCTTCGAGAAGCGATCAAAGTCAAAGATGGCAAACACTAGCGTCTTGTTCATGGCATCGGCATAGGGTAAACTCTGTGATATTTAAAATGTATTTTAAATTTATTTAATAAATTAAATTTAATTATTTTAACCCAATAATTATTATTTCTTGATTCAAAACCCACCTTAAAAGTGAACGTTTCGTTGAAGACAGGACTCAGGGTCTTGCGGTGCACTTTGGTCTCGAACTTCTTCTTCTTGTCGGGCAGCAAGTAAACCTTGACATAAGGATCCGATGTTCCTCCCATGTCCAGAGCGGGCAGCTCCTCAGCCTGAATCACCGTCACGGCCAAACTGTTTGAGTTGAAATCGTATTCCAGCTGAAAGAGAGAGATTCAAAAGGCGGCACCAGCAGGGGTTTTCGGTTTTTGACCAAAGAGGAGACAGATCGAAAAATATATGTTAGTTAAATATTTAGATTTGTATTATATTTTATAGTTAATGTGGTGGCTAGGTCGGATTTAGTCTGTTTCGCACAAGGGAAAATTAAGAGAAATAACATTTGAGGCACTCCAAAAGTTTTAGATTACGAAATTCTAAAGGTACAAAATATTTTAACAATTTATTTAATAATAAAAACTATATATTTTTGATTTTGTACATTTTATTTATTGAATGTAAAAAAACTTTAATCTTGCATGACCGAATAGTTCATTAAAAATCAAGAATTAATAGGTAAATTTTTTAGAAATAAATTGAACAAATAGCAAAAGATAATTAAGCTTACAAAATTCTAGTTAGTTTAAAAGGACTTGAATTTTACTTTCTGTAGTAGATAGTCTTTGGTTAACTAAATGTTAATTTAAGAAAAATTAATTGGTATAAAAACCTACTTAAATTTAAATATAATACTGTATTAAGAACAACATTTTCCAAAGTATAAATTTAAATTAAAAATTAACTCAACCCTCCATTAACTTAACTGAAATTCAAATTCGTAAACAAACTTCTTGAGTGCCAAAAATGCTACCAAGTGGAAACCAAATTTCGAGTTTTAATGCCATTTTTTGTTCAGTGTGTGATTGAAAACCTTGAAGAGGAAGTTACTAGACTCGTTTTGGCAAATGTTGAGTATTTATTTGTCCGCTGTTGTGTGTGGTGAGTGTTTTCCCATGTCAACAACATCAACTGTGCACACGTTTAACTATTTGGTTAGTATCGTATTTCGGGGTTTGCGGAGGGGGCAAAGATACAACCCCAGGGGGGGAGACTGGAGAAAGGGAGAACCCACCTTGAAGTTGAGACGGCCCAGCTTCTGTTCGCTCTGCTTGTCCTCCTCATCACCCTCCTCGGCATTCTCGGTGAGTTCCTCCATATCAGGCTGAACCTATGACATACCAGAACCCAATAACTACTAAGATTTGATGGCGCGTCAGACACTTACTTTCTCCTTGTACGCCGATCCCAACAATTGTACCGACTTCATGTCGACACCCTTCTTACCCTTACCATCTTTGGTTCTTCGCTTCTTCAGGAATCTCCGCACACAGAAGAAGATGATACCAAAGACGACGAGGAACACGAGGATAATGATGGCCACCACGCCCCATGTGGGCAGGCCGGTGCGTTCGGCAATAGCCTCGGTGACAACTTCGCCGGCATGTTCGATCTTTTTGATCACCGGCAATGAGGTGGTTGTGGATTCTAGAAACATATATTAAATATATATTTATATATTTATAAACTGCAAATAAATAGGAAAATATAACAAAATTTCCTATTTATTTTCAGTTTATCATTTACCCTGAGCCTCTGTGGTTGAACTCCTTGTTGTTGATTCCACCTGTGCGATTCTTTGACTGGCCGCTTCCGCCGCCTTTTCGGCCTGCTCTAGCTGCTCCTGCCTGTCCACCTCACGGAACTTGGAATGATGTGTTTCTGCTGCTTCCAGCTTCTGGTCCACGGATTCCAGTCCAGCTGCCGGCTCTGAAGCGGACGTTGGCGCTGGTTCCGCTTCCGGCTTGGCGTCCGCTTCCGATTTCGCATTTGGCGGCATTTTGTTTGTGTTTGTTGCTAAAAATATATAAAAGGTTTTGTGTTTAATTATATATAAATTATAGAAACTAAAGAAATTACTTGGTTATAAATTTTAATCCTTAGAAAATACTTTTAAAATCTCAAATAACTTAAGAAAGTTCCTTGAAAAATTGTTTGATATTTATTGTTGATATATAATTTATCTCATAATTCTTTAGAATTTTTACAGGAAAGTATTTATAATTTTAAACCTCTAGTAATAGTTATTAATGAAAAATACTATTTTAGCAGCATTTCTATAATTAAATAGTTAATTCTTTCCTTATATCCAAGAGAAACGTTCCACTTTAGTTAAATGTTTTCCATATTTTCCTTATTCAACTTGAGAAAACATTTTCACTATGAGCGGTTAATTTCCAGGCTGTTGGCGTTTTAAAAATAGAAAAAAAACAACAGAGTCGCCACAAAGAAATCCCACAAAAGTCGTTAGCAACTTTTCCTACACTCGCATCCTTGAAACACTAGAAATGCGCTGACGGCGCCAACTAAAACGGGAGGATATATGCATATGTGTGTGTGTGAGTACGCAGCAAGTAAAAGTGCTTATCCTTAGCCAGCCAAGGGCACGCACTCTCACCCACCAGATATATATATATATAGTATATATATCTGTAATATGGTACAGCATGGCGTATCCACAATGGCACCCACACAGAAGGCTTTGAATAGCAGGGATCCCCCGGCCCGACTTTGACCTGTTTCTTCTCATTTTGTCCTCTTTCATCTTTAATTGAATTCATTAATATTAACACTGCCCCAGCTCGTCGCTTTTCAGTTTTCTTGTATTCCTGTTTTCCATATTTTTCCCTCTGTTCTGAGCGGCATTTCATTTGCTTTAACAATTTGAGCCACATTAATTATGGACGAGGGGAATCATCTGCTTGAGTTGGGTCCCCCAGAACCAGCTTTATGTTTGTTGTCTGACATCTTGTGACCCTGAACCGCCATTGTTGGGGAGACGGCCTCCCGGGATTCAGGGGCTTTCCCCGCTCTATATAAGTATATTCATATCTCGCTGATTGGCAATAAGCTGTCGCAGCTCGGGACTTCAGAGTCCCTGATCTCCGCTGGAAAATGTAATTTTGTTGACCCAACGAAAGTTGAATGACATGTGTCAGCTAATGGAATTTTTCTGGACGTTTTTTTGAGGCTTAGTAAATAATTTAAAATGTTTTTGGTTGGGTAAATTTTGTACAATAATTTATTTGGTCCTAAAAGTAGTTACTTTATTAAATTTTGTACTAGCTCTCTGAATTAACGATATATTTTATCTAGAAGAATATATTAAAGCGGAACGCTGAGAAGTATTGCTATTCATTTTAACATATTTTAGAGTTTTTATGTATTTTATATAAAACTACAAAAAATGTATAAACCCTAAACCAGGACGCAACGAATTTTAGTGGGAAATTTAAATTTTTAAAATTTCTACGATTTGTTTTATAAATGCAACTGGGAATCCTGAATTTTGTAGTGCAAGATTCTAACATGAACTATATTTTAAGTGTAAAAATATGCCTTAAATCGTATAATTATGTTCATTATTAAAATACTGAACACAAATAACTTACTTTCCATATACTCCCCTCTTTCTGCACTCATTTTCCTTTTACCTAATTAATTTCAGCATCAGGACATCCTACTTTAAATAAGCCGATTATCCCTTTCAAATACTTAACAAAGTTCACTCGCACATTTCGCATTTTCACCTCTTGTTCGCGAAATTCCATTAAGCCGGTTGCGTTTTTCATAAAGCTTCTACAGCCAAAGATAAATTATAATGCCCGCCCCAACCACCACTCAGCCACCCAGCGAGGAAAATAAAAAAGGAAAACCGTAAAGAGCCAGCAACAAGCTCGGTGAGAAAAAAACGTAGAAAACTTGGTGTAGGAGCTCAATATAGGGCTAAAGTGACTTCAAATTGCCGCTGTGTTTACTTGGCAAATGACGTCAAAGGACATCTATACCCTGGCGCACACACTCACACCCACGGCAAAGGGAAAGCTGGGTGGGAAACTCGGGAGGGGATCCGCTTAAATGAAAAGCCCGCAGGCAGCCGCTTTGCTTATTCGGTTCCATAAATATGCTTAAAATTCAAATGTTGTGGGTTCCAGGCGCGTAGAAAATTTAAATGCAAACTCTGTGTTTGTCTAACAAGGACTTCCCTTTTTGCTGGGCGGTCCAAATATACAATTTGCATGGAAAGTATGCGAAATTATGTTGTAAGGGTCGTTTAACCTCGAGGCGAACGTAATTTTTTATTTAATTTAAGGAATTATCACACAGACGTGTGACCACGCCTTCAAGGCAACTAAATTTTTGAAGTTATTTGGGGTTTGGAGTGGTTTTATCTCCGTTATAAATGTCTTTAAATGGTTTGGTATTTATTTATAGAAAATTTTTTGGTTTTTTTGATTATTGAGTTTTTTTTTAAGGGGCTTAATACTTTTATGGGAAGCTGTTAAATATGTGTTTAGTAAAGCTTTAAATACTTTAAATATGTGAAGCGTAAACAATACATCTTTCGGAGACTCCCTTTTACTTAATAATAATTAAGTGTAATTTAATCTGACTTTGGAAAGGCTTTTATCATAATAAAACAAATAAAATTATACATTTTGAGTTAATTTATATTTATTTACACTCTCAATAACTGAATTAGGTTTGAGAAGACCGCCTTGACCACGCCTTTGAGCCTTTCCCTGCACTAAAATATATAGCCAACAAATCAATAAATTTAAATGCATCCAGGACACATTCTGTTATGGAGAGGCTGCCTGGAAATGACTTCATGGAAGGAAAGAGGAAAATGCGAGAAGAAAGCAATAAAAAATGGCAAGCTAGAAAGTGCCACGAGTCCTTCCGGGGAAGGATATAGCCAGATAAATTGAGTTGCAGCTCAGTGGCAGAAAAAATAAGCAAAAACAACAACAAAACGGACCAAACACTTAGCGAAAGTTTCCGGACCCAAAGGGAAACTCATCAATAATAAATGTACACGCAACAATCAGGAACACCTTTCTTCCCGGAAAATGGCAATCACGAACAGGAAGAGGCCAGGACACTTGAACCCGAGCCAAAGGCAAAGCACTTTGCTGGCCATATTTTATTAATGCAGCAGAAAATCCTCCTCTGAATTATGGCCAAAAAAAGAAAAAAACACTTTTCTGCAGGTTAATAAGAACAAGATGTGCAACCAGGAAAAGCCACAGGGAAAAGAAGGTCACACAAAATATTGTATGTCGCCGCGGTGGCAAAACAATTTTGTCATTCTGCCAGTTTTGCTACACTTTTTCGCACGGGTCAACCGGGCGGATGGGTGATATTTGCGGTGCCCACTTGTCTGGGCCCGAAAAAAGTGGCAGCTAAATAACAAACTACGACGCAGTTTTGTATCCGAAAGGCGAATTTCCCTTTATGGCCTCAACAGCTGCTCGCCTGCCACATATTTGTTTGTGTTTGTGTTTTTTGCAAGTACTCGTTTCGAGCGCCTGTAAAAAAGCTCGAAATGGTCAGTGAGTCCATTGTTGAAGGGCCCGATTGATGGGAAAACATTTTCAGTAATTGTCAATAAGTATGGGGCCGGAATGTATTTTATTAAGGTCATTACAGTTGGTAATATAATTTGGAATTTAAGAGGAAATTGAGTATAGGATTGGGGATCACAATTGGCCGGAAGTGGGGATAATTTTATTTAAAATGAAAAGTGATTACTGAACACTCTGTGGGTTTATCGTTGAAGAACTTTTAAAATGTAATATTTGGGGATGTTTTTAAAGAGGAAAATACTGAAAAAATACAATTAATTTAATTGAATATATTTTTCTTTAAATAAAATGTCTATAGACAAAGAATGTTTTATAAATATTTGATTAAATAGCATTTAAAGGGACACATTTTTGTTGAAAAGAACAAAGCTCATGAGAAAAGTAATTTCAAATTATATATATAATAATTTTCTTTAATTATTTCCTGCCTTTTCCTTGAAATGAATTAGTTCATAAAAATTTAAGAATGCAATTACCACAGTCTTATTGAATTTAAGCCTTAACAAGGGTAAAATCACCTCTCATGTCCTGTACCCTACTCAATTATTTAAAGTTCATTTTCCAACCATTTTCCTAATAATAATTTTCCCAATGCTATGACCTTTGTCTGAGTCTCTATAAATAGACTGATTGTGGTTGTGTGGATTGTGGTGCAGAAATCAGAAATCTGATAGTGAAGCGCTTGAGTGGGCGTTGTGGTGCATTGCAGTGACACACTCGAGCGAAGAAGAAAAATCAACAATTGGCTGTAGATTAGAGGTAAATTCGCCCAATGATAAGATAATTTCGATTCATAAAATATTCTGTAAAGGGGGGGGGAAACAGAGACCCATCAACCCGGCTGACAATCAAGCTGTCAGAGCAAATTAACGCTGGATAAGAGTGGATAGACAGGCGGCCATTATCCATTACCGCGTTGGATAAACAAAACAAAAACAACGGTGGGATAAAAAAAGTAAAAAGGATTCGTTTGGAATCTATGGCAACATCTGTGGAACCCACGCACGTAATGCGGCCGAATCGAAAATCGCAAGGGGAACCCCCAAACCCCAAACCCCGAATCCTTGCCGTTTCCCGAGAACTAAGCGGTTGAGCTTTTTGACGACTCAGAGAGACCCCAAAGGCAGAGAGGGAAAGAGTGAGAGAGTGGAAAATCCAAAGAGCGGGGCAGAGAGAGAGAGTGGAAAATCTACACTCTCTCGCCTTACTGCGCACATAACCCAGAGAAGGCAACAAAATAAAAATTCGGAAAAATGGCAAGGGAAAAAGGAATATGAAGAAAACCCAGCTAGACGACGGCGGACCAGGACTTGAGGCCTCAGGACTGAATAGGAATGCCCGAGGAGAAAAACCAATTTTCCACATCATTATGCTTTTCGCTTTCATTGAACAAAAAATCTGCCTGAAAAGCGTGTGTTTTTTGCTAAAATCAAAAACCAGGGGTTACCAGTTTCCATTCATATTACCAAATTTCACACTACCAAAAATATATCCTTTAGGGGCGCAAAGGGTCAACGGATCTGTGTGCGCGTGGGGGCCAACTTGATTATTGGCAATTATGTGCGGTTTCTCCGCTGGCTTCTCAGCTGGATTTTTATTGCAATGCCCTTAATGGCCGGCCCCAGGACTTCCATCACAATCTCTGGCTGTCTCCAGCTAATTACCAAAGAGAGAGAGGCTTAATCAAGTTTAGCTCTTATAAGACGCAGGATAAGAGGCCGTCCAATGAATAAGTGATATATGTGGCTAAGGACCGGATTTTGGCAGTCTGGCGGCTAATATACTTAATTAACATAATATATGTCTTGACCTTTAGAAGAGGGCTAGCCATTGAAACGAGTTTCTAGGATAGGCATTGTTTAAATTGGTAATTAATTAAGTTTTAATGAGGAATTTGTTAGAGATAGAACCTCTTTTCTTAATACTTTTTAATAGTTTTTATATTATTATTGAATCCATTTGCTGTTTCTAAGGTTTTTGGTTGTTTTTTATATTTTAGTAAATAAAATCAATTTATTGGAATAACTAAAAAGTAAGCAAACCTTTTTTTATTACATTTTATTTACTTTATTTATTTTATTATTAATCAATAGATGTCTGTGTAAAGTAATATTTTAAAGTCAATCCCAAAGGTTAATACCCAAAGATAATACCTTAAAATAATTCCAAGATCCTCAAAAATAATTTTTTATTATTATAAAACTATATTAAACTCTTTTTCATAATATTTTATCATAATATTTGCATTTTCCAATCATTTTTTTTCCATTCAATGCAAAGCCCCAAAAAGTGTGCTACATTTTCTGGTATGCCAACAGAACTCACCTCCTAATCAGACAATTTTGCCAATATTCCCAATCGGACTCGCCGTTATAGTTCAGGCTCGCTTCCTTCGGTATTTAATGTGCTTGTTTATCGCCCGCTTTATTAGTTAGATGATGGGTTTTGAGCAGCGTTTAACGAAGCGAGACTCCAGCTAGGCAGAGCTGTAGGGGGGTGGTGGTGCGGCGGCGGCAGCCTGGCAGGAAGGATGATGATGCGGGTCCTGGCGTTGTGTGTGGGTGCGGTGTGCTCCTGCTCCTGCTGCTGTTCTCCGTTTCTTTTTTGTTTTTTGTTTTATTTTTTGCCTGTGGCTAGTGAGGCCGCTGCCTGCTAGTCTCACATGAATTTCGTATACTTTATGGTTTTAATTGATTTATTAAATGGAAATTATTTAAATAAATTTGGTGAATTTTCCACAAAAGAGACGCAAAGAAAGAGAGGAAACGCAAAGGGAGAGAGACAGAGAAATACCGTGAGTAAGAGATAGCGGGCGAGAGAAACGGAGCGTATACGTAATATCAAAATACAATGGTATGCGTAAATATTGATAGAGCGAATTTGTGTGTGTGTGTCTCCTTGCTCAAAAGGTTATGTGTGCGTATGTGTGTCTGTGTGTGGGCGGAGAGAGTAGCGGGGGTTGGCAAATTCGCTTTTCCCTCAAAGAAAGCAAATTCAGGATAGAGATTTTCTTAGGGCCATTTCTCGTTCTTTTTTCTTGTCCTTTTAGCCTCCTTCTGAGCTTTTCTCTTTCTCTCGCACGCAGACACTTGAAATTGGTTGAGGAAACCCCTTTTATTTTAATGACTTTAATTTGTTTATTAGTTTCATTTTAAATATTATTAAGCCTTTCTTTTTTGAGCACATTTAGTACATTTGTATATGAATTATTTTCCTTTTTTGTGACTGACTAGCGACGCCAGCACAGAAATCATGTGGAAAAATCAATATCCCAGCAAGTGGCTCAAATGCGTTTTCACTTTCAATGATAGCCCATTTTTTGCTTGCTTCCGCTTTTTGTATTATTATTATTATTACTCGTCTTGCACTTGGGAATTTTCATTTAAAAATTTCTTGCGTTGCTACCATTTTTTTTCACCACAAAATTCTGATACACAAAAAATGTTCTCCTTTTTTGTAAGCGCGTGGTACACACACACACACAAAGACACAGGCTAGCACGCACACATACACACGCGCACTACACTTTTCGGTGCTTTCGATGGCGTTTTCATTTATATAACAAATAGCAAAACACTGTCACCGCATTTTCTAGCATTTAACCAATTATTTTATTTAAATTTCATTGATTCTTGTGCTTTTTTCAGAGATTTTCCTTTGGTTTTTCACACTTTTAGTGCAGCTATAGAATTTTTCTTTGCCCATTCACCTTCAGCCTAGCGCTTTGTACTTCAGCAGTCAACTTCCACGGTCGATGTTCATTCGCGTTTTGGCCCACACGCTCAAGGAGCAGCGAGGAAAAAGCTTCGGCCAGTCGGGAGACTAGCCAAAAGGCCAAAAAAACGAGAGCGAAACGGTTGGGGCATCGATTTTGATTCGTTGGCCAGCGGGTGGCAGGGGGGTGCAGTTTTCCACAAGCTTTTGGCCATGTTTTGGAGACCTACGGAGGGGAAAGGCACTGAGCTAGCCTAACGTAAAATATCCTTTGCCATTTGAAAAACAGCTGGAATTTAGGGATAAAATATATAGTTTTGAAGAAAAGATTTGTTGTTTAAATTAAAGAGAAGTTTTTAGTGTTAAAAACTAATTTGAACTGTCTATAAAATAAAAGAACATTTTATCTTGGCATTCCGGTATCGGGTAAATTATATTGTAGAATTAAATAGATACATTTAAAATAAATTATGTATAAAGAAACATGTCTACTACATTTAACTCTTTGTAATTACATTTAAACTTCTAACTTATTTTTAATTTCCTTAAAAAATCTAAATAAATTCCAAAAACCAACCCTAATGTTTTCCTACGTTTCCTCTCATTATCCTTCGCTCTTCAGTTGCTCCTTGCAAAGGTAAACATCTGACATCTGACCGCATGTTACGCTGAAAGCTCATCCAAAACCTGTTCATAGTGTTTCAGTGCATGCGTACTGAGGCGGAAATTTCTCAATGACAAAGCCGGATGCCAGCAAGGACAATACAGGAGTGGGTGTCTGTAAGGAACCATAAAGTTTAGCTTAGGAAAAGCTTCGAGAAACAGAGCTTTTCAGACTGCTATGGTTATTTCAAGTTTTCCACCAAAAGTTTTCCCATTTTCCTGAACAGTACAACAAATGGTCAGGCAGATGTCGCCAGTGTTTAGATAATTCCTTCATAAACTAGAACTAAACAACTGAAAGCATATCAAAATGCATGGGGGAGCATCATTAATGGCCATCCTGCACTTCCGGTGCGCAATTACGCATGGCAAACACAAATCAAATGCCGAAATTGTGCGACATGGAAGTCTGGTCCCGTGGCACGTAATCCTATCCTCCAACCCCCCCAAAGGATAAGCTGCAATTATAAATTGCGTAATCAAATAAATTTGGCAAAACCATATAACTTATTTATACAGCCAAAACACACACACACTCAAACTGATTTCAGACCGGAAACGGCAACTTTTTGCCAAACAAAGTGGCGTCCATCGGTGTAGAATATATTTACATTTTATGGGCAGGACATACACACTGGGCCTACGTCCTGTCAACAAAATACAAATCAAATAAACTACTGACAACAGGGTCCTACGAATTCTGCTTGAGACTCCAATTCGTGTTCGTCCTTCTGTTTGAGTTCGTGCTGAAATCGTTATCCTGTTACTTGTCATTAATTCGAGCCTTCGTGCATATTGTTATTCCTGTCATTACTCTGCTCAGTACTATTGGTTGTTGTTGTTGCCGCTATTATTGTAGCTCTGTGCGTCGAGCCGTTAAATTAGCCGCTTATCAATTATGTATTTGAATTTAATTGGCCAACTAGAAAGCTCCCGGGACTCGTTGGCATGCCTGTGTACCCAGGACACACCACACACTGATTTGCCATTGAAAAAAAATATATTATGAAATATGCTTGTAAATTAGTGAAATTTGATTGCGTGTGTGGTGGAAAATAAATAAATTATAGTTAAAGTTGCAGGGAATGCCTTTTGAGTTGGTGTGTCTTTATATACCAGAAAAAATATTGCATCGTAAAGAATATTTTATAAATTTAAAATATCAACATTAAATAGTGAATTTTAATGTACAAATAACAAAGTAATCGAAAAGTATTATTAATATTTGTTGTATTTTTTCAGTGATCCCTAAGCTTGATTTAAAATAAATAATTCTAGACTCAAAATATCATATTAAAACTTAAAGCATTAAAATCGCCACTAAATGCATTTATTTGGATTTATTTTCTTAGCTTAAAAGTGTAAATGTGTAAATTTTAAATAAATTAATTTCTTTTTAAATATTTCAAAGCCCTAGTTGTTGCCTTCACATGCTAATTAAAAATCCCAAAAAAACCCCATTGAAATGTGAGTCCAAAAAGGACATTTGTATTTGAGAATTGATATGAAAACGATTTGAAGAATGACTATAAAACCCATTTTGCTTTTTTACTTGTGTGATTGTGTGTGCTGCAATTGAATTTTGTGTGATTTTGGTTATTTGTCGTGGTTATTTGCTCGACACAGCTCCCGGCGGTCTGATTTATTCATTAAATAATGTGTGGCCGCGTCCAGGCCCTTGTCCTTTTTTCGGACTCCCTGGCTCCCTCATGCATCATGATTTTCTACAAATAAATTGATTTCAGTTTTCAGCATTAATTTAATAGTTGTTGTTATGGGCCTGGGATCGGTTCGATGTGTTTTCATTGTTATTGCTGCTGCTGCTGATGGTTACATTTTGTAATTTCATTTCTCATGGCTCCGCGGATTCCGGCAATTGAGCATTATGCAATGCATTTACATACATATATGCATGAAATCGTTTAATTGCAATTCAGGCAACCCATTTTTTTTCTTCTTTGTTTTCTGTATTTTTCCAATTTTGGTTTTAACTGTTTGCATTGTTTGCGACCAATTTGTAACAGAATTCCCGGCATTTTTGCCTTTCTTTCCCAACCAAAGCAGCTTGGGCATCTCATTCACCGCATATATATAATATATATATATATATTGATGGGAGGATAATCGTAAACCAAGTTGGAATTTCCATTTACGATTTTTACGATCAATGTCGTTAATAAAGCATAATATATTGACCTCAGAGAGATCTCTTCCTTTCTCATTGGTACAGTGCCAGTCACTGTCATAATGCTGCTCCACAATTGTAGTGGGTTTGCTGTGAACTGTTCTCTCTCCCCAAGTCTTGTTCTTGTTATGGTTTTTTGTTATTTCAGCCACAAAAAGCAATTTGCATTTGCACTTTTCGCTTACGCTTATTTATGACCAATCATTTGAGGGTTCTGGCTGAGGAAATGGAGCTGTTGGGATTACTTTGGCTTAAAAATGGTAACCAAAATGGTTAAATACTCAAGAAAACCTAGTGAAATTTAATCAATTTAATTTTCTTAAGGCCAATAAAATAGCCGCAAGTGTTTAATAATAACTTTTACTCTAATTTCAAGCTAAAACTTCTGGTTTTTCAATATTTTTTTATAGAAACGATGCTATCTCCTTAGATTCTCCCTATTCCTCATCCATCTCTTCTCTATCCCATCTAAATCATGTTTCTTAACTTTTTTATTTCTCTTTTAAAATTATAATCAAGCCAAAATTATAAACCAAAAATCTTCTTAGCAATAAATTAAGTTATGGCGGCTTACCGCCTAAAACCCAGCCAAGTTCTTTGAGGTCTAAGCAATTCCCGATTTGGCCCTTGGCTAAATTCAATCAAAGATCAAACTTATTACTTAACTCCAAAAGTTGCTGTAAGACCTCCAGGGACTTGGCCGCCCAAAAGCCTGGGAAACAATTTAATCAATCAACCGCCCAAACTATATAATAAGGCAGAAATCTGTAAGAATAACCTGTTTGACTTTGCGGAACTTCCATTGCGTAAATTGATAAATCCTTTAATGTTCTCTCCCTAGAAACCGGATAATGCACAAAGGGTTCAGTTCCGTACAGTACAGTGGGTCGTGACACAATGACATACACAGCGGCGGCCATGTGGATATGTGGGGAGAAATCAACTTTCGATTTCAACGAAATAAATCCACTTTACAGATTGAGACGACAGGCAGGAAGAGTGGGAGGTGGAGCAGGATTTGGAGAGGGAGAAGAAACTGGAGTAAAGGCAGGATGAGGAGATGGAGTGGGACCCGAAGCAGGCTCTGCGACGTGAGGACATGGGGGAATTTCAATTCCTTCTAAGCACGACGACGACGTTGGGGACAAACTCATTGAACGAGGGCGAAGACAAACACGTGCTGAGGGATACAGCTAAGGACAAGGTATTAGGAGATCTTAATTATAGAAAGCTAAAAATGAATAATAAAATAATAAGGTTAATAATAAAGTTAATGTCAAAATAAGAAAAAACCTAACTCTCTCTGTAAATCATAGCACACTTTTTTTATGTAAATAAAGTCTGCCAATCGTATAAT
Organism: Drosophila mayri; assembly: GCA_008042485.1. NCBI lineage: Eukaryota > Metazoa > Arthropoda > Insecta > Diptera > Drosophilidae > Drosophila > Drosophila mayri. The sequence continues at coordinate 134,173 of VNJN01004574.1, read as the reverse complement.
TTAAATGAAAATAATATACAAATGTACCCAAAATAAATATGATTTGTTCCCAGTTTAAAACTTTACATAAATCTTTAATGCCAACAAATTGCCCAGTTCAATAATAAAAATACTACAATTTAAAAATAACTAACAGCAACTTTTAAATAATAAATGAAATGGAAATGCGATTGCATTATTGATTGAGAGCTCTAAAATTTTGATAAAATCTGTATGCACATAGCAATGGGGCAGGATGTTGTTGTGCTCAAATAATTGAATTCATCAAAGTTAACTCGCACAATTGTGAAATGCTAGCGAGACCGCTACCACCAACGACAATGCCTCAAGCTTTCGAGAATTGTGCTCCTGCGATTTCCCTGCCTGTCTCAACATTTGTTCCAGTTTAGTTCTGCAAACTTGGCCCGTGTGCGTTTCCTTTGATGATGAAGAGACAGCGGCTAAATTCGCTAAAAGAATGGCGTACGAAAAGATTTGCGAATTGACAAAGTGCAAGTAGGACGACGACGACTTACGGCACGAACACGCCAAATGAACGGGTAGGCAGCAGCAGCAGACGGGCACCTCATAAGCGAGCACGTGTGTGTGTGTGAGTGCCTCTAAGGACCTCCCCCGGGCGGTAGGGAACTCGAAAATCCATGTCAGTGTCACGTAGCTGAGTGTGCCCCAAAACAGGAGCAATAACAACACCAGCAGCCAAAGCGGCAACAAAGAAAATAAAAAAAATATAAAAAAACAACAGCAAAAGTGTGCTCGAGACGATAAAGAAACGGATACTGTCAATGTGACTTACCCCAGATACACTAATAGATTTTAAGGAGAATACAGAGAGTGAATTAAGGACCTGCCACATAGGAATTTGTGTCTGGAAACCTGAATTCAAAGGTGGGTTTAAAGGGGGTCATGAGCCGGAAACTGCAGAGAATCTTTATGGAATTTTCTTGAATATCTTATAAATCAGTCATAATTATAATTTTAGCTAAGAAGTTTATTTAAAAAGCTGGTAAAATACAATCCTAAATAAAAAGGAATATGCACGCTTTAAGGCCTAAAATGTTACCTATAAAGTAATGATTAATTTGTGCACAAAATATTTTTGGAACTACATAAAGTAAATATACAACCTTTACACTAATCCTAATCCTTATAATAATCCATGTACCTGAAGCCAGTCACATCTGCTTCGCCTATTAAGACTCCCACTTTCATCTGGCTTCCCATCCTTTAGCTATTTCATGGCCCTCATTGTTTTTCCTGCTGATTGGTGTCTTTGTGTTCCTTTCTTGTGTTCTTTCCACTACCTCCCACTCCCCCTTTTCCTTCCCCTTTGTGTATCTATATTTCTTGTATCTGTTTCGGGTCGCTGCTGGTCTTGTTCATCACATCAGCTTCAAGCTTCATTGGCATGCGTCTTCCTTGTCTCAAGAATATTTTCTGCTCGCATTGCGTATACGCCACGTTGCTCGCTACGTTGATTAAGTCGCTCTCATTCGCCTGAGTTTAATCAATTATGCGACGTTTGCAAATTTACGTAGCTGCTGGAGTTATTTTCGCTAATCACTGGAACACAATAAACATAAGCTGCCGGTATATATAGGTATATATATAGTCAGTGTCTAAAGCCCCCAGAGAGGCCGCACTTCATTCAAGGATCCCAAACGGCTTACGGCGGCTTCAAGTGATTTTATGGATGCTGGACAATTTACCCTCCACTCATAGCTCCCCCACTCCCGATGGCCGGGTCATTTTTCATTCTGATGAAAATATTGATTTCGATTCCTCGGGTTCCCCTCCGTCTTTTCCCGCGACCGACGTGATGTTGATGTCTGTTTGTCAGTCTAACGATTGCTCCTCCTCCTTCAGTGGTTGCCTAGGTGGTTGGGCCATCAATGAACAAAAAAAAAGGGAAACTTTTCCCGATTACATTCGTTTGCCCAGCGACCCATCACTGGTTCCCGGTGGTTCCCCTCAAAGATTTATGAGTTCTCCGCCCGCCTCGGAGACGGTGGAATTGGTGGAGGCAAATGAAATATCGCCAGTGGGCAAATATTTGCGATGCGGAAGGCGCGTGATTCGATTCCGAAGCCAAACGCAACGAGGTGAGCTCCAGCTCCACTCGAAGCAAGCCAAATCAATGGCCAACGAGCGAGTGCACCTGCGGGACACAGTGGTTATGAGTGGATTCACAATTCTCAATTTGATAAAGTTGTTTATAATGTGATAAGAAGTGTAGCGAAAATAAATAAATAATAATAAATTAATTAAATAAATATTTCTCTTTTAAGTAGATTTATTTTCAATTATTTATATAGAATGATATATTGTTATGACTTTGAAATGGATATTTTTAAATAATATAATTAAAGTATATATGTATATTATATGATTAATGGTATAAAAAGGTATGTAATTGCCACAAAATTGTACTTGAGAATATGGTTTTAAGTATAAAGATATTTTATTAGGAATATTTAAATATTTTCTGACATCATTTCTTAATTTACTTGGTGCAGAGACTACTAAGTCGCATTTAATCTTTTTATTCAATTATTTTTACTAAATAAAACATTTATAATAAAAACCAGAAGCTTCAAGAAAAAACATAAAATCCTATGTATAAATATTTTTTAAATAAAAGAATTTAATATCAAGAATCAAAATAATGGCTGCTTTTCTAGGGAGCCTTATTGAAGCTAATTATTAAAGAAAGAAATATATGTAAGGGAAACTAAAATATAAAATTACAAGAAATTATAAATATAAAAAAAAGCTGTGCTCTTATTCATTTTTTAAGAACCTTTTACAACCTTTTAGTACCACAGTCCATCGCTTAAATATTTACCATTGCTTAGCTGCTGGAATTGCGACTGCCGGCTGACAAGTAATAAGGTCATCAAAACGCCAGCGTTCGATGCGGTTTTGTCGACTGATTTATGAAGTTGTGTGGTCAGCACACGGCAAAGACGCAGAAGGCGAACCCCAAAGGGGTCGAAAGTGCAGCCAGCCAGCCAGCCATGACAACTCAATTGAGGACATCGCGCATACGCCACGTTGTTCGCTGCTACCTTTTGGGTAGGCAAGGATGTGTGTTTCTCCCTCTTGGTCAGTCACAGATTTTGCCTTGTTCTCTGGCGGTCCTTTTCTTCTCTTTTCGTTTTTGTTGTATTCTTTTTTTTGGAAAGCGATTTATAAACGTTGCAAGCATAAATAAACAAACAGATGCTGGTGAGGGGGGAGAAACCGGGCATAAAGAACTGACTGGCAACATGTGCTTGGCCTTCGCTGTATTTATTTACTTTTGCTCTTTTATAAAATATTTTTTAATGCAGCCACAGGGCTGCCAATTTGTGCAGATTTATAGAGGCTGCCAACATCATCCCGCAGGGGATAAAAACCCGAGAAAAAGTCCAGCAGAAAAAAAGCGAACATAACCGACGTTCTCTGTTGACAATCGCCACAGGAAGTGGGCAAGCAAGTTGCCAAGGATGCCTGAAATGTGCATTGTTGTTGGTGGTGGTGGTGGTGCCACACTGCTGTTGCAAAAGGGTCATAACTGATTGCTGCAAACACTTACGGGGGGCAGGGAGGAAGGTAGGTTGTCCTGCCCTCTCGACTGGACAACGGGCAGACAACAAGAGCAACACCAAAGCGGAGGGCAGGATAAAGGACGAGAGGCAAGAGGACAATGCTGCGCATTGAATGAGCATTTGATGGCTGTTTTTGCAACGACTCCTGGGCATTCGGGTTACTCGTCGTGACTCATGAGGCGGGAAAGTTATGGTCCGCCAAGCACATTTAAAATATTTTCGAGTTTCGATAGGGGCTAAGTTGAGAAGCTACAAAAGTATCAGTTTAAAACAAAAATAAATAAAATCAAACGGAAATATAGCTTCTAAAGATTTCTGTAATACATTTTTCTGAAAAATATTTTATTTATTTCCCTTAAAAGCTCTTTAAATACATATATTTAAAACAAAAATCCCTGTGACACGTTAATGGAAATAAAGATGTTTCCTGTGAAAGGATAATAGATTTAGTATGTTATGCTTGGCCTGTACAAGGGTGTCAGCTCCTGGCTGTTGTTTCTCTGGCTTTATTCTTGTTTATATATTTTTGTTGCTGTCCTGGTCATCCACAACATCCCCATTGTACCCTCGCTGGACGTCATCATTAACATCAAGCAACGTCATCGACGGCGTCGTCGCAGGATGTGGTGCAATTTGTTGTCCTTGCTGCTGCTGTGTAAGTGGGCGTGACTGTCTGCCAAATATGAGCACCGGAAATTAGCACACAACACGGCCATGCTTCCCCCCCCGTGTCCCGAAATTGAATGGATATGGAGCTTCCCTTCCCCTGTCCCCCTCTTAACCGAATAATTACTTTCGTCCCTGAGCTGGGAACAAGGGCTTTTAGTGGCCAACTGGCAGCCATCCATTTGACATGACCTATCCCTTGGCGGGATCACCGGATCTAAATTAACAAAAGGACCTCAAATTAAAGACTAATCAGGCACTTGACCACTTTGTCCACTTGACCCGAAACCAAGGAGTTTCCCTAGCTGGAGTCCAACGGTTTGCGGTCACAAAATGGATTTATGATGCATGGCAAACAAACCTGAAACTACTTCAAAAACTTCTCACACATTTCATCCCAGGCACACACACACACACCATTTCCACTTTTCCATTTTTGCTCAGCGAAACGCTTGCCAACCCAACTGCAAATCAGGCGAGTGCAAATCCAGCTAAAACTTTTACAATGATTCGGTTTTGGAGAGGGACGGTTCTCTGTTTTTTTTTTTTGTAGAGATTTTTTATAATATTTAAGTTATTAATTTTAGTTTATTAAATAGCGTATTTTACTTAATATTTTAATGAGTCCAAAATGCTTGGTTTGCTTTTTCATATTAAAGTATATAAAGTTGTATTAAATGTAATGGTTTTAGGGAAATCTACCATTTGTAACAACAAGGTAAATTTGTCACTATTTGTGGAAATAATTATTAATAACTTTAAAGCTAGATAATTATATAATTTTATTTTTTCCTTAACATAAAGGCTTGTAAATGAGATAAATTATCTTATTGTTATGTTTTATTCCTATTTAAATAAGATTTTTTAAGATTTCTTATACAAAATAATGTCAGATGTGAATACATTTTAATTTTTTGTATTTTTTAAATACTTCTTCTTTAGTTAACCAAGGCTAAGGTGATCTTTACTACCTTCAAGCCCCTCCTTTGCCTAAAATACTTTCTCGAAGCAATTTACCCTCTCTCTCTATCCTTGCATAGATGGAAAAATTTCACTTCTTGTGATGCGTTCAGAAGGAGAAAAATTTCGTAGAGCTCCCTCCCCCCGATAAACTTTCTCCACACATTTGCGCGGCGGCCCAAAGGAAAGCAAAGCAAGAACGCAGCTACGTTCGTGATGAGAAGCAACTTTGCTGCTGCCTTTGTGTAGGCTGCTTTTGTGAGCGGAAACTTCGTTTGCTTCCATTTTCAAATTCAGAAATGTTTCAGCGTGTGTGTGTGTGTGTGTGTGTTTGGCATATATTAGCATCTCTTGTGTGTACGTGGGTGCTGCATACATTTAGGAGCGTGTGAGGAAGAAGCCAATGCAATTGCAGTGCAATGCACAATTGCTTATGAAATTGAGCAAACAAAATTGCGGAATGCCCATAAAATGGAAGCTAATGAGCCAAGCGGCACTCAGGGGTTAATACCAGAAGAAAAAACGAAACGAAATGCTCAACACTTTGTTGGTCCTTTAGGGCTGCACAAGTGTGGGTTTTTATGATTTTGACCAGGAGAACAGCAGGGATTTCATTGAAAAATTACTGGGTTTTTCTAAGTTACAGTGGAAAGGTGTTTTAAATTACTATTTTAAACTATATTAGAGCTTATATGGAAAATCCTGTCGGATTCCCGTTGCACTTTTCAAAGGAAATAATAAGAAATAATATGACCAAAAATTTCCCCAATTGTTTTATGAAATTAAAATGGAAATTATAGAAAAATAAAAAGTTTCAAAATCTCAAATTTGATGAACATATTTTATTCTAAATAAAGGTTCCCCTTGCTTTGCCAATAAAAGTTTATTTCCTCACACCTCATATTTTTCTAGCTCTTCTTACCTTCCCCTTTTTTATGATTTCCTTTCAGCCACTTGACAAAAATATTGATGAAGCTGTGAATAATAAAATAACATCCTTCTGGAAGGAAACAAACTCATTAAAAGGTTGCTGGCCAGTCAACCAGTCAACAACTTTGGGCCACAAAACAAGCCATTAAAAAATGTTTAGTACATTGACTATGGCAGGGACAGAGCCGCAGAAAAAGCAACAGAAACGACAGCCAACTGCCAAACAAGTTCGAAGGCAAAAAGTGTAGGGCGTAAAAAAGCGCCACAAAATTGAAGGCAAATGTTTAGTGGAAGTTTTGCAGAGTTACTGGGGGGTGGAAGGGGAGTGAAAAAGTTGGGGCTGGGAGCGAAAAAAACACAAGTGTCCCCAGGGCGCATTTGGCCAGGGGCTTTTTCCACCCCCTCTCCCCCGTCTCACTCACCTGTCACGTGGCAGTTTTTGACCAGAGACCTGAAAGAGTGGGGGGAGTCCTTTTGTGCCCTGTTCATGTAAATTGAAAACAGTCACCAAACGGCATTAAGAAAGTGAATGAGGCAATGAACTGGGCCTTTGTGAGTGCCATCGAGCAGACGTACATTGAATTAAAAATTAACTGTCGCCAGGGATAAATTGTCAGAGCACGAACACGGCAACAGGCAGCAGGCAATTGTTGCTTAAATAAGGGATTTTTGTTTTTAGGGTGAAAATGTAATTCATAAAAGGATGTAAGGTTATCCTTACGCTGGTTGAGCCTGAAAGGGGGAGTGTAATTGAGGTTGTTGTAGGGAATTAAATGTATTAAATGCAAGAGTATTTATTAAAACGAGAAAACCTTGATTAAAAATAATTTTTGCTGTATTTTTTTTAGGAATATTTTCCACCTTAGAGGAACCCCAAATAAATATATAGACATTTTTTATATTAACTAAATTTTTATATATTTATAAAGAAAATACAACTAGTATAAAACATCGATTAAGGAATAAATGTAAGTAAAATGTTTAAATTTTTATTTTATTATGCAAATTTCGTTATAAAATATTTCATTTGTATTTATTAAATAATTAATAACATTTTTATATCAGAGATAAAACTTGAATACATTTTTAAAAGGGATTATTGTAATGTAAAAACCTAATATTCCTTTTCTATAAATACATGACTATTAAATATTTAATTTGTAAAGGTTTTGAGTCATTAATGCTTGTAAATATGTCTCATTTATGTAAAAATGGATTTAAAAATGGATCTAATAGGAATTCAACTTAAATCTATATAAGTACAGCTTGCAACCTCTTCGCATTTGTGTTTAACAAATATAATCTGCTAATAGTAGCAGACTTCCAATGGGATACCCGCCCACTATCATTTGGTTCTTCCATTTCCACTCATATAATATATATAATACTCCCACATAGATTCACCGAGGCAGTCGTGCAAATCTAGAAATGAACTTCAAAGCATTTAACATTTGCCCACTGACCAGGGGACACGCCCCAGAATCGCCGGCGATGTAATCTACACAAAGCCATGGCAGAGTTTTAATTGCTGCGACACTGCCAAGACACGACTGACTGGATATGGCTGAAAGCCGGAGGCATCGGTGGGTTCTGGGATCGGGAATCGGGAATCAGACCCGCTTGCTGTTGTCGTTTTCTAATTTGATAAAGATAAAAATCATTTTCTAAACGCCCTCGACGTTGTCGCCATCAAGTGTGCATGGCCGTGACAGAAGGAGGAGGGACACTGAATACTGAGGACACTGCCCCATTCCAGGACATGCTCTTGCAGCTCGTTGGCTGCCGCTTAATTGAATGCTCATTTCAACGAGCTGGGGCTCCTGCTTCACAGCGTTACCGGCTTTAATTGCATTTTTATTTCATTTCCCAGCAATTATCGCTAGTTCGTGTGCAAATTCTATAAACCGACAGGACAAGCAGGAGTTGCAGGGAGAGAATAAAATGAATGAAAACTAACGAAAATTCCTTTTGAAATAAAAGACTTGAAATATTTCCTTTTAGAAAATATAAAGAATTAATCATTGGGATATTTTATTAATATTAAATTAAATACACTTTTAATTAAAGTAAAAATAATAATACTTAAAGGTTATTTCCTATGAAATGAATTAAGAATTCATAGTTAACTTAAATAGTACAAAAGAAATCCTGCGAAGCTTCAGCTTGAAGAAGAAAATTTTTAAGAGGTCATTGATAAATTTGTAAAGTTTTTTTCAAAGTGCATTAGACACTGTCCAGACGCGCCGAGTAAATGGCAGCGGCAACATCCCGAAGGCGAGAGGTCAATCGTGTCATGGGTGTATCTGTGCCATGTGCAACTAGTTAGCAGCAAGAGTGTGTGCGGTCTGATGTCCTGCGAAACCGTAATTAAAGGTAGCCAGGACTTGTAGCTCCTTAGCTCCTTCCCAGTTGCTGCTGATATTTATTGTCCTAGCTGCGTTTTCTGCTCTATTATTGTCAGTGCAACTTGGTGTTGCTGCTGCTTTTGCTTTTGCTGTTGCAGTTGCACAGCCAGTTTCTGCTCCTGTTTCTGTTGCTGCGAGTTGTTAGCAAAGCAATTAGCATGAGTTTGTTATTGCAACACACGGCAACGACGCCTTTTGCCGGAGCTGGATCAGGACCAGGAACAGGACGTAAGTCGCAGGCGACACGGTGACCGTGTCCGGTGACTGCTGAAACTTTTACAGCGAACCCAAAGGGCCGGAGGGCAGCTACCTTCCGAACGCCGGCAAATAAGAATTTAATTTATTTACTCTGCAGCGGGCAAAGTGTTGGCAAATGGCCATGTAGCCATTTAACACTCGGCAAACAAATCACGGGTAACTGAAACTTATGAACAGACAGATGCCTAGATTGAGGGTTAAGGTTCTGGTAAATGGATAATGAAATTATATAGATAGCGGGGAGTTTATAGTTCATAAAAACTTAGTGGGTAAGGGAATACTATTAAGTGGTTTCTGAAAAAACAAAAAATTGTGTTAATAAAATAACCATTTTATTTGTTCTTTGCTATTATTATTTATACATTAAACTCAACCCTTTAAATTACAAAGCTTTCTACAGTAGACTTTCAATGCCTTTGATATTCATTCAACCATTTTCCAATCAGTTTTACCTTTACCAATGCCCTTTCAAATCGAACTCTCCATTTTTCTCAAGTCGTGGCTTAGATTTAGTGCGACTTTGGCAACTCCCCAAGCCCCGAAAGTCTGAGCCATCTCATCACTTACTTTCCTTCGGTGCGGCGGTGTAACCTTCAGCACCTTTTAAGCCGCTTGGCGTGTCCTTCAATGCCTCAAAAATCCCATTCCCCTTGGCCTCCCAGCGGAATCTGTTGCTTTGTTATCCTGCGGTCCTCTTCTATTGCATTTTATTCACTCGACGGGGAGTTCCTCTTTTTCCCGCAAAGGATTTCGCTTGGCTGCATTTCCACTTGGGGGCTGGGCTGGGGTTGGGTTTGATTTGGGTTTTGCTGCTCTTCGTGGATTATGCAAAAAGTTTTTCATTAATGTTGGATTTAGATATTTTTTCACGCTCCGTAGCTGTGTAACTTTCCCCATCCCCCATCCCCATTGGACTCATGGTGAGCATTTTTTCCCTTCAGTTAAGCTTCCTCGATTTGGTTCCCCCATTTCCTATGCCTTCCTTATTTTTTTCCCTGCGTTTTGGTTGTTGACAACGCAACTTTGGTCCCAGGATACGTTAACTTTTGTGCACCGCAGCGACGAACGACGAGCGACGAGCGGCGAGCTCAGTGCAATGAAAGTTGGCACCACAAAACACAGATACGTTTGGCTAGATAGATAGGTAGATAGATAGACAGCCAGACAAACACTTAACAACAGAAAACTAGAAGATGCCACACAGCAAATTTGCTTTTCAAACGAACTGGCAAATGAAGGATGAATTAAGGAGCAGAGTTCCATTGAAAATGCCAGCAGGATTTTTATTCTGGCTCAATTTAGATCTCTACAAAGGAATATTTAAGGAATTTGGAAAACAGACATTAGCATATTAAATCAAGGGAAAGAGGTTTTAATGTTTTTGTGAAGTGGATGTTTCAAAATAGTATTTTGGTAATATGAGTAAAATATGTTCTATCCCTTTATTGTTTATAAAAAGGAAAGAATTTACTACAAAAAATTTGAGAAAATATTTTAAGAAAGTAGATAAAGTTAAATTCAAGTCCAGATTATTAAAATATAGAATTTGTTTTATTAATCCGTTTTATAAACAAGTCAAGTATTTATAAGGAGAATGTAAGAAAATAGTTGAAGAAAACATAAATACATTTATATATTCATTTTATTAAATCTTGTATACCTTTTTATTATTTTTTTTTATTTAAAATTATATTCTTAAATTATATTTATTTACTAACGACTTCTCTCAGTGCTTTCTCACATAGATTTTTTAAACAACACGAATTTTTTCGTCATTGCAACATAACTTGGACTTTCTTTCCTTCCCTATATATACATTTACAAACATATATAAATGTATATATTTTTTTGTATCTGCTCGGGCTTTGGTGGTTGTTTCTTTGGAGACACTTTTGCCGCTTTGCAGTGCAAATTGTTGGGTTTGCCGTTCCTTTCTTTCAGTTTTTGCAGTTTTATTCTTATGGTTTTATTTTTTGTGCGGTTTTTATTTGCTTTTGTGGTGTTTTTCGATTTGTCTGTCGGCGAAGCAGGGGGGTGCTCCTCGCCTTACCATTTATTTGAGTGTGTAAACTTTTGCTACTTGAATTTTGTGGGATTTTTCCCCTATTTTTTTTTTTTTTTTGAGATTTTCCTGTGGCAATTTCACAGTTGGTTCTGCTATACCCCATGCCAACTTTGATAGTTTTGTCAAAAGTTTTTATTGCGATTTGTTGCAGCTGCAAGTCCAAGTCTTGTAAAAGTAATGCTCATCCAAGAAACGGGAAGAGGAAGCAAAAATGCGGGAATTCCCCAATTGATATTTTTGCGAGTAAGCGAATGGGAATGAAGAAATGTTAAAGTTTTTTCAGGGGCTTTGCTAAACATGAGGTTGTGCCAAAGAGGTTCCTTCAAGGAACAGGAAGCATAAATTTAAAGAGTTTAACTAAAGATTTATTTAAATATTATTCAAGATTTTTAAGAAGTTTTTAATCGGGAGTCTAAAGTAGTTAAAAGAATTTATGAACATTTTGTAAGGCTTTTTCTGGTTTGAGTATAATTTGTTAAATTTTATTCTTTAAAATATTACAAATATTTTTATATAATTATGTCATTCTTAAATTTAAAATATTTATATATATTTTCTCAAGTGAATTCTGCGTTTATTTTAAGCGCAGAGTAAAGTTTAAATGAGCTAAATAATATTTAAGAACTATAAAGGGAAATGGCGACATCACTTGTTACTCGTATCACAATTATCGATGATCACCACGTCCCCATAATTTGGCGGCGGTGTCTCCGGCCTGGCTGCTCCTCGTTCCACCACATCCGTGTAGAACCGGGTTGTGGAAGTCGGTGGTGGTGTCGTTGGCGTGACCGGCTCCCGATCGCGACTGCTGAAGAGGTTGCTTCGGCTCAGACGCCGGATGAGCGTGGCCGTGTTCTGATTGATGGTCCGGTAGTACTGACTCCTGGCCGGTCGTCCAAACAGCCGGTTCACAAAGTTGTCTTGAGGGCCGTACGGCTGCCGGACTATGGCACGCGATGAGGTGCTGTGCGGGCGCTGTGGGTTCGAGCGCCTGGGATGACGTGACCGCTGCGGTGTCCAGGTGTGGATGGTGGGCAGGGTCTCCTGCGAGGGGTCTAGGGGTGCTTTTTCAGATTGAAAAATAAGTTTAAGCTTTAAACTTTAATATATATTTTGAGGGAGAATGTAAGCCTACCTGAATCCCCATCGGTCACCTCCTCGCTGCTCTTTTTCTTGCGCATCTCACAGCAGCTCTTGAGGCACAGGGCAAAGGTGATGATAAAGATGACCATGCAGACTCCTGTGGCTCCACCCACAATAAAGGCCAGCTTGAGGTCATCCTCATCGTAGGTGTGAGTGCGTTCCACGGCATCGTCGAACTGGCCACCGGCCAGGCGTTCGTGGCTCACACGCTCCAGACAGATGCGGTAACGCAGACACAGCTTCTCGCGGCTTCCCTCGCAAACGTCGCTGAGCGAGGACATCTGCCTGTTTTCCTCCTCATCGCTGCTCTCCTCCTCACTGGAGTCCAGTTCCCGCCAGATTTCCAGCACAGATTGAGGTCCCTGGGTACTGGGCTCCAAATGCTCCATTCGCTCAAATTTCATGGTGGCCGTCTCCTTGATTTCCACCATCTCCGCTGACTGGTCAGACAACACCGATTCCTCCTCCATACAATCGCTCATAAAGAGCGCCACTCCACGTTGTCGTAATCCGGTTGCCACTTTGGCCAAAGCTCGATCGCAATTGAAGGGATTTTCCTCCACATTCAGCGAGGCCAGATATCGAGGAGCATAAAAATCCGCAGGACTTAGAGTGAGCAGCAGGTTCTGCGCCAAGTCCAACTGGCGTAGCTGGGGCAGGGCACTTAGCAGGACCAATCCCAACTGGTTTACCTGGGAATTGCGCAGATTGAGGGAGCGTAGCGAAGGGCTTCTCAATATGGGTCCACTGCCAAGGGTGGCCAGCTTATTGCCCTCCAAATTGAGGTGGATCAGTTGGCCATTGGCCTCCAGGATATGCTCATCGATCTGTTCCAGGCGATTATAGGAAAGATCCAGATACCGGAGGCGGTGCAACTCCGCAAAGGCATCGACATACAAGGTGCTAATGGCATTGTGGGCCAGGGTCAGATTTAGGAGGTGAATGGTGGTCTGTGTGGATGAACAAAATATTAATAAATATATATAAATACATAAAATAATATACAAATTATAAAATTGATAAAGAATTATTTTTAAAATATTTTTACAAAATTAAATAATATAAAACGAAGTTTAGATTATTCTTAAGGAGTAAAAATAATATATTTGAAAACAATTTGCTATAGTTTCCGATTAAAATTATTATAAAATTAACACAATTGAACACCTTTGCACAGTATTAAGATTTGTAATAAGAAATCTTTTGTTTTTGCCATTAGTTTCATTGCTTCTTTATAAACAAAGGTTGTGAGTAATGTTTTTATAAAAAGCTAATGATATCTAAAAGGAATTAAAAGGTCTTTGTCATACTTGAAAACTCTTTTTTATTTATATTTTGGTATAAAAAAACTACTTGCCTTGAAGGAGCTATCATCAATGCTGGTTATATCATTGTAGCTCAAATCCAACAACTCCACTGTTTTTGGCATTTCTATATTGGCGCTTATCAAGCGCTTGGCACTGGAAAATTATACAAAAATATTAAATAATAATTACTTAATTATAAATAAAGAATTAAAAAATAACCCACCTGCATATTGCCCTATTCCGTTGGCCGTGGAGATCGCAATGACAAACGGCGGGGCAGTACATTTGCAGTTGGGTCTTGCTCCTGCACACCTGAAGAAGGACACAGAGCAGGAGGCCCACGTAGAGCAGGATCTGCTTAAGGCCCAACCACATCTTGGGCTTTACAATACATTGCAGAGCCATATGCTGGCCACGACCATAACTTTCTTCGACTGGAATTAATGATTCGTCATTCTCGAAGCGCTTGCTATGGCAACGCTCCGTATTTCTCGACTAACTGAAAGTTGTCTCTCAGTTTGGGCCATGACTAACTCATATGCTAACTTCCAGTGGATGATTATATTAGTTTATATAGACTTGGAATCAAAAATTAGGTTATTTTATATTTTATTTTGAAATGTTATTAACTAAGTATTTGTATTGACTTTAACCAAATATTTAAATTAAAATTATTAGTTGTTTTATATTAATAAATACATATGATTATTTTTAGTAACCGCAAAAGCTAGAAAAAAATTATTGCTATGAATAAACATTTATTTCTTTGTATAATAATTATTATTCACTATATTAATTAACTAAAAATATTATAACATTAAATAGGGAACAAATAAAATGATAATAAAAGGTATTTTCCCTACTAAAAATTTCGAAATGATAATTATTATATTTCTTTTCTATAATTATAATTCCAAGTCAGTCCATTATAGTTTGGTACTGTTAAATATTATAGAACGAAATATAAAAAAAATCTATATTATTTTCTTTAGTAAAATAATATGCCCCTTGACAATTGCTCTACACTTCCAGTGCCGATAAGATAAACCCTCTTGGCTTTTATCTAATCAGTTGATGCGGCGGCTATATTCGCGTTCAGGTGAAAGAGCGTAAGTTTTTTTTGGTTTGAAGTTTCACTTGTTTGGAAAATGTAGAGCTATAAAATAGGTAACTGATAAGGTACTTAGCTTTTTTATCTTCAAGTGCAGAGATACAGATATGTTCTATGTTGAAATTAGAGTAAAAGTCAAAGGAAATTCAAGAGAAAGTTTAAAACCAAATCTTTACCTCACAAAGCTAAGTTGTCAGGTGTGAGCTTATCATTAATCACTTGTTTTTTTTAAGTGTTTATAATTTATATTGATAAGTAAATAATTAACTTTGATTAGGACAATAACTCAAAGGCCAAGACAGCCAAAGAATATATTCACCATAAATGTAGTAAAGCATACTAAATAAATATTAGCCCTTAGCAACACATAATTTCGATTAGAATAAATGTTTTAAAAATTAAATAAATGAATATAAATTGTGTGAATTTTGGTATTGTAGAGAATATACTTTTTAAATATGAACCAAACCATTTCGCTGATAATAGCTTATGACATTCTATTACCTCTTATTACAATCATTACAAATCACTTCCGAATTATTCCAGATAAGATTAATTAAAAGCACTTGACCTTTTTTGTTGCTAAATACAATATTTATTGCAATATTTTACACTGGCACTGGGCACTTATACATGGTATTGAGTCGATTGATATCGGTGGCACTCATAATCAAACGCTGGCCCATTACCCCTTGACCCTCCGACTTGAGGGCCACAATGGTGGGCTCACCATTCACCGAAAAAGCCATGGAACTGTAGTGCAAAATGCTACCATAGTCATAGGCCTGATCAAAGTCTCCCACATCTTCGGCCTCGTACTTCACAAAGTTCTTCTCGTGACCCTCGGAGATGTTCTCCTCCACAATCTGAACGTACTCATCGCGATCCGGAGAGCACTGCTGATGATGGAAGCCCAGGGTATGGAGCAGCTCGTGCTGTATGGTTCCCAGTTTAAAGCAGCCCGTGTCCAGTTCTCCAGGCTTGAGTTTCACGGTTCGTTCACCTGGCTGATAGCCAACCTTGGAGCTACACCCTGAGGTGGAGGTGATTACCGCAACATAATCCTCCGCATCCTCAGCAGCGGGCACAAAGCGAATGCAGGAGGAACGTTCGATTAATTTCATTCCCAGCTCAATGTAAGCCACATAGGGAGCATCTGTAAAGTTTTAAAAATTTAATAAATTAAATAAATAACTTGACGAAGAATATCTTTTCATACCAAACTCCTCGGAGATCCTGTAGGGCACAGTTGCATTTGGCCAGTGATATGTCTCCGATAGTTTTCCATTCCGTCCGAAATCCACATCCATATCCCCCTGGAAGTATCCAGCTGTCAGCTCGGGATCCGTTTCCTCATGAGGAATATTATATGGAGCTGAGAACACCCCAGAGCAGAGAATGCCCAGCAGGGGGAAGTGGGTCCAAGCAGCAATCATTTTCGACTGAATTAAAAGGCATTTACTGTTAATAATTTGTTAATTATCGCAAAAGCGTGAGGCCATAAACCACCTACTTGTCATTGATTACTGATAAGCGAACGAATTGGGAAAACTGCAAAATCTTGAAGAGAATTCGGGGAATATTTAAGAGTTTTGCCTTTACAATAAATTTATTTTGTCTTTTAAAAATAGTTATTCCCCAAATTACGTTTGAACGTGGTACTTGTAAATGGTATTAAATGGGTTAATATCGATATTCGTCATATTTATACGTTGACCCATTTGGCTCACAGATCTCAGAGTTCTTGTTGGGCGCAATGACAGTTGGCCATTCCGATCAACATTCAGAATTATATCCCCTTCGAAATAGCCAGCTGTGAGCTCACAAGGTTGGTTTACACCTTCGGTTGAAAATTGAACATTTTCTCAAATATGATCTCCCATAAATTTCGTTTACCAACCAATTGCATAAACATAAACCAATAAACCAAAACAAACTTGATATTTAATCATGCATGTATTTATATTATATATTATATATTTATTATATTTCTCAGTTGATATTTAAATTGTGCAATTATACATTTTATTGAGTCTCCTGATATCGGTATTAGACATCTTTGTGCGTTGCCCCATTTGAGCCCCTGCGATTGTATTATAGGCCACAATAGTAGGCTGACCATTTTTGGAAAACGCATCGGCTTTATAGTGCATAACGCTGCCATAATCATAGCTCTCACCATAGTTTCCATAATTAGCTGCGGACACCTTTTCAAATGCACCTTCCTCACCCGCTTGAATATTCATCGTCATAATCTTTACATACCAATCACGATCCGGGGAGCTATGCTGATGCTGGAGCCCCAGCGAGTGAAGAAGTTCGTGCTGAGTGACTGCTAATACAAAGCAGCCTTTGTTCGCCTCAACGGGTTTTAGATTGAGAATCCTAACCGAATTAGCCACATAGCCCACCTGAGCGCTGCATCCTTTTGGGGGCACGATGATTGATAAATACGCAGTCTCGTTAACAGCGGGCACAAAGCGAATACAGGTTACATTCTCGATTCCTCGCATGGCTTGCAATATACCGTCAACGAAAGGTTGCTCTGAAGAGGAAAGGATGATAATAAATAAAATTAATTAATTTACATAACAAAACCGGAAGATATTACTCACGGAACTGATCGGAGATCATGTAAGGAACAACGGCATTAGGCCACAGACGATCTGACTTTAACAATCCACTTCGTTCCGAGTCTAGAATTATATCACCCTCAAAGTATCCAGGAGTCAGCTCGGGATCCTGATCCTCATACGGAGGATCCAGGGGAGCTGAGAATACCCCAAAGCAGAGACTGCCCACAAGGAATAAGTGAAACCACGAAGAAATCATTTTTGACTGCATTAGCAAGTGCAATTTTTGAATTTATATACAATGCAGGGGCATTAAAATATATATATTATTCATGATAACGGATAACAGAATTTAGGTCGTAACTTGAAGCCAATGCAAGGTCAATGCCAAGCTAATCTCAAGGCCATATCAAACGTGTGCATTAGGCCAATAAGAAAATTAAATAAAGGAAAGCGGGGACTTTATATCATATATAATACCATAAGTGTTTGCCACACAATCTTTCTTTGTTATACAATTTCACCTTACCGTTGAAAACAACCATTTTTTTTACCATATAAAACTTTTATTATAAAATAAAATAAATTAAATATTAATTAAACCTTTACACTTTTGACACTTGTACATAACATTGAGTATATTGATCAGGCGCTGTCCTAATAGCCTTCGACCTTCGGGTATCCCTAATAGAGATTAATAATTTATTTATTAATCAGAAATATTTTTTTAAAATATAAGTATTCTATTTTTGTTTTCACACCGAATTCCTCGGATATCCTGTAAGGAATTGTGGCATTTGGCTATCGAGTTGCTGATGCTATTTGTCTATTCCGCCCAAGTACTGCATTCATATCCTCCGGTCAACTCGGGATCCTGGTTCTCATAAGGAGTCAAGGAGTTTAGAAAGTTAGAAATACGCCGGAGCAGAGGCAGCCCAGAGGCAGAAAAAAAAACACATTTTAAAATATATATAAATATTTTACCAATACTAGATTTATGGTTTAGTAAAAAGGATCAAAAAGTATACAACGAAATATTTAAAGTCACAAATTGCTAGTAAAAATTTATCATGTTCTTTGCAAGCTGAAAATTTTTCTGACAAACTTTAAGGCGAAATTTGAAATACTTACAAACCCTGATAAAAATTCATCAAAATACCATGGAAATAAAATTTAGTATTTTAATTAACTGGAACTTTTTCTGCAAGTGTCCAAGTTGATCGTTAACCAAGGCAGCTCGAGGCTACTTAGCAGCACAGCCTGCGCTTCCGTTCGGTCCGAGTCCCAGTTGCAGTCACAGTTCCTGGCTCAGTCGCATTCCAACTCCTATTTCCATTCCTGGCCAAGATGCAATGGCTGAAAATCCACTTGTCCTGGCTGTTGAAAACCCAACCCCCCCAGCCCCCAACCCACCAGTTTGCTACTTTTGCTTCCGCCCTCGGTTTGTTGGCTTTAATTTATGGCCAGGGCCAGCAGGAGACTGAGATTGCGACAAGGACAGCGCCTTCTGTCAGTCAGTTTGGAGGAGGGGGCGTGGTCGTCACATCCGCTGCTTGTCGGGGGTCTCGGCTAGGGACACTGGGTTCGAATCTCCATCTCAGACCATCGAATGATCACCGCAATGTGCGGCAAAAATGGCAACTTTTCCACACACATTCTCGGATTTTTCACTTTTCAGGCAGCTCTGCTGGACCGTCGGAAATAGTTAACTTTTATGCGCATTTCAAATCGGAAAGTTTTGCATTCAAACTTTATTAAAATTGCGCTCGATGCCCGATGCCGGAGCCAGCCAGTCCAGCCAGATTCCTGGATAAAAATCCTTAGCTTTGATATTTTTTCTCGGCTGCATTTGCCAACGCGACGAGCTGCCTTTTCATTGTCTCAATGGCAGTCTGGAGGGTTTTTCCAACCGGGATTAGGACACATTTGGGTATAGGATTTAGTTAAATAATATATAAAATGATTAAGCATAAAATATTAGTAAGAAATTCCTTAAATTCTTTGAATTTTCCTTGTGCTTATCTTATGATTGTGAGCCATAACTTATCTGCCGCTATCTACAGCCGCATTGAAAATTTGTAATTATCTCTCTGCAAATATTCTGACTTCTCTGACTTTATGGTAGTGCATTCCATCTTCCTCCATGTGGAAGGAAATTTTTGGGGTTTTTCGCTGCTGCACATTTGCATTGTTGTTTTGACTGCCGGCGCCTTTTTGTGGCTGTTCCTCGGGATCCAGTCACCCTCCCCCAGCACCCAGCTGCCGCACTAATGACCGACATTGCTTCCTAATTACAAAAGTTTTGCATGCACTCGCTGCAAAAGGCGGGCAGAGCTGAATTGCTTGCCGAAAATGGCTTAAAAAAATATATAAAAGTTTAAAGTTTATTTTATTTCCTTTATTTAATGTTTGGACGCTTAAAGTTGAGCTTTTCATTTGGTTTTTAGTGGCCCTAACTAACGACTCCATTAACCCAAGGCAGCCACAATACACATGTTTGGGTAGGAGAAAAAAAGATGTACAGTAGGAAAAATTAATCAACAAATAATAGACAGATATTAAATCAAAGGGGGGATTTATTTGCTAAATAAAATAATAGATAATCAAGCTAAATTTTGTGCAAGAAATATTTGAATACAAGTCTTTAAAATCTATAGAAAAATAATGTTTAAAACTATAAATATATTTTTATTCTTTCATGGATTTATTTATGGCTTTTGTTTTTTCACACAAATCTATACCATTTTCTCCGGAAATTTTCTATTAAAAAATGTATTTATTTATTATATTCAGAAATTTCCTAAAATTTTGATCTCTGTAAAAGCGGAAACCAGAAAAATGTTGTGCAGAGCCCGTGGACGAAGAGCTCTCAGTACATTCCGGCTGCACATATGTCATGTGACACATGCTGACCCGGGAACTGGCCCAATCCCGAACTGAAGCCCCTCTTGCCTCAGACCCTCCTCCCTCGCCCACATATGTGTAGTGTATGTATGTCCTTCTGCCCATGGGCCGCACTTAATGATAAACAATGCTTGCGGTCAGTTTAACATGCCGCGCTATTACCCTGCCACTCGTCCTTCGTCCTTTGGCCGACGAGTACCACTAACCAGTGGACAATTTACACGCTGAAACTGAACGACAGGGGGCTATGGACTTGGGACTTCAGGGGGGTTGGACTAATTGATACCTCAAATCTATGGGGAAATTGCCTTATGAACCAGGAAATGGTAAGGATTTATTTGGAGTGTTTTTTTCTTAAGGGGAAAATTTGGAAGGTGTGAATAAAGAATGTTCAGGAAATGATTTAATAATTATTTATGGGAATTAATTGTAGAAGTTTAAAGACGTTTTACCAAGTTCCTATAATTTGATGCGCATCTTTAGCAATTATCAAAAAATAATTGAAAAATTAGCATAAATAAAATATTCCTTGGATAAACACATAATAGTTTTTTCTGGCTTATTTTGCTAAGTAATAATCCTTAAACTTTACACAAGTAAATCTACTTAGAAGATAAATACCTAGTTTCTGTCAGTAAAGTTGATACATTAAACAATTGGAAGAATAAAATAATTAAAAAATCGAACAGTTTAAATATTTTATTATTAAAATCAAAATTTGGTATGGTTTTATTTATTAAATAATAGCTTTGGTTCAAGGGAAATTAGTATATAATTTAATGAGAGTTTTATAAGCTTCTTTTTAAGTTCCCAAATTTCATAGAAAAAAAACTTTCTAAATAAAATAAACTTTAAATAAAACAAGACCTTTTCCTATTACTTTTTTTTAATTAAACATTTTGTTAATTTTAAAATAATAAATACACCTCCTCTAAATTAAATCAATTTCAATTTTATTATTCCAAATCCAAGAGCAAGTCCTAGATTCCCCAAACCTTTTTATTCCATCCCAAAGTATAGCTAGCAAAGCAAGGATAAGAAGAAGCGACAAAAACAGCATGCTTAAAAGAGCAGTAAATGAGAATTTATCCACTTGCTGACCAACAAGAGATCCCGTTGCCCCCTTGCTCCTGCCTCAAACCCAACCCCAATCCCATACCCATTCACATTCGCAGACAGCGGCAGAAAAACAGAGGAGCGAGTGGAACTGGCGGACACACGCACATCGTAAAGTTTTAATCGGATGTTGTCCAGCTTTACATGACGCCATCTACTGGCTTAGAGTGCAATATCCTGTGGCACGCGATACCATCGAGCAAAAGAGTTGGGTGGCAGGAACAGAGAACGAACAAAGGACAACGGACAGCGGACAGCGGACAGCGAAGAGCGGGCTGTGGAAAGGGTATGGTGAAACGGATGAGTGGGCCATCCTTGTTTATGCGAAACGCCTGGGCAAAACGCTTCTAGTCCCCTTTGCTTTTTGACGGCATTTGGCATTGCCACGCATAAGGATGCCCAAGGACGAGATAGAGGGAGAGAGGGAGCGTCCAGCAATTCCATCTATGGGATACAAAGCCGGCACAGTTTTGGGATACAGCTACAGATACAGATGCCAAGGCTAAAGCCAAAGCAACAGCCGCTACAAAGGCTTAAAAAGTGCTCAACACGGAAAAAATCTGAGGGGGGAAGAAGAAGTCCTTTTAGTAAGACGAATAAGTAAGTCCCTAAAAATAATTCTAACATATATTTCATAAAGGAAAGGATTTTTTTTTAATTCGTATAAAAATAGAGTTTTTAAACTATTTTTCCCACTAGAAGTTTGCGCTTAAAACTATTATTTATTAGGCTAAAGGACAAGCACCATTCCCTGATGCTATTTATCATTCAGGACTCTCACCTCATCTTGGCTTAAAACTTTGAACTCGAAGACAGGCTGCTAGCCTAGTGGCAAAATTCATAAACAATACATGGTATCCTTACAGCAAAGTGCATACAAAATGGCAGTGAAATGTGTGGCTCCTGTTGTTTTCTGGACTTTGGTCAGCCGCTTGGCTAGACGCACACTTGGCTGGATGGCTGGATGGCTGGCCAGGATGTGCTGAGGGACACCCACCGAACCACGAGCGAAGCAACGAACCTCGTTGTCATTGTCGTGACAGGAAATTAAGATGAATGTGGCGAGCAAACTGCAGTTTCTACGCCGCAGTGGCAGCTCCTCGCAGTCCTGCAGTCCTTTATTTCCTTTACTTGTTTTTTTTTTCGTCTCACTGTTGTGGCCCTGCTGCCTGCTGCTGCCTTATTGTCGTTTTTCTATTCGGTTAGACAAGGGAGAGACAGACGGCTGCCTCTTAAAATATTCATAACACAAACTGTTGCCACTATCTCCCGTCCAGACCAGGACTGGGCAGCAGGCAGCTGCGGAGGAGGAGGTCCTGGACAAATGGCATCGCTGGGAGTAATCCGGGGAAAGCTGCAGAAGCGTGCAAAAGTTGCGCGTCTGAATTAATTGATTTTTATGAATTTGTTAAGTGAGTTTTTCATGCTCCAATGTCACAAAGAGCGTGCAAAAATATGTCAGTTTATAACCTGGTTATGTCCGATATTTCATGCGGCAATAATTATTAGTAAAGACATTTATTTAAGTTTTTTTTATCAGTATTTACAATTATGAATGTCTATGAATGTAATATAAATAAATATTATCTTTATCGTATTTATTGATTATTTAATACATTCGTTTGAAAATAATAAAAAATTATTTAAAGTAACACTTGTTTCAGTGAATTGTTAATTATTATATGGAATTATTATATGTAATAATTTATGATAATTATTTGGGAATGAAAAAAACTTTCCATAAATTATGTAGATAATAATTTTAAATAGCCTTTTATTTTATTTAAAAGTAAAGCTGCAAGTAGCCAGTAATTAATTTAAATTCAACAATCAATTTACTATAATAAAAGGTATCATTCCTGTAATTTATTATCATTCTGCTAAGAGCTTCTCCTTAAATTAATGTATGAATATAAGAAGCTAAAATTATGAAATTAATTGTACTATTTAATTGGTATTTTGTTATTAATCTTGTTTCCTTTAAATTGCAGAAATTTTTCTTAAAAGTTCTCTTGGAAAACTCCTTACTCACACTCCGTTTTCCCTGTGTTTCTCCTTGTTTACAACATTACCTGCGCTTAATAGTCCCCCGAATAACAAATAAAAGGCAATTCCCACTGGCATGGTCCTGGAAAAGTTGTCTCAAATATTTGAGGACAGCCATTACATGGTAAATGAGGCAATATTAATGTGAAACTTTCAAATGTTTCCGTTCGGAGGATAATAACTTAATTGAGCCATTGCACGCATGGGAGAGTACATTTAAAAGTTGAGAAACTGACATCGTTTCGGCTCTCAGACTCTAATCCTGCCTGCAAGGATATACATATATATAAGCTGGAGTTGAGGCATTATTTTACAGTCTCTGGTTCATTATGGTTCGTTACGTGCCCCGTTTGGCTGACGGTCAGAAGGTGAAGTTGGCCTGGCCCCTGGCTCTGTTCCGATTGAATCACATTTTCTGGCCCCTGGATCCTAGCACGGGCAAGTGGGGACGTTATCTGGATAGGGTCCTGGCCGTCCTGGGATGCCTCATCTTCGTTCAGCACAACGATGCCGAGTTGCGGTATCTGCGCTTGGAAGCTGGGAATAGGAATATGGATGAGTTTTTGACCGGAATGCCCACCTATTTGATTCTAGTGGAGGCCCAGTTCCGGAGCCTTCATATACTCTTAAACTTTGAGCCGCTCCAGAAATTCCTGCATCGTTTTTACACAACTATTTATATAGATCCTCGCAAGGAACCTGAAATGTTTCGTCGAGTCGATGGCCAAATGCTTATCAATCGTTTGGTTTCCGCCATGTACGGAGCTGTCATCTCTGGCTACCTCATTGCACCTGTGTTTTCGATCATCAACAAAAGAAAGGACTTTCTTTACTCCATGATATTTCCCTTTGATACGAAACCATTGCATATATTTGTGCCTCTGCTGCTGAGCAATGTTTGGGTTGGCATCATCATCGACTCCATGATGTTTGGCGAGACGAGTTTGCTTTGCGAGCTGATTGTCCATCTGAATGGAAGCTATTTGCTACTGAAGAGAGACTTGGAATTGGCTATACAAAGGATTTTGGCTAAGAGAGAGCCTGCTCACATGGCCAAGCAATTAAAGGACTTAATTATAAAAACTCTGCGTAAAAATGTGGCACTAAATCAGTTTGGCGAACAGTTGGAGGCCCAATATACGGTGAGGGTTTTCATTATGTTTGCCTTTGCAGCGGGTCTGTTGTGTGCTTTGTCTTTTAAGGCCTACACGGTGAGTAAATGATAATTATTTATTACCTTAAAATATTTTCAAATGAATTGAAGCAATTTATAAACAGAATCCCATGGCAAATTACATTTATGCCATTTGGTTTGGAGCCAAAACTGTAGAGCTGCTATCCCTGGGACAACTAGGCTCAAACTTGGCCTATACGGTACGTAGTATCTTCATCCAGTGATTAACTAAACTTAACTATACCCATTCTACAGACAGATTCCCTTAGCTCCATGTACTATCTAACCCATTGGGAGCAGGTCCTGGAGCATTCCACAGATCCCCGGGAGAATCTGCGTCTGCTGAAGCTCATTAACCTGGCCATTGAGATGAACAGCAAACCGTTCTATGTAACTGGCCTGAAATACTTTCGAGTGAGCCTGCAGGCAGGCTTGAAGGTGAGTTATTTATGGCAAGGATAACAGCATTCGATTTTCAGCTCTCCCTCTCTTCCTCTTTCATATACAGATTTTGCAGGCATCCTTTTCGTATTTCACATTTCTCACCTCAATGCAACGTCGACAAATGAGCAATTAAATAATTCAGAATTTTTTAATGGGATATCAAGCGAGATTCCGGCATTCCGGCTACTGCAATTGCTGCCTCCTTCTGCGACTCTAGTCCGCTGATACAAATGATTGCATATTAAAAGTCAATTATTGCTGAATTAATTTTAATTAAATTAAATTGATAAAGGCGGCCCAGCTCACACGCATCATTGACTTTCGTTTCTTTTGTCGCTTTTCATTTATGTCTCCCTCTCTCTGTGTGTGTGTGTATGAAAATATGCAATAAAATATTCATGATTTCAGTGCTGCAAAAACTTGCAAAAAGTTAATAAAACTTTTGCCTCGACGGGTGGGTAATGAAATTAGAATATCACCAACGAAAATGGCTTTAAAAAAAACTGCAAAATTTTCAGTTGTGCATGTTTTGCCATCTCCAGCAATGATCAGCAGCCATTAAGCTGGCATTTCGAATGGAGTTTGGGTCTCCGGCGTAAGCCATAAATCTTCAACTTCGGCGGAGACTCTGCCTATCGCGAAAATTCGCACAACCATCGCTCCGTCGCACTCCAACCCCACCCCACCACCCACCATGTTTCAATTTCCTTTGGCACGAACGTTTTTGGTAAATTAATCCATTAAAGTTTTGCCATGAAAATGCACAAAAGTTTTCACATAAAAAGCCCCAGCTCCGGCCTGTCTCTGCGTCTTCCGCCCCATAATTTCCTGATATTGATAATTAGAGCATCTCTCCATCTCCATTGCTGTCGATTTCTGGCTTCGACCTGCCCCATTAGCCAATTTGTACTTCATTAGCGCCATGTTCTTTAACTGGAAATGTGTGCCGGCCATTGAATTGTTTGCCTTGCATTGGCCGTTGGCTAATGAGTGTTATTTACCCAGGGTTTTGGTTGGAAGAAGGGTTAAGAGGGGTTTTATTTGGGGGAGGTTTACTATCTTATATTTCTTTGGGGTTAATTCTTACAGTTTTGTGTGAGAAATCATTGAATGCCATTTTTTTGTGCACATTTTAGGCTCATTTTAAGGCAATTTTTCATACAAATGTAATGAATTTTTTAAGTATTTAAAGTATTTAATAATATTGTATGAAATTATCACTTGAATTCTTTTTAAGGTTCATGTATTTTCTGTTAATTTAATGAATTTAATTTGTATTAACTTAGTATCTTAAAAAAGTGGAAAGTGAAATATAATTCTATCTACTTTTTCCTCTACATAGAGAAATATTTTAGTTGAATTTTTAAGCCCAATTCGAAGCGCATTTCTTAAAAAATTTATATATATACATATATATATATAATAATATATATATAATAAATATATTGTCTACTTATTTAAGAACCCATTTCGTGGAAGTAACTTTGCATCCTACATGGCTTAAATCCCGGTACTACTCACTAGCCAGTATCGGATGCCCGATATCTTAATAAGCATTGACTGCCAGCCGTAATAATAGCGCTTAATTAGAACGTACAGGCGGGGGGAGGGGTTGTAAGAGGGAGTTAAGGGGGCTGCTAAGTCCTGCTCTTATCACTCCCCCTTGGCTTCGCTGGAACTTTTGTGCTAACCGCTGAAAATTTTATATTTATGCCCGTGCTGTGCAACTGAAGCCAAAAGCTAATGCACAGACAGATACATAAGTATAGGGATAGTGCAAGCAAATGTGGGTAAAGTTTTTAGCTTGTAATTATCATTAGCGATATTGTGTCTAAACTTTTCAGAGCAACAGCATGCGAATAAAGTACGAATAAGAACGGGGGCTTAACCCCCTTTTACGGCTCGAAAAGTTCAGGGGCTCAACTTTGATTTGAACACAAGAGGGGTAGGAGGAGGGGGGGCTGGCGTTAAATCAATTACAGCGAAAAAGAAGAAACTTGTTAATTGCCAGATAAAGCAGCAAGGGGTTTTTCTCTCTTTTTCGTGTCATGCAACTGGCAACGCGTCGTATGCTTAATTAATTTTAAATGCACTTTAAAACTTTGTGCCCGCCACTCGCTCGCGAAAAGCCATTGCGGGAGTACAGGTGGAGGCTCTCTGAGGAATTTTCCACCTTTAAGTTAACTTTCTCTGTTGGAAAAATAGAATAAGAATGGTGGAGGGGGGAAGGGGAGGGGTTCCGACCTAGAAGAGCCGCCCATTCATGTGTGACTGCATTTTTCAGTCTCCGGCTCAGAGCCTGAATCAAGCTTCGCATCCTGGCATTCGCATTCCTTTTGCCCAGGTCCTGTGAGTTGTGTGTGTAATTATGTCTGAGATTATGCCCACAGCCACGGCGATGCTGCTGCTGTTACAGCTGTCTGTCTTTAATATGCCACCGCAGCCACCAACTCACCGGCATTCCGACTTGCTTTTTGGCAGTGAAGCTTAATTTGGACTTGAAAAAAGTGTGTTTATCAAAGCTTTAAAAATCTAAGAAAAATATAAACAGGCTATATATTATTCTAATATTTTAAGGTATTCATTTATCATATGTAAATAATATATATTTCATCAAAAGAGTCTGTTAAAAGAGGCTGCTTTTATTATAATTTGTATTATTATTTATTATCCTAAAAAATATTTTAAAATATATATCAAAATATAAATAAAATGTACTGAAATCAAGCTTGCTTGACACCATTGTTTCTCTGGTTTTTCTCTGCCTGTCGTCGCCGTCAAAAGTTTCTGCGGTCTGCCAGCACATTTTCCCTTAGCGTCGCAAATGTGTTGGCATTTGCTTTTGCTTTTACTCGCTGCCTGCTTCCAAGGGGAGGTCTTGAGATATTTTTCAGGGCTTGCCTTAGCTATGTTGCTCATATGCAGTTCTCAAGCTGCACTGAGAGAAAGTTCCCCGAAATTTATTGCAGAATTTATTTGGATTTGTTATGGAATCTGAAAGGCTTAGCTTTTAAGAGGGGATTTTTATGTGAAAATTTATGCATTTACTTTAGAATTTACTTACATCAAAATTTATTAAAAAGAATACTATAAACCATAATTTAAATTATATTTATTATTATAAAATAAACATATTCTTATTAGGATTTTTCACACGGAAATATCTTTCAGTTTTTATGCATGTTCTTACCTTTTTATTATATGTAAAATCCATTAAAATATTTAATTGAACCTTTAAATAGTCTGAAGAAAATTAAATAAATTTATTTATATAATAAATATTCCATTTAATACTTATACCCAAAGGACTTGACATTGACTGCCTTGAAACTAGTCTTGAAAATCACCTATTAAATAAAAGCAACCTTAATTACAGTGTACTGGGCTGCTTAAGTATTCTCATTTCCCTTTAGTTGCCGCTGCTGTTGCTGTTGCTGGTGGGTTTTTGGCTTTTGCCTTGGCTCGTAAAGTCGCAGGAAGTTATTATCCTAAAAACTTTACCCCTGAGGCCAATACAAACAAAGGCGTAGCAGGGCAACAAAGCGCAGCATTCATGTCTGACTATGAAATGGCTATGGCTGCACTCGCACAACCAACACACACCCCAACACATACACACACGTCTGGTTTGCTATGCATGAAAATAGAATGTCATAAAATTAGAACGATCGCAGGGTGGGAAGTGGGTGGAAGTGGAGCTGCGGAGGGCAAAAACACAACACAAAGAACCGCAGCTCGGGAAAAGAAAGCGAAACGTGGCTCCTGCCAGCTGACTTTTTTACTGCTCTTGGCGAAAAGTTGATGGCCAGGCGTCCTAGTGGCCGCCTTAACCCATTAAATTCTCTTTATTATGCCGGCAATATTTTCTCAAAATAAAAACCAGGAAACTCTCAAGACATTATGCCTTGAGAGCGTGATAATCTCGTTGGGATGCCGGCTAGCGTAATATTTTCTGTTAAAAATATAACTGATTTAATTGCAGAGAGCTGAGATTCGTCTGCTTGTATTAAGATAAAGTTTAGGTAGTTTTAAACTAAGATTTTTAATATTTTACTATCAAGGATGTGCTGATATAAAGTTTTTACTAATGCCTCTTACCATAATTAATTATATTTTTCAATATGAAATAAAAAGAGATGATCCAGAAATGTTAAACTTTAAAATGAGATTTAAGTTTAACTAAATTTAATACAGAGATCTTAGAACATTTTAATACCCCGACTATTCATTCCAGTTTCATTAACAAGCTTTACGTTTATTTATTTAAAGATCCCAAAATCGTTTTAAACTAAAACCCATATTTGCCTTTGGTGTCCAAAGGTAAGTACACATTTTAAGTGGCTTGTCGCTAATGCTAACCACCTCAAATGCTGATAAACCCGGCTACGAAACAGGACCTCGACCATACTGGATGACGTTGGCCCATCTTTTTGGTTGCAACTAAAAAAGCAAATGTACTGCTTGCATAAATTAAATGTTTACGACTTCCGTTTTGTGTGCAGGTAGCTCTGGAGAAGCTTTGGCTCTAGCACAATTTGTGCCATTAAAAAACCAAATATATGTATGTATATGCGAGTCCTTGTGTGTGTGTGTGTGGAGGGAGGGAGGATCCGAAGGGCGCTGCACGCAGATAGTTGGTCCTGGGATTACACGGAAGGACTCCTCCGGTTGGCTTTTGGTGCTGGCGCTGCTTCGGTAGCTTGGTTAGTTGGTTTGTTGCCTGCCGCGCTAATTTTTAATTACGACCACTAAATATTCAATTTTTAGTTGCCGGCGCAAAGGCAAACACTTCCTCTACGCTGGTCGGGGCTTTTTGTTTTCCAGATTAACAAGGATGAGGACGGGGCCAAGGATGGGTAAGGCTTACGGGCTACGGGCGATTCTTGTTTCCTGTCAAGTGCAACAGCTCGTTAGAATTGCAAATGTTGCGATTACTTTTGGGAGAGGATGTAAAGTCTGGCAAAGTAAGTACTATATGGAATTAACACGACTGGGCTGTGTCTTTATCTTCACGGTAAAGTTTGTGGTTCTAACAGGCGGCTTTAACTTGGAGGATTGGTTTTTGTAAGAGGTGTATAACGAGGGAAAATAGGATAAAATATATTGACAAAAATATAAAGTATAGTAAAATACCCAAAATTGTAATTTTTAATGCAAAGTATTTTTTAATTTAACAAAGCACCTGCATTATTTAATTCTATTAGTAATTTTCCCTTAAACCTTTTGTTGAAGATAACACAAACATGAGAAAACTAACAATACATGCGATTTAGGGTTTCCACATCCTGTGGACTCAGTCGAGTTGCTTGGCCAATTTTCGCATTAGCCTGGAGGGGAAGTATTGTGGGGTCTCCACTACTCGAAAATGCATATGGACCGTAATGCATAATGCTATCGTAATCATAACCCAGGCCGAAATCCGTCACTCCCTCGGCTCGCAGTTTAGCGAAATTGTTTTCATAGCTGCGAATGATATTTTTTGGATTTATCCGCACATACCGATCCCTTTGCGGATCGTTTTGGGTATGAAAAAAGGCCAAAGCGTGGAGCAGTTCATGCTGAATCGTTACACTGGACATGCATGCAATGCCTAGATTTATTTCCTGGTCAGTTCTTCCCAGATATCCTACATGTGAGCTGCAGCTGTAATCCTTTCGTTGAATCACCACCTGCGGCTCGAGACGATTAAATGTCCTGCGAAATTTTACACAAGTCTGCGCAGATATTTCATTCATGGCATTTTGCACCCTAGACATGGCTAAAGATGCTGTAATAAGGTTTAACTTAAAAAGGACTATTTTTTGTTTATTGATTATTTTACACTTACTTAAACCCGCACCGAAGCTATACACCAGAGTGCTGTTTTTCCAGTAATATTCTGACATAGACTTAACAACACGACTGGCTTTATTTCCTTCAAACAACTGCAGTTGTTCTGGCGTGTATAATATGTCATCAACTTGAAATTCATTGGAAGGACGAGAATGGACCAAAGGTCCTATAAGAAAGAGCACAGTGAATGCAAGGTAAGGCATTTTAAAACTGCTGATCAAGTATGAAGTTCAGAGGGTTTATATACCTTTCAGGAATTATTTTCTTAAAGATATAGACAGTTTAATAACCTCTCCAAATATAAGACCTAATTGGATTGAAATGTCAAAACAATAAAGATAACACCTAAGGTTTTTGGCCTAAGAGCTTGTATTATTATATAATCAATAAAGTTCCTTGCTTCC
This sequence comes from Drosophila mayri, assembly GCA_008042485.1. Classification (NCBI taxonomy): domain Eukaryota; kingdom Metazoa; phylum Arthropoda; class Insecta; order Diptera; family Drosophilidae; genus Drosophila; species Drosophila mayri. The sequence goes on along the minus strand of VNJN01004574.1, from coordinate 103,248 downwards.
GACTTTGGTTTGTTTATTAAGAGTTCACTTTATAAGTAACCTGTTATCATTGTTTTATGAGGAGAATGAGTCTACTCTTTCATTCATTAAAGGAGCCCCAAAAATATGCTATGTACCCTCTTTTTAATACCCTAATTAGTTACTTAGTAGTCATTGATAAGAACCCTTTAATAGCTACCGATTATTAAAACGATAAGATTTCAGATCGGCACAAGTAATTCAGAAATCATAAATAACATAGATTAACTATTATAAAAGAGTAATCAATGACTCGTGTAGTAAATTGGCTAGACAGTACGAAAAAGAACACTCAGCCATCGACATGCATTTCTATAGTATACTAGCCCTCATATTGGTTCTGATCAGCGGCGTTTTGGCCCTGCCAGCTGATCGGATTGAAACGGATCCAGAGCTGACAGCCGGATATGTCGAGGGTGATATGGTGCCCAGTGGAAACCAGAGGAATATTTGGCGAAATGAGACCTATCGATGGCCAAATCGGATTGTCTACTATCATATCAATAGCTATATAGGTGAGGGATTAATTACATTTATTTTAAATTACTTTAAAACTTTATACTTTGTACTCCTTTTACAGATACCGAGCATCGTAACCAAATTGTCAAGGCTATCCACAAAATTGAATCTGTTTCCTGCTTAACCTTCAAGGAGGCCACCACCGATCAGGAGTATTATGTGAACGTGACATCCGAAGAAGGTGGCTGCTTCTCCTATATTGGCTACCTAAATCGTGTCCAGCAATTGAATCTCCAGAATTATGAAATCGAAGTCGGATGCTTCCGGCTCTACACAATTGTCCATGAGTTCCTTCATGCCCTCGGATTTTTCCATCAGCAGAGTGCCGCCGATCGAGATAATTATGTGGAAATTGTGGAGGAAAATATTACCGAAGGCATGGAATTTAATTTTGATAAATATACCGAGGCAACGGTCAATGATTTTGGGGAGAAGTATGACTATGACAGCGTCATGCACTACGGTCCTTATGCCTTCTCCAAGAATGGGGAAAGGACGATTGTAGCTCTGGAGGAGGGCAAGGAAGATGCCATTGGACAGCGACTTCAACTGAGTGAAACGGACATCAGGAAGCTAAATGCCATGTACAAGTGTCCCAATGTTTAGTATACACTCTTTCCATTTAAATAAAATATATTCTTCTTTCGCAACCTAATGATGATAAATTTCACCTTTATATTGCCACCTCAGGCCCGCGAAATATATAATCTGTTTATTGTGTTGACAAATGCAATTAGTTGAATGTTCGTCTCTGTCGTTTGCTTTCAGATTAATTTTGTCACTGATTTCCTTTATTTTTGGGGAAGGGGAAGGAAAGGCCTTTGTAAGCAATTGTGTTTCAGATTGGGGTGTTTTTGAGATGAAATGAGGCAATGGGTGAGGTCAGGGTTGGTTAGGCTTTCTGTTGTATTTCGGCAGGTGAAATGGCAAGCTTGACACTCAAATAAATGAAGATAAATGTACTACATTGAAGTTGGGAAATGTTGAGGAAATGGTTTCATTAAATTAAGGTTTATTTTAAGTTTATTGCGTTTTTATGTGATGATTAGAAATTAATCAATTTAATAAATTTAGATTTTTAAGTTATTATAATTATTAAATCAACTGGAAACCCAAAAGTATGCATTCTTAGATTTCTTTAAATAAAAAAACCCACGTACATAGATCTTATCTCAATGACAATGGGAATTCCGGATCTATATATGTACATACATATATAGAAATAAGAAAGGCATTTGAAACTAACGTGTATTAAGATTACGCATACGAATTTATATTAGCCAGCTTACTGCTGACGATTAGATAACTTCTTAGCGGCGACCATTGGTCAATTTAGCTGGCTATAAACTGTTAACTTTAGCAAATACCATAAATTATCCATATGTCGGGGGAGACCACAGTGCCAGGTTTTAGTTGGCGCCTCAAACAGTATTTTCCCAATCGTGAAGCCAACAACATGACGAGCTGGACATTGACATTGGTGGTCCTCTGCTTGGCCAGCAGCTGCCTGGCTGCTCCTGCCACTCAGGAAAGGATTGAAACGGATCCGGAGCTAACAGCTGGCTATATCGAGGGCGACATGGTGCCCAGTCCACAGGGAAGAAATGGACTCATTAATGAGACTTACAGGTGGCCCGATCGCACGGTTTACTATTACATCAATCCGGATATTGGTAAGAAAAGAAAAGCTAATAAGAAAATATATAGTTGAAAACGTAATGAAATTCTTTTCCTGTAAATTTAATTAATTTTAATTTTAATTTCTTTATTTAAAATACCTTTTATTTAGATACCGAACATCGCAATCACATTATCCGCGGCATTCGCATCATCGAACGTGATTCTTGCTTGGTCTTCAAGGAGGCCACTACGGATCAGGAATATTATGTGAATGTCACCTCAGAGGCTGGTGGCTGCTACTCGTATGTGGGTCACCTCAACAGGGTCCAGCAGTTGAATCTGCAGAACTATGCCCTGGACACTGGCTGCTTCCGGCTGGGCACCATTGTCCATGAGTTCCTCCATGCCTTGGGTTTCTATCACCAGCAGAGCACCTGGAATCGCGATGACTATGTTCGCATTGCCGAGGAGAATATTATGGAGGGAAGGGAGAATAACTTCAACAAGTACGATAATGAGACAGTCACGGATAACGGAGAGCCCTACGACTATGGCAGTGTCCTGCACTACACGGCGTATGCGTTCTCTAAGAACGGGGAGATGACCATTGTGCCGCTTCAGGAGGGAGCTGAGGAGGTCATGGGTCAGCGGCTGCAGATGAGTCAGTCTGATATTAACAAACTAAATGTCATGTACAAGTGCCCCAGGCAGGTCTGAAGGGAATAATAACTTATTTGCTATTAGATCGAGGTGGGAATATATTCCAACTTAATAAAAATTCAGCATGCCTTTTTTAAAAATGGTTTTTTTTTATTGTTTTAGTTGTTTAAAAGGTATCTTTAATTTTATATCTTTAGCTCCATGCTAAACTTTACACAAACCTTGAACACCTTTATTTAAAGCATTGAAAAAATATAAATATAAAAACAGAACATGGTCCTAAGAAAATATTATTCATTATTGTCACATTAAACCTATAAAGAAAATAATCATAATCTTAATTTTTAAAAATTAAGCCCGAGAGTATGCCACACTTAGAACCAAAAACTATGTGTATATTTAGAAATTAAGCTGTCAAACAATTTTTAAATTAAATTAATAACATTGAAACAAAAAATAAATAAAGAAATTATAATAGAATTATTTTGTAATGTTTTAAATAAGGAAGTTATAAAGTTTTATTTTCGAACTACAAAAACCAATTAACAGATAAATAACGATTTCAGTGTATATATATATTTATTTTCTAAATTTATAGGATTTAAAGGATATTTTTTTCTGACTAAGAAGCGAAGCTTTCTTCAGCATCCCTGGACTTACCAGATAGCATAACAGAATAGATCTTTATATTAATTAAATAACTTTCATAAAAGCATGACAAATGCATTACTAAAACCGATCATTTACTCCACCGTTTAGCTTGACAGTTCAGTTGGCTTTTTGTCAGCAAAATGTTGGGAATAAAATTGGCTGTAATTTTATTCTTTTTTCGGGAAGTTTTAAGCGAACTTGAGAGCGATCCGGAGTTAGTGCCAGGATACTATCAAGGAGACATCCTCAACCGTGGGATCATGCCGCGGAATGGGATCGGCAATGAGATTTTTCACTGGCCAAATGCCACAGTCCACTACGTTATTCAGCCTGATGTTTTCGGTAATAATGATTACATAAGAATCAACATTTAATATTTTAAAATGTTCTCCCTCAAGACAAAGCCCATCTGGCACTGATCTTGAATGCCATGGCCGTTATTGCGAACAAATCGTGTATTACTTTCGAGACAGCCACGAAAGAAAGGCTTCCATTGGCCCTTAATATTTCTGGACGGCTTGATGGCTGCTCTGCCAAATTTATGGGTTTCAGGACGTATACGCCGAATGGAATTAACCTGCAGCCGCATCCAATTGGTACAGGTTGCTTCCGTCTTGGTTCCATATTCCATGAGCTCCTTCACGCGCTGGGCTTTGAGCACCAGCATGTGGCAAAAAATCGAGATAAATATGTTCGCATCCAGTGGGAAAACATCAAAGAAGATGATATAGAAAACTTCATAAATGATGACAACACAACCGACTGGCTAGACTTTGGCGAGCCCTACGACTACGACAGCGTTATGCACTATAGACCGAAGGCTTTCAGCAAAAACGGCCAACCCACGATAGTTGCCCTGAAAAGGGGCAATCACAGCATGGGACAGCGTTTAAAAATGACTAAAACGGATATTCGCAAGCTTAACAAAATGTACAAGTGTCCTGGGTATGTCTAATTGATAATGATTTTTATAAGGTCTTTAGGTAGTGAAAGTGTTCAATTGCATTTTATAATCAGAATGATTTTTGCAAAAATTAAATGTGCAAACAAAAACAACCAAACATAAAACTCGCCCTCTTTAACATTATTTTTTTGGAAGCCATAAGAGAACCATTTGATAGCCATGTTGAAGTAGCCTTCAAGGGTTCCTTAAGAGAGTTTTTCGAGGCGATAAGAAACTAAATTCAAACACGGAATAGACAACCCAATGAACACTTGTGTTTAGCGGAACGATTACGCGTGTCCCGGTTGTTGGGTTGGTTATCACCTATCAACTGACGATTTTGCCGGAATTACTCATATTCTGGAAGCTTTAATTATATATATTCTGGCCACTTCAAAAATTTAATCACTGCTTCCACTTGTCTTTCGGTTTTTTACATATTAATTTTTTTTACTATCACACTCATTGTGAATTGCGGCAATCCGTAAGACAAGCTGTGACGTATGCTCGAGATATTAATCGAAAACTTACATGACTAATGAAGGTAATGAAGGCGCCCCGATGACAGGTGACATGAGAACCATAAACCTTGATCCAATTGGACGTTCCCTCCGTCACTATCAGTTTGCGAAATAGGTTTTTGCCCGTTTGTATCTAATCTTAAATGGGAAAGGCTGGTACTTGTTTTATATTTAGGTGGACGTGTTCCCTGGCGAGTTTACTAGTCTCGTTCGAGAAATCCAACTGGCAAGATGTCGAGGATTGGAATACTACTATTTCTGCTGCTGCAAGTGCTCTTCAGTTCTGGCAAGCCCCTGCCGGCGGGTGTCTATGATCCCGAGGAGTCTGCGGGCTTTGCGGAAGGCGATATGGTGTTGACGGCGGAGCAGGAGAGGATGCTGGAACAGGGTCCTCCGAAGGCACGCAACGGCCTGATTGATACTTCTAAGCGGTGGCCCAATAATGTGATTGTATATCGGATATCCGATGACTTTGATAATGTCCACAAGAATGCCATCAAGGCGGGCATTAAGACGCTGGAGGATAATACTTGCATCCGGTTTCGGGAGGCCACCGATGAGGATTCTTACTATCTCACAGTTACGGCCAAGGAAGGTGGCTGCTACACCGCAGTGGGTTATCAGGGAAAGCCGCAGGAAATGAATTTGGAGATATATCCCATAGGCGAGGGCTGCTTCCGGCCTGGAACCATACTCCATGAGTTCATGCATGCCATGGGCTTCTATCACCAGCAGAGCTCGGCCATTCGCGATGATTACATAGCGGTGCACTATGACAACATAGTGCCCGGCAAGGAGTTTAATTTCCAAAAGTACTCCGACAGTGTGGTGACCGACTTCGAGGTGGGCTACGACTATGACAGCTGTCTGCATTACCGGCCGGGAGCCTTCTCCATCAATGGCGAGGATACCATAACGCCACTGGATTCATCAGCCCAAATCGGCCAGAGGTTGGGCCTGAGTTCCAAGGATATTGACAAGATCAACATAATGTACAAGTGCCCCATTCTGCTGTGATCCAGAATCGGGTGAACTGTGTACCTAGTCAATTGTGATATATACATGCATCGTGTCCGCCGACTGAGGTGATTAGATCGTTTTTATTGATCTACGCTATCATTGTCATTGGCCGGCCAGTACTATTTTTAACAGAATCGTAAATTAAAGCTAAATACCCCTCAAAAGACCACTGATTATTTGTTATCTATCATGTGTGGAGGTTAAAAACTATCAGCGTAATTGTTTATTGCCGGAGAGAGCCTTCTCCAGGAACCACAAGACCACAAACCCTGCGCCCCATGTGTCCTGGTCTCGTAATTGCGTGCTGCTAATGCGATTTATATGCGAGATGCAAATGTCCTGGGGAGTGGAGCAGCTGGGTCCTGGAGCGACAGCGTCGGCACCTAGGAAATAGCTGAATATATGCCATGTACGAGGACACGGGAAGGGGGGCCAGGATGCAGGACCTCGGCGCAGGCACTCAATTCTCGCATTTTGACAGCGCTTGTTAGACCATAAATTCGATTTTCGTTCGTTTCGACGACAGGGCTTTCCTCTCATTTCCCCAACGCTCCCTGGCCTGCCTGGAACATTTGGCAATGTCTTCCATTGCGCATTGTTTCATCTGAAATTAAGAAAGGAGCTCCGCCGGAAAGAGCATGTTTGCCAAAAATTAGCATACACCAAGGAGCACAGGCAGAGGCACTGGCAGCCCAGGAATTTGACATGACAAAATGAGATTGCCAAGGACCAATGATCGATGCAACTTGGGGAAGATATATCCTTGAAATAAAAGAGAAAAAATATTTGTCTTTTTCTAAAAGAAACATAAGACTCAATTAAATTTAATACCCGACATTTCTTTAACCTTTTGTTATATTTTCGCCTTAATATATGTAGTACAAGAAATATAGTAAAACTACAAAGCACATTTTTGGTTTAAAATTAGCTTTGCTTCACTCTTTTCCTCAGTTCTTAATTAACTCTTAACTGATCGTGTCAAAATGGAAAGTGAGCTAATGCCCACATTATCAAATATTGGCCATAATCACAAATGGTATTAATTTGCGATTAAAGTTCATTCGTCTTCGTCTATGGCTGCCGATTTATTCCACGAAAATAATAAAAAATATTGCAGAGAATTACTACGAATCACCTTAATGAATGGAACACCTTTATAGACAGATAAAGGTAGATTGTTCAAAAATATTTACACACCTTAATTACAAATTAGTCCCTTTGCAAAACCCTTCAGGAAATTTACACTTGAAAAGTTTCGATTGCCGGTGAGGCAATACTTTTCAGTAACTACAGAACCCACCTGCACTTATTCTTATCAAAAGAATTTTCTTTTAGAGCCAGATAATGATAAGGATAAATAGTACAAGTCCGATTACATGCCATAATTGCACTTGTGAATATCAGCAGGAAAAGAATGGAGGATGTATAGTTATTGTTTGGCAATTTTTTTATATTTTGTTTACTGATCTACTTTGAAAAAGAATAATTAATAAATAATTTATTGAAAAGAAAATATGGTAATTAGAACTCGTAATTAATTAAGCTTACAAATGTGAAAATTTATTTATGTTGAAAAAATATTGTAGCAGCGCATAATTAAACATATTTCATGGGCATTTTTCTCCATTAATTTCTCTGGGGAACCCCAGTTGAACATTGATCGGCAAACACTTTCATATCGATACAAGAATTTATAGCCTTAATCGGCTATGAATTTTGTAGATCATTCTTTGAGTCATGGACATTTCACAAGATTTCCAAATGGACTTGGCGTGACTCTCTGCAATAAGTATGCAACAGCTCTGTGGCTAGAAAGCCACGGCTAATTGCACTCCGCCTAAAAGCCAGCAACTGCAACCGCTGGCCATAAATAAGGCCGCATTTTCTATTGCATTCAATATGCAAATCAGTTGCAAACAATTCCAATTGCGCCCGCACTTCGGCGGGGATTCCTGTTTGCCAATAATAACTCATGCGGAAAGCAAAAAAAAATTGTATATGTATATATACAGGCGGCGGGAAAAATTCGCGTGCACAAAAACAGAAGCGGAAGCCAAAAAACCAAAAACCGAAACAGAAACCACATGAAATATGAAACGAATTGTAGCAATTTCCCAAGAGGCGGCCAAAGCGCATATGTGACCATGTTTGGGAAGAGGAGTTCAGAAAGGAGTTCCAAGATGAGCCACTGAGCTGCTGGAGTCCGTGTCCTTTGGCCCCGGCAATTTATTGCTGACGAATGCGTATTCAATTTTAAAGCATCGCCAAAATGATTTATACATTTAATTTTATTTTTCTCGCCCAGCCGCTTAGCGAAAATGGGAAATCACTTGCAGGAGGATTCACCCAGCCGGTTCCGGACTTGCAGCGCCTTTTTAACGATTCATGTTTTCTTCTGCGAGGGCACAATTTCTCATCGTTCATATTTATGACTATGACGTCGTAAAAAATTATGCTTTAATTTGATTATGGCGTTATGCTTGGCGCAAGTGTGTGCGGTTGAACGTTGCGTATACGCAATCTGGCGGCTGCTCAGAAATTCGCGAAAAGGTTATTGGGTCAATGCCTGAGCGACTCTCGTACTTGTGATTGACTTTTCTGAGTACTTTAACCCTAAGCCTCTCAAAGCTGACTTGCAGTTTTGCTTAAAAAGTAACAGCTTTGAGTTTTAAAGGGGATTTTCTTTGTCGGAAAAATTCCTTTTAGCGAAGACATATTTATCAGATTTTCTTTGAGTACAACTAAAACTTCCAGCTATAAAGTTTCACTTACTTTTGCTTTAAACTTATTTTAATTAATTTTTAAATAATATTTAATAACTTTATTTGAGGTTTAAATAATGTTTGGGTTTTTGTTGTTCCAATATTTCATTTTTATAATTATTTTCTTTATTGAAAATTAATCATTATCTGTCCAAAAATGTATTTAATTTATTAGTCAAAAATTTTGTCAATAATTTCAAATATTTTCTATAATAAAATACCAATTAGTCTAAATTATAATACGACCGCATGACAAAATTAAACAGAATTTAATTCCAAGGCTCACCTACTCCTATTTTACCAATTTCAAATCAATTTATCCTGGAAACGTTTAATAGGGTTTGAATGGGATTTATCTGTCCTCTGCTTTTATTGCCTGCTTGGTCCCATTAACAGGATCATTATCCATCCAAAAACCTTATCGGGTTAGGCAATTTCGCTAAGCTACTTAACTGTAACTCAATCAAACGGCGAACTAATTAATTTGCATTTGCATTTCTTTGGTATCCTTTAAGGGACGGCACACAGGACACGTTTAAAATGGTTATTCCGCCTTTTGTGTGAACATTAAAATCTTAATTTGAATATGTAACCGCTTGTCTATGCCACTTTTAATCCCCATTTGGCACACACCCCCACCTCGGTGTGTCCTGTGTGTGTGTCCTGCGGGTGTTTCTGGGTGTGGATTGTTTTCCACACACACACACACACACACACCACACCTGAAACTAGTCTGCCTTTGGGCGGCATCATGTTCATTTTAAAAGGTAATTTCGGCGCTGAGCTTATTATGCTCATTAAGTCATCAGGCAGCGGCCGAAATGGGCCAGGACAGGGATCGGGTCTGGATGCTACTCTCAGGACCTGGACCAGGAGCTGGCCAACATTATAAAGTGCATAGCCCCGGCGACCGCAAAACGTGTTCATTCACTTGCTGTTGTTGTTTAGCCGAGTTCCGTTTTCAGACACTGCCAAAAACTAAATAAATTAAATTATATTTCTTATAAAATATTAGAAATTTATATTATGAAAATCAGGAGAAGAATCAACATTACCAATCTTAAATAATTTATTTTTTTTTAAATTAAAGTAATGTTGATAACATTTAAAAATCCAGCTCTGTTCTCAGTGAAATCTGAAAGTAATCTCATTAAGTTCTCTCTTCCAAGAGAACTTCTGATCAAATTATTATAACTACGACCTATTTTTCCCCAGTGAGGTCACTGGTTGCACTCCACTTCACTTTACTCCACTTTGCTCGTCCTTTATTTTTTAGCAGGGGGCAGGACATCGAGCGTGAATTAATTTTTAATGATGTTGTGTGCGCCGCACTGAAAACAACTCCCATTTTGTTGCTGTCTGTTTGCGAGTGTGCGGATGTGAGTGTGTGTGACTGCGTGTGCTGTGTCCTGCCCAGGATGTAGGTCATTTTAAAAAATTGTTTGCTTTAAATTGCATTTGCGTTGGCCGCCATGCGATGACATGATGCACTATCCGCCATCTGGCAGTTGCCCATCAGCCACAAGTGTTTTTATATGCACCTCCACCCCAGCAAGTGGGGTCAGGTGAGCGTTGGGGGTAGGGGCTCAGGTCAGGGGGCACGTGGCACCTCAACCACCAAACCGTGAGCACCACGCAACCACGCACAACCATGTCACCGGTTTGAGGGAGGCGAGGAAATGGGTAGCAGATGGTGCTTGTTTAGCTATTAGCGGGGAGATGTCCTGCAAATAGTGTTGTCAACCAAAAAGGTGGTTTCTTGATAAATAAATCGTTGCCAGAATGGCAAGAGAAAAGTTACAGGTGAAAGGGTCTTATCAAAATAGAGAAAGTATTTTAAAGTAAAATAAATATGAGACAGGGATCCGGAATTAGTTATTATGTGAAAAAGACCTTTGAAAATAAATAAAATTTATTTAGATTTTATTTGATGGTGCATAAATAAAAACAAAATTATACAAATTTTCCTGGATCTTGCCAACTTAAGTCCAGGCCTAAGCTTTCTTAGAAAACTTTTAGGAAAATAAGGATAAGTCTCATTCTCTGGTCTTTCAGTGAAACATCCTTCTTTTTGTCATTTTTTTGACCATGAATAAATTACTTAGGAATAATAAAAATAATATAAGCAGGATTATCTATAATTTAAAAAATTTGTGACTCATTTTAATACATAAAATAAGACTTCCAACTTTGGCTAGAATCAACCCAAGTTGCCAGTTATGAAAGCAACCAGGACGAGCCTGCGTGACAGTGGGTCAACTGCCTAATTAAAAATATTATTTTGCGTAATTCATTATGACACCTCATGCTCTGGCTCTGCCTGGGATTAATTTACTCCTTCTGCTCCTTTATGAAACTCAACCACCTTTCTTTTAAAAATATCTTGATCCCGAGCCAGCCACTTAATTTGCTTGATCAACTTCGGTGTTTAAAATTCCTTTAGTCCCGCCGGCAAAGCAATTAAGCGATTAATTCGCATTCAATCGCCGCCTGCGTGGACAATATATACTATATATATACATAGCTCATAGGATGGGCGACGTATAAATCAAAAGGGGATTTTTATTGTGGCAGCCGTTGGCTATTACCAACATTGGCCAGGCTCTGACTTAAATGTTGTAACTGTTGTCGCCGCTGTTCGTTATTTTCTCAACTTTTTGTTCCTTGGCGGCGGTGTTGATTCAATTGCACACGCACACGTTGGCCAAAGGTTTATGCAAATGCAATAAATTACATTTTATTATGAAAATTTAAATGTCTCGCTTGAGAGAGGGGACAGTAACAAAAGGGTAGTAAAATTCCAATTAATTGTTATTTTATTTGTTTATTGTTTTCTGATTACGGCTGTGCAGCATACACTTTTTGATTTATTGTTAAACATTTATTTTTATAATTTAATTAAAACATTTATAGGGACGAGGCATTAAAAAGTATAATGTTATTTTTACATATATATATTTTTTGTTTTTGGTTAAGAAAAACCCAACGCATACTTAACGAGTTATAGCCAAGCACGTAAAATATAACCCGGGAATTTGTATAAATGAAAAATAATATTCGTTTAACGCTTGATTTTTTCATAAATAATAATAACGTTTGCTTATGGAACATAAAATAATCCCTTTGCTTTTGTATGCCTTAAATTTTCATATAAAAAGCGGATAGTATTATGTTTCACACGAATAGTATTTCAGTTTTTGTTTAAAAGAATTTGTTTTCATTGCCTTGATGTCCAAATAAGAATATAAAACTTAACGGGAACCCCTTTATTTAATAATGAATGTTGTTTATTGAATTTTGTGCAGAACAGAAAACCCTTTTTTAATTTCTTGTTTTCTGTTTGTTTTTGTCCTGCTCAAGTAATTCCTTTCTATTATTTAACAGGACTCCCTTTCACAGCTAATTGCTGACTGCATTTGTTGGCATCCAGAACAAATGATGCGGTTGCCACTCACTCTACTACCTGTTATCCCAACAAGTCTCTTGAAAATTCCTACAGCACCTTTTTATACCTTCATTTGACCTGTCAGTTTCAACTCATTTATCACCGCCAAATGTCTCGCGTTTTGTATTTATTTTTACCGCTCCAAGGGGGACGGCTTAGGAGAACGGACCGTATGTGATCTCTTCCTCTCGTTTCCCTTCAGGTTGACAAGCCGGCGGAGCAAGATAAATTATTATTTTAATTGCATTTAAATTACACGTTGCGTTCCACGGGGCGTATGCGCAATAACCTACAAAAAGTCAAGGCTGCCATGCTTCAAAGGACGGTGCGGTAGAACCTGGCAGATGGGGGAGATGGGGGAGAGAGAGGGGCTCTTGACCACCCGCTGCTAGATTAACAGCTACCCATGGCGAAGGGGACTTGACCAGCGATTTTACTGCCTGCCAAGCAGCGTTTAGGGGATTTATTGAGACATTTTTATGCTGAGGCCTCGGTTTATACACTCTTCAGGGGGTGTTGCAAAATAAATCATTACTTTTTGCGGCTTATTTGCATATTTTTATAATAATTTAAATTGATTTATTACCTAAGAAATGTTTATTTTTAAATTTGTGTAAAAGAGGTGAAATTTAAAATTGATAATGTGATTAATATGTCTACGAAACTTTAAAATATTATTGTTAATCATGATAAATATATCAAAAATATCTGAAAAATATATTTAAAATTAACTAAACTTTGACTCTTTTCATTGTATTTATTAAGTAATGAAACAATTCAAGACTTGTAATTAAATAATTACTTTAAAGTCATACTTCCAGTCTTACCAGGTTTCATCCATAGTTTATTTTTCTCAAAAATGCTCTCCATAAATAACATTTATTTAATACCCATCTGATTCATATAAAATTGCAATAAAATATTAATTTTGCGAGTCCATAAATACTTTCAGGGCATCCCTGTTTCAGTTTCCTGAATTTTCGTTCACTTTATTTGATATATGAGAGCCCCTGGGATCTCCGCCGCAGCCTTGAGCAACATTAATAAATGCTGGCAATGCTCGGGTCCTTAAATCCCGATTCACCTGCGCCGTCTGGTTTATATATATATATATTTTGTTTTCTTTTTTTTGTGTACAATATATATGTATGTACATTTTTCTGTGTGTTATAATTGCCAACCGCCCGCGGCGACTTCAACTTTTGTGAACAATCTCCCGGAACAGTTGGCGGCTCCGGCTCTGACTCCGGCTCCTTTTCGGCCAGAAAGTGAGGCGGCAATTTATATTCATGAGTTGTTGTAATGCATGTACAAGTTGTTGCTGGTGTGTTGCCGGTGGATTTCCCCAAGAGCACGCTTATTGTTATCCGTGAATTAACTTCTCTTATCGCGACGCCTTGATTTGCGTGCCCTGACTTTTGGTTTATACTCGCATATCAGGCTTATTATGGCCATGCGCAAAATGGCTTTAATTATGGCTGGCTGTCTCCCTCTCCCTTTTGCACTTTTAGCCAATCTTTTGTGTCCCTCACGCAGGAAATAATTGCCAAAATATAAACTAGTTATAAATTATTAGCCCAGCACTGGCAGACGCATCTAAAGCTTCCAGTGACAAGGCCAAAAGCAACAAACATCTACATATCCTGGCATATCCTGGCCAGCAGGCAAAATGGCAAAGACAAGCTCAAGATGTAAGGGATAAGCACGGAGACACATACACACACAGATAGCTGTTGACTGCCATATTTTATAAGCCTGTTCTGTGCGGTTGAAAATTTAAACAAAAACCCGAGTTACAAAATCGCAGAGGAGGGGAAAATCTGCCCAAGTTATTTGTAAAAGAGGAGAAAACTGGAAAATGCAAAAGAAACGAAACTTTATTACGCTTTCTGAGGGGTTTATTTAGGCTGAAAGTTAGTATTTGGTTTGGAGTATTTTAAAATAATTTTAATATAATTGTAATCAAAATATTTTTCAGGTAAAGGAAGAAAGGGAAATACCCAAAGAATATTCGGTAAATAGGGATTTAATATAAATAAATCACACACCTTTAAATACAAATAACAAAACCCCTAAAATCTCTCAAACTCAACAGAGTTTTATAAATTCAAAACTACTTCAAATACTTTACTATTTAGAGTGATGAAAGTTTGATCCTGCCGACAAGCTCCTTGTCAAAGTTCTAATGCCCTGGAAAATGTGTTTAGGAATCAAACAAAACAGGGAAGCGCATCCGCACAGGACTCTCAGCTCCCCCGCCCAACCGAAACGACGTCGTCAGCAACACATTAAAGCATCTTCATTGTCCTTGGATGCTGCCACTGCTGCTGTGCGAATATGAGTACAAGGATATGGGAATATCAGTGAATGTTCTGTGTGTGTGTGTGTGTGTAGGCTTGTAAGCAGATAAAGTCATTTGCTTTGATATCTTTTGCTAATTATTGCCAAAGCGTAGTCTAAGCCAGCCTTGTGCAGCAGGAATAATAAATGACAACAATTCCAGCTAACTGCGGCTGCTTGAATCCTTTTTTCACTCCAACACAAACACTGCCAGCCCAGCCAAGGAGACCACAACATCCTTGCCGAGAATGAGGGGAAAGGGGGTTTGGAGAATAACATTAACAGCATATTATCCTTCCATGAATCCCCATACAAAACAAAAGCCAACGAGGCGTAGACCCTGCAAGGATGCTACTTTCTAGGGCGGCCGATTGAGTTTTCCTGCCATTCTCCACCGTTGTTGTGTTTTTAAGAAAAGTGAAAAATATGATGAAATTAATTTTTGTGTGTTTGGATTTAAGCACTTCCTGCATCCTTCGGCTCCGGCTACAGCTCCTGCTGAAAGGTTGAAAACTGAAATGCCGCCAGATTAAATTAAAGCCTGCTGAAATGTTGTCATTTATAATTTTGGCACAATTGCCGCTAATCAAATTGCTGCCAGAAAAGGGAGAAAAGGGTAAACCGAATTCCCAGAACTGCCAGCGGGGAGTCCTTTGCCCGGATATTTCTCGTGAGCTTTTTGCACGCTTTTGCTTTTTAATATGCCATAAAATTCAATGGCTGAAGTCTGAAGGGAGATTCTCGGCTTCTTCTTCGCATCTCTGCTTTTGGCAGAGCGAAGCGATAAAGTAGACAAACCCGAAAACAGCATCCCTCCGCCATCCTGCACCCCTCCCCGACCATTTATTGTAACGAATCTATTAAGTGGAAATTTATTTAAGCAAAAGCAAAAAGTTTAAGCCATAAAATGTAGCTTGTTGTGCTTCTCGCCATGGTTGTTGCTCTTGCTGTTGCTTTTGCGGCTGCTCGAGAGTATATAAAAATATTAAAAAATAGGAAAAAGGCCAAAGAGGTGGCCAATAATGGGGAGGCATTGCCATTTCCAGCATATCTTTGCTTTTCCGCTGCCGTTGATATTTTTATTGCGGCGGCAGCGGCTTAGGTTCAGCAATTTTCCTCAACCAATTCGAGTCGCAGGGAAATTTGCACAGGATTTCGCCAAACAGCTTGATTAAGCTTATGGATTTTCGTTTGGGAAACTCAATGACATAAATAGGCCGCCTGTTTTCCGGGCGTATACGTAATATTTGAGCATCAACCAAACATGATGAATATTATTATCTGAAATATTAGCTGGAAATATGGAAAATAGGAAAATTGTATTAAAGATAATATTAGAAAATTCAATTTGAATAAATCATTGATAGTTTAGTTAAGAAATATCATCAATAAATAATTTAAATAAAGACCATAAATATATTTCTTAATGATTTAAAAGTCTCAACCTTCGTCCTGCTGAAATATTAACCAAATTACTCACCAGAAATGCTGTCACTCATTGCATTTTGTTGTCTTAACAATCCATGATTATCCCATTATGGAGGCCATTTCCCTGCATTATGCAGACCCATTTTTTGAAACCCGCTTAAAAAATACTCTCAGAAAGGGAAGGAAAATACGCATTATAAATTTTACTTTCCATAGCCTTAAAGCAAGTCCCATGGAAAAGGGATTTTCCTTACCGCACGCCTCTCCTACCCTCCTTTGCCCTGTTGCTGTCGAGGTAATTTGCCTCGGACACAAAAGAAGAGGCAACAGAAAAGGACTCGCGACTGAAACCCGTAAGTGAGAAAGAGACAATTAAAAATCCATTAATTTGAGTAGCGGCAACCATGTAAAGCTACTTATATCGCCTCCCAAACCCGGACACGCCCACAGTGAATGGAAATTTACATTACATTATACTCGCATTTAAATAATTTTTGCAAAATTAAAACGTAATGCCTGCGACCGACGACCGGCGACCGGGCCAAGGCGAAACTTTATGCCAAACGGAGTGGAGTTGCGTTGGGGTCCTTCGTTTGAGTGCATCCTTGATGCATTGACCATGCCCAGCCCATGGCCCATGGCAGTGAAATTATTTATGTGTCGCACATTTAACTTGCACATGGCAAAATATATATTTTGCATTTACCGAGTGCACTTCCATCATTATCCTGCAGCAGCAGGAGCCGCTCACCCACTCAGGCACAGCTGAAGCCTGACCGGATGTAGACCCAGGACAACCAGCCGGCCATCTCGTCCTTCTCGAGCCGCACTTGCATTGTTTTTTGGCCAGGCCAACGGATTAAAATGCATGGGTTCATGAAGTGGTCATCTGTCATCTTTGCGGTAGGAAGAACTTCGCATGTTGACATTGTCGCAACAGTTTATGTATCTGTGTGTGTGTGTCAAGGGAACCGAAAACATATACAACGCAGATATCCAAAGAGGGACTACTCGTCGGGCCACAGCCAGCTATTCCAGACCGACTCTCAGATAGCTTCTTTTGGTTTTCTTTTTTATGTTGTTAGTGAAATCTTGTGGTAGGTTTGGGTATGTGGGAATTCGTGGTCAAGGAAAGGGTTTGGATTTTAAAATATAATACATATAATTAAGCTCTTAAATTAAGAGTTCTTTGACTATGAATTAGAATCATATATTCATAGCAGAATTTTTATAATAAATAATCTATCTCCAGCAACTTCATAATACTTAGGTTAGGATATATGATAGGTTCTGTTGTAGATATTTAACACATCAATACTTTATTTTAAACTCCTATTATAGAGCACCTACTTGTCCCTATCTTAGCCAAAATCCTCTCACTCTTAGTTATTTATACTGTGACTCGCTTGGCCAGGGTAACTGGTGCGCAGTTCCCTTACAAGCCGGATTAAATATGGCTTAAAAGTCAGTTGACACGAGTTGGCCATTTCTCCGCCGACTACTTTTCACTCATTCCGCATCCCTGCCCTGTCCTGGCCATGTCTCCGGGGCGAAATGCTGTGTTGTTCGGCGGTGTGAGATGATAAAACATTTATGCAGATAGCTGAGGCCCCGAGTGCAGCAGCAGCAACAATCATTGACATTAAGTGGAAAACGTACGAGGAAGGCAGGGAGGGGGTGGGTGAATAACCCACTGGGATTGGGGGAAATGTCTTTTAGATGTCGTTTAAATTAATTGCAATGAAGAGATTATTTAAAAGTGGAAAATGATTTAATGCCACAGGCTTAAAAGTAGCTTCATTCCCCAGGATTAAGAAGGAAGGAAAGATGGCCTGGGGCCTTGCGTCTTTAATCTCTCACTTCAGATTGCTGCCCAGCCAAGCCAGATATTATTCAGCCCTCCATGCATGCCATCCAATCATATTTTTCAATTACCAGCAGCCAGCTATCCTTGTCAATTAAATCACCTGCAAAATATATCCATAAAGGGAAAGCTGAGTTCCTGTTTAGTCAACCCTTATCTGGCCAATTATGAATGGCCATTTGGCAGGATATATTTTGTGATATTTTCCCCTCTTTTGCCTTGTTGCCTTGCTTAATTGCTAGCTGGATATTTATTGATTTTGTATGGGAAAAAGAGGGGGAAGTAAAAGTGGAAAGCATATCTCTCGGCCAGCCCTCAAAGGAAATTGATCAATTTGGTCAGGTTTTAAGGTACGAAAAGTGAATTCCTCGAGTGCAATTTTTTCCCTCTCAAGTTACCATTTCGATATGAATTTTTGAGGGGAATTTGAAGACCGTAGCTCTGATGTGTGAACGGAAATTAGTTTCATTAGGTTTTCTGATGAGTTAGACAGGCCTCAGTCGATTGAATGATTGAAGCTCAGTCAGGACATCGTACACAGAAAATAAAGTTAGAGAGATTTGAATAAAAGGTATACGTAATTAAATTTTGAAGTATTTATTTATATCAATTGCATAAAATGCTAAATTACTGAAACCATCATTATGTTTATTTAACAATCGTTTAAACTTGGCTTTGGATCTTTTCTAGCAACTTATACTTTAGCCACACAATTAATTCAAAATCTTTTAAGAAAATTTAATAAATATTTGCTAAACTTTAGTATTTAATTCTATAGCTTATATAGTATTTAATTTTATGTATTTGTATTGCATAAATCTTCCTGTGTAATATTTCCTAATTTGAGAGAGAGAGGTTTCTCAAAATCATAAGCCGATTCGCCTCGATTTACGGTCTAATTTTCAGTACTATTTCTGCCCGACTCAAAGGACACTTGGTGACCAGCTGTCTGGTTCTTCGTCCCGGTTGCAGCACTGGACCTGGTGCTGGTCTTGGTATTTGGTCCTTGTGCCATGTTCATCCTGCATGTCGCACAAATGTTGTATTACGTCCTGACATGCAACATGAATATTCACTTTGCACTTTGCGGGTGGAGTGGCTGGGCGAAGGATTTGGGATACAGGTGTTTTCCCCGGACTGCCCCAGGGACAGGGCAGGAGTGGCAGGACGATGTTGATGTTGATGTTGTCCTGCAACCCGAATTTGCATCTTAATCTCTGCCGTCAGCGGCGCTGTTGACAAGCAGCAGGAGCAGAAGCAGAACCAAATCGCATGCTTACGCACTCGAGAGTCCTGGCTGGACTCCCCTGCTGATTGCTGTTTAGTTTTGCAATTTAAATCAAAATTTCAGGTGCAATGCCCCGACGTCTGCCATGGTCTCCCTTTTGCTGTTCGTCCTGCTTAAATTGGCAGCCCGTCTTCGCCGCAACCCTGTTGGTCCTGTATGCCAAAATAGCATACTTATCACCCATACGCCCATCGTTCCCAAAGGATCCTGTATCGCAATGCGGTTCGTTTCGGATCCCCCTTAATGCCCTAGCTAGTTGGCTTTTATTTTGGGTTGGTTTCGTTTCGTTTCGGCAGCGAAGTGAAATCAAATGAAATGAAATGTAGATGCATATCCTTTTTTTCGTCGGCTGCTGCTGCTATCCTTGTACCGCTATGTGTGTGTGCGCATGTAAATTGTATAAATGTGCGCATAAATTTTCGTAGGCAAAATTTGAAATTCCGATTTTCGACCAGATTGGTAAACAATTTATGTAAGCAACCGAACTGAGCCAAACACATTGAAAATCTGGTCAGAAGTGTCCTCTGGCTTTTGTTTTTGTGCCACCCGGAGTAGGACCCTTGTTGCCGTTTTTGGGGGGTGCTGGGAATCATGTAATTGCGTAACCCTTTCGATAATGGGACCCTTGAGTACTGGAGTGTGTGTGTTTGTGTATATCCTGGGTTGTCCTCGCTTATGGTTATGACCACACAGACAGACGGACAGACAAACAGACTGGCCCCATCACTTTTGCTTATCTTAAGTATTTTACTTATGTGCTGTCGGAATGTCCCCAAGTTTCCATCTCATCTCGATGGTCCCCTTGAATTTTCTCTGTTTGCATTTCCCAGACTAGAAGGGTGGCTTTGTAAAGTTTTCTATTTTTTTGCTAACTCGGAATGGTAGAACAATTTTGATACCTAGACAAAATATATATTTAAATTCATTTATTTATAAATATCTAGTTTAAATACCTAATTTTTTCCATGCTTTAATATCTTTTTAAATATTATATAAATGCTATAAAAACTGGATATCTTATAGTCCAGATACCACAATAGGTTTCTGTAGAGAGTGAGATTCTGGCCGAGATTGCTCAAATTAGTAACCCATTGATTTATGATATTTCAGAGGTGGTCTATCCTCAGCGACTGAGTTTTAGGCCCCCAAAATAATCGATTTTTGCTGGCCAAGTACTTTCTCCATTGAAAGTAAGTTGGGCAGAGAACTTGAAAAACAATCCTTCTGGTCCTTTGCATTTATGCCTGGTTGTGCTTGGCCAGCAGAATATATTTTAGTGACATATTTTTTAGAGAGAGAGAGAGAATCAGTTGCTGTGGCGCTCCAGAGCAGATTCTACGTTCTCGACAATTTGCCATTAATTGAAAACAGATTTGCCGCCGAGATTGCATTGTCGACAGGCATCTGATTTCCGCACAAATTAATTATAACTGCCATTGACAGGAGGCAGACGAGGGAGCAGGCTGGACACTGGGCCATACTGGGAGCGTGGAAACTGAAGCCTGCTGCTGTTGCTGCTGCTGCTGGACCCCGGCGATAAGGCGACAGGCGGGTTTAATTCAATTTTATTGAGATTTATTCAGCCAGAAAGCGCAGACTAGCGAAATGGAAGCGAAAGTGCTCTCGGCTCGGCGGCCATTAAATGGCGTATTAAATTGCGCGTGCGAAATGGCTTAGCTGAAAGTTGCAACTAAATAAAAACTTGTATAATTGCAGCAACAAAACGCCGGCCGGAAGCGGAAATGCCAACGTGCCAGCGGAAATGCAATGGCGGCAGCGAGGGAAAGTGTCACATCACCAAGTAGACATGTCTTTTTTCGTAAGATGAATTATGCTGCATATGTTTCCCATTTTATACATTTTTACAGCTAATTAATTTCGATAATTGATATATTTTATGGCCTCCGGTTTCACAGCTTAAATAATCGATGGGTAAGGCTATAAATACCAGTGAATTAAATTAATTAAATTTAAAATACAAATTAAACTTGGCTTACAGTTCAATAATCAACAAAAGTCTGGTCCTGAATTTCTCTCTCTTTAAATTTAAGTCAACAAAATAACCATTAGTTGAGTAAATACAATTTTTAAATTGAATGTGCAAAGGCAGCAGTTTGATTTTGATTTTATTAGCATAACTTTTTCTGTCCCCAAAAACAGACTTTAAAGCTTAAAAAGTTATTCACCTTTGGCAGGATAAATAAAAATTCTCTTGCATATAAAAATCCTTTCGAAGTGATTTTATGATTTCGTTTGAATTTATTAAATTAAACAAGCATGAATAATACATACAAGATAAATAAATGAGAAATAGTTAGATAAATGTTGTTCGGCAACTAAATAAATAAGTTGTGTTTACTTAGCTCTCATTAGAAACCAAGAAACCGAAGGTGAAAGTTAGCATTTTAGAGATGCAATTATAATTGCAGCTTACATTAAGATGGATAATGTATTTTAATTGAGATTAATTGCCAGTTGACCTGTCAACAGGCTCTCGGAGAGTCTGCTTATTTATACAGATGTTATAGACGAACTATATGTGTTTGGCACTGCTGCCATTTAAATCGAGACAACAAATTAGTTTTATGTTTAGTGTTATGCAAATAAAATTATCGTTTAGCCTGACACTTTTGGCTCGTCGAACTAAATGGATAAAATGCTTGAACAGACAGTTGGATAGATTGATGGCTCTACATATTGATTTGTTTGCCAGCAGCCTCCGCCTTTCTATTCTTATATATATATGTATATATATATATACATACATATATCTGTATATATTCCTATCGCTGGGGCCATTTCAATTATTTTGTTTTGGCAAAGCAGCTGCAGATATGTAGATACTCGTTTGTACTCGTGGCTATGTGTTGGATTTTAATTAAAAATTGATTTAGCGAAATTTGCATAAATTATGCATAGCTCGACGGTAAGCCAGCAAAACATACAAGGCCCGGCATTTGCGACTGTGTCAATAAATTAGAAAAGATTAATGCGAAATTATATAAATACATATATATTTCCCAAAAGCGCACTGCTACTCCCTACAAAGGCTTTAATTAAAGATTTATAATTTACATTATAAACTGAGTATTTTGATAAGTTTATATCCTATATTTCACTGCTTTCGCATAATTAAAAATCATTTAAGCTCCCTCGACTTCCAAGGAGAGACTTGCTTTTTGTGTGTCTGGAAAGTCAACCAAAAAATATGCAAAGTTCAACTTGAAGCGGAGTTTTCGTTAAGGGGCAGCCATGGCGGATGCAACAATTTATTGTGGCAGCGTGAAATATGGCAAAAGTTTTGAAATGAAGTTGGTCGAGAAGGACCGCAGCCACATTAACAAATGAATGGGTAACTGAATAAATGAATGACAGAGTAAATGATGGAGCGATGAAGTTTTCTGGTTTTCGAAAAGGGTTCACCAAGAGGGCTATGATATATTTTATAAATTATTAGTAATGATTTTTAATATATAATATATAAATTCTATGTTGCTCCCCTTTAAATATATATTTTAAAGAAAGTATAAGACCAAATACTAAATGTATTAATTTTTTGTTAATACGGATTTTTAAAGATAACAAAATTTGTATTTTATGTTAAAAGATCATTAATTCTATAGCAAGTTAATATTTTTAATTATTAGAAAATTCTATTTCGTGATTTTTAATATTATACTGAATTACATAACTGAAAGAACACGATAAATTAATAAAAATAAATCAATGCAATGGAAAAAATATAAATATGTATGTGTAACCATTTCCTTTAATAACAAAAATTATAGTTCCCCTTTCTGCTGTATATTTCACTATATAAATGTTAATTTTAATATCACTTGCCATATTAATGCCCTAATTTGCATCCCATTAATTTGTCCCATTTTCGATTGATTATTATGTTCAGAGGCCCTATAAAATGTACATGAAAAATTCATTACAACAATAGCAAATAAGAATCCATTCATTTCATTTGTTTAATGTTGTTTGCTTTAATTTTCCCTCAATTTAATTTACCCCAAGCAAATATTTATCGACACTCTTACTCGAAATGGTATTTATGCTGCTGCTGAATATATTTTTGCCTCTGCCTCTGTGCTGTGATTATTTTTCTCGATTTTCCTCTACCGAGAAAAACATAACCTGTGGCTCTTTATGGCCAAACACTCAAACATTCTGGCTCACACCTGAAAGTGGAAAACGGACTTGTTAGTTTCTCCAACTTTGTATTTTTGATTTTTCTTCCTCTTTTTTTGCAGCTTCGATGGAAACCAATTTAAAATCAAATTTCCCCAACAGAGGCCCCCGAGGAGGTGAAGCTCACTCGACATAGCTTCGAGTGCAAATTAAATAAAATCGCAAAGTGGCAAGAAAAATGTAGTCCGTTTCGCAGGTCAGGTCGTCGTCCGGATCTCTCTCTAGTCGGGAGTCGATTGTCTGTGATTGATTTTAATCGCCTCAAGTGATTCCACTAAACGATTCACCTTTGAAATTGGTTACCTGCGCTCGCATTGTGTCTGCGCATATATTTTGCATGTGCCGGGGTGGTGCCTTACTTTTGGCGCCAAGTGTGGCGCTTCCGGCCATTCTGGAACAACATTTTCAACTGTCCGTAACACGTTTGTGCTCACCTCGAAAGTGGGCAACACTCGGAGCTCGGTTGAAATTTTCACGAAATGTGTTTGAAATTTCTGCATCACCTCGACTTCTAAGTGGTGAGCAATTTTCCGGACTTCAACGTGTCAGGAAGATGTAAAATATTTAAAATTTAAGATTTTTCTTAAGTTAAAAATATAAGTAAGTTGTTAAGGAGGTAATATAGGTATTTCTTAAAGTTATAATAATTTCTTTGTAGTTTTATTATTTTCATTGAAGCTTAAAACTTAAGAATAATAAAACGATTTCTATCATTATTAGTGATTTATTTCTATTTAAATTACCACAGAATTTAGTAAGTAAACAGGATATCCCAAAGTCCAAAGCTGGACTCTTTCTTTGCATTTTTTTTGTATGTTTGCTTTCGCAACAGTTTCATAAAATTCAATTTAAATGCACACACTTCCGCGCAGAATATTCAAATGAATTTCAAGCGTAACAATTGCATTCCACCCTCGTGTTATTAGTTGTACAGAGTGGTTTTATATATATACAGTTTATATATATATATTATATTTTGGGGTAGCGCAGAGCTCAACTGGCGAGTGCCATCTTGATAGCGACTCTGATTGACACTTTTCGGGGAAAAGCTTGCATTTAATTCCGCGCTTAATTAAAGTGGACCCAGCTAAATGAAGCCGGCTAAAAGTCGACCAACAAAACCCGTGCTGAGCCCAGCACAAAGGAGGCAAATAGCCATGGTCAGGAAAAACCTGGCATAAAGTTTTTGGGCCACAATTTTTGACTCTGTTTTTTTCTGTTTTCGCGGCCAACGCAAACAAACGAAGGCGACGAAACCAATACAAACACACAGAGGCCGCACATAAAAAACAAAAATAACAACAAAAAATGACAGAAATGATGCCCGTCAGATTATCCTGTTGCAGGGCAAACAACAAATTTTCAAGAGCAGTGCAAGGCCATAATCCCTCCGTGGAGCAACCGAAACCGCTGGGGAAGCTGCCATAACATGGCTGATTACCCGCTGCAACTCGGCCAAAACCACTAAGCGCCCCGACCCAAAGTTTTCTTTAAAGTGGCTCTCTGTTTTTGGCTTTCAGCTTTCAGTTACCAGCTTCCAGGTTGTCCCCCCAGCTTCCCAGCTCTCTCAGGTCTCGGCTTTCGGCCTTTGTAATTGCTTGGCATTGAGGAATTGGCAGCGCTGAGAGCTTAGCCCAGTTTGGTTTTGGTAACTGGCAGCTGCTGAGTGACAGTCGGCCAGGTGTGCCCCAGATTGGCGGCCCTTAAGAATTGGCGAGGATTCTCGCCAAGAGCGAATTCCCCAAGAGCAGAGCTGAAGGAATTTAATTGCGAAATTTTATAGGGTTTGCATGCCATTCGATACTCTTTCAAATGGCTGGAAAAGTTTAAGAAAGGAATGTTTATCAATATATATTTATATAAATATACATGTTCGTCAGTTAAAGATTGCTCTGCCACATTCTTGTCATTTTGTTTGGAAAATAAATTGCTAAAATGCTGTTGAAAGAAAACTTCAGTCAACTGCAATAAATAAAACGAATTTAAACAGCTTGCTTTTATGTAAATTTATGAAAAGTAGAGTCCAAGTATAAAGTGAATTTATAAGATTTAAAATACATGAGCCACATAAACTATTAAAATACTAAAATCAATTTAAATATCAAGGCACTAAAACCAATCTTTTAGAAAAAAATGTAAATAATAATTTTAAAAATTATATAATCAAAATGCAAGGTAACATATATATTCTCAAAGTACATATTTATGGAAATTTAATTTAATATTTCAGTTTTATCAAGAATTCCAGTAAAATATTAAACAACTTTGATTCAGTATAAAATAGTTGTTCATAGCTTTATTTTATATATTCTTTTCAAACTTATATAAAGACTGAAAGAAAAATTTTATATCCCTTCTAAATATCTTTATATACTTATTTTAAGAACCATTAAAACTGCAAATAAATTAAACGCTTCACTTCAGCACTTAAAATTTAATTGACACTTTAATGCGCCGACGATTTGTCGCTTCTAAACCCATTTTCGCCTCGACTTTCAAACTTCTGGCCGTGGTGCCCGGTTCCAGCCATTGATTGTGCCATGCAAAAAAAGGGGGTTAAAAAAATTAAAGTGAAAATCGTCCTTCCATTTCATTTCCGGCAGCAGAGCGCTGGCCCACTATCCTTGACATTTTTCCCAGCAGCCATTTGCACTGCGATTTCGCTTCGCTCCGCTTCAGATTTCCTCTTTTTTGGCTTAGTTTTTTTCCCACTTTTTTTTCGCCGCTTTGTTTAATGAATTATCAGTGCGCTCATTACCAGCACTTAAGGGGGAGGGGGCGTGGCAGTGACACTGCAGCTTAAGTTTGCTTTATGTCACCGGTGTGTCCTTGTGCACTTAACCGCAGGCGCATCGAATGGCAGCGTTTTTCCTGCGGAGGATTATTTGACATTGATGCGTTGACTTGTTGAACTTGTGGTCGGAGGGGGGACACAATATCTGTTGGCTTAGCCAAACACGAAAATTAAATCCAAGTGGCATTTAAGGGGAATTCGATACGTCCTTGCCGCTCCCGCCGGGGCTAATCAATAAATGCAATTGCCATTAACTTTTCGGGCGGCAGAGCAACTTTTGGCCAAACTCCGTGTGCTGTTTCGTTTTGAGGGAGGGGAAAACTATTTTTCAATTTTCGCTGGGCGGAAACTTTTTGTTCGGTACAGCTGCCTCGGAAAGTAATGCAACATCCATTAAAAAGGACGACAGGAGCGTTGGTAGAAAGCGGGAATGGGCCGTGGCGAAGGAAGAGGCTCTGGCACATTAAGCAGCAGGCAACAGCATCCTGTTACGTCTCCCTTCCATGTCCTTGCCATATCGATTGCCAATGTGTCCAATTGAAAAATATACAAGGCAGAGAGAGGAAAATATTACAGAAAAATATATACAAAAATATGAAAATTTGAATTAAAATTTAGAAACAAAGTATTATTGTCATGGGAAAAATTAGCAATGGTTTCAGGGTCTTAATATATTTTTTAAATGAGAAATATTTATTGAAACTTAACAAAAAAAAACCTTTTTTGATTAATCAAAAGGTAAAAGTACTTTACTACATCAATTATTTTACATAATAAAATTGTAAAATAATTTAAATTTAATTTCGTATCAGTAAAAAGGTTTTTCGAATTTGGTTTAGTGTAATAACCAGCATTCATTCCCAGCTCAAGGCCAACAATTCGTATTTTACGATTGGTTATAGATCTCCTTCTGCAAACCCAAGCCACGCATATAGATTGCGATCATTCAGGACCCTTTTTTGCCATCAGTTTGGAATTTGCCACAATGTGATGCTAGCTTAAAATAAACAAAGCGGCAGCAGCAGCAAAAACAAAACAGAAAAGAGAAACTGCGAGAGGAGCTGAAAAAAAAAGTGAAAAACTGAAACAGGTAGCAGCTGCCTGGCGCTAAAGTGCCAACTTATGCCACGAAAATGCTTGAATATAATGGTCGTTGAGGGAGGCATGAAGGATGGTGTGGCGGGGTGGCGTTGGGTGGTATGCAATTGTGCGATGCCACCACAAAGGCCGCCAAGATGACGACGAGGACGTCGACAAGGAGTAGGAGGCGGAGAACGAAAGTGGAACGAGAGCCGGCGCACCGCTGCTGCGTTGGCATTAAGTGGCATGTGGAAGCGGCTACAAGGACACTGATAATGATGGAAAAATTCCCTGGGCACATACACATAACACACATTGCTCTGTTAGCTCCGCTCATCGCTTTATCAGCCCGAGGAGTCAACTAGTTGGTACTCAGCTTAAAGGTCCTTCATCGCCTTGGCCAAAAATACGGAGGGAAAATCAAGCTTACAAAAGACACTTGAAGAAATTTTTGATTGGAAATTATTTTTCAAGAAATTTTGGTCTATTTTGTTATTAAATATTAATAGTTAATGTTTTCTGCCTTAAAATATATAGCAAAAATATCACAAATTTGAAAAGATATCATTTAAAAGATTGAATAAAAGATTAAAGGTTAAAGATTAAGGTTGTTGCTTCTACGAAGCATAATAAATTTATTTATTCCTCCTCTAAATATTTTTTTAAATTTAAACTATGATTAAAATATAAAAAATTACCTTTCAGCTGATCACGAATATATCCTTAATACCCTGCCCTAGCCGCATATATAAAAATTGCACTAGCAGCCGCAAGACAGTGACAAAAAGGCACTTGCCGCCTCTACCATCTCACCCATCCTTCGTCCGCTGTCCCTTCTGCCACTGACAGGTGCAAGGCAGGACAGTGGGTGGCCTTTGGGCGGTGGACTGCAGGTGAAAGGTTGCAGGAAGGCAACTGGGGAAACGAAATCGACCTTGACTGACAGCTTGACATGAACTCGACTGCTCTCGACGTTGCTGCTCTTTACTTGCCTTCACACCGAGATCCCAGCATCGGGCTCATTATTTTCGCTTTAGCTGGACAGTGGAGGGGGAGGAGCGGGGGTGTATGTGGTGAATGTAAATGGTTTCCATCCTTAAAGCGGACAAACCACAAGCCTCGGTTAAACAGTAAGTAACTCCAACTAACCAGATGGAGTTCCCTTGAATTTTCGGTGCTGCGTGCTTGAAATTCATAAGCCAGTCGGTGGGAGTCTTTATCAGTCAGTCGGCATGGCTTAATTACATGTTATTCCTGTATAAATCAAAGCGAATGGAACGAAATTGAGATCACCAAGGGACATTAGCTGATAAAGTGAGGGTAAAATATTTATAGAGCTTAATAATAATACTAAGATAGAGGGAATTAAGTTTTAAATTAAATTTGAAAGCGTTGAATTTCTTTTAAATGAATTAAAATTTTTAAGAGTAAGATAAGACTAGTTTCAAACAATTTTAAGGCTTTCAATTATATCCTTCAAAATAAATAAAAATAAATATTTAAAAACTTACCCCTGCACCCTTGAAATGCTACCAAAACTCTTAAACAAAATCTACAAAAATTGTAAACATTGCAAATGCCACACTCCAAGATTTATAAGATTTATTTTGATTTAAATTCCTGACTCGGCGGCAGCGTTCTTAAAATATTTACAACTTGGGTAGGTTTTAGGACCTGTCTTAAATATTTATGAGATTATGCAAGGGGCGCAAATGAGCTATTGATGTGGCCCAGACCACAGGAGGAGCAGAGTATCGGCTCAGATTCGGTGGGCGCAGAAGGCGATTTCCATTTTACACAATGTTTCCCGAATGGCCCAGGAAAGTAGGCAACGTTTTTCATTCAAATGCCTGCGGCCCAAAGACAATGTCAAGCTCCTGCGACATTGTGTATGTGTGCGAAGGATATGGGGGCATAAGGCATAAAACGGCTATCATGTCGTCGTTCTCCCAGTACCGTGCCAAAGGTTCATAAATTCGTTTTAATCCTGCTTTATGGCGACATCACATCGAACATGAACTTTAACGCGCATGTGACTACGGCGACGGCTTCATTTGCATTTTACAACTTCATTTGGCAGCCGGAATGCGAGGCGAAAATAAAAGAAATGTGCGACGCTGCCGCCGTCGAACCAATTGCCGCCATTTCTCTATGAGCATAGGGGAGTATCCGGCCACGCCCACGTTCCACTGAGTTTTTATGGCATGAAATTATTGTTTAATCTTGGCCAGTGGTCACTGGGAGCGTTACACGACAAGCGACAATTACTTGCCCTTCAACCCTTTCCCCGGAAAAGTCACGGGACCGGAAGTGGACATTTGCACGCCTCTCGATTGAGTCCCGGAAAAAATAACCCCCTTTTCGAACCATTAAAACGCGCAGGGTTTTCCTTTTTGTTTTTTGTTTTCTTTCAATTCTCAACTAGTTTATTTTTGCTTGTTCTTGTTGTTTGGGTGAAATGTTTTTCCGAGCTTTAGTTTAGTGACACCCTAAAGTATTTTATTTTTCAATTTTTGTTGTTGTCATCGTTTTAAATTACAATTTCTCAATCGACTGAATAAAGTTTTTTTTTTGGATCTAATTGGTTTACAATTTGCAAACTGAAAAACAAACGTCTAACGATTGATCCTTTTTGCAGTCTGTGCCAACTCAAACTTATGTTAATCGTAATCGTATTTAAGGTCATCTATATTATCCTTGTTTATATTGAGATCGCTTAAAGTACAAAACACTTGTAGTTAGACTAACACGAGAGTTTTTTTTTCTGGGGGGAGGGAGTTCTAGGACTAGGATTAGGTGTGATCGAGATAGTATCCTTTTGTTTTTAGTTTTTCTAAAGGGATTGCTGTCTATACACTTACAATGTTTTTGGGTTTTCTTCTGGGTTTTAATGTAGTTTTTGTGTTGAATAATGCGTAGCGAGTATAAAGAGTGGAAAAGTGTTTCTATAATACAACAGAGGGGCTGGGCTATGAACCAGTTGAGTGTCCTCCAGCTAACTAATCCTAACTAACTATCCCAACAAATGCATTTCTCGATCAAAGGCATTGAGCTTGCACGGGCTTTACTATGGGGAGATCTATGGCAGTGTTTGGAAATTAATTATATTTTAAAGGAAATTTAATTAACAAAATTTGTTTCAAATTTAACTAAATAATTTTATAGGGAAAAAATCATTTTCAAAATTGTATTTTATTAAATTTAAAATAAATCCTTTCCCCGCAAGCTCATGCCCTCTTCGGCTAGCCGAAGTCTGGCAAAGTCTCTCCTTCTCCCTTCACTGCATCCTTCGATCCTGCGGCTGTACACGATTTCGATTAGCTCTTGAAAATGTCCTGTCCAGGCTGCGGCGAGGCGGGCGATCCTCCTGCTCCATTTGCCCCTCCGCCATCTCCATTCAGTCGCTTCAACATGGCATTCCGATGCAGCCAATAGGGCGGCGGATCTGGCGGCTGTCCTGGCAGCAGGGTCTTCGCCTTGAGATTACTTGTCGCCGGTGGCGGCTTCGGGCTGTGCGAGGCTGCACTGTACATCACGGGATCGGCCAGTTGGGCTGCTGACTGCCCAATGGCCACGCGCAGAGGAGTCTCCTTTTTGCGTATCGTGTCGCAGGTCTCCTTCATCTTACACAGCTGATCCTGCAGGTTGCGATACTCCTCCAGGAAGCGTTCCAGCTGCGCGGCGTGATAGTCATAGGCTGCCACCGAGGAGTTGGCTGCTCCGGCGGCACGCGATGCCAAGGCTGAGAAGTCCAACAGCGGCGTGGCTGCACTGGACAGGGAGCGCTGATGCTGCACAGGACTCGAGGGCAGGCTGGGCTTTTGTCCTAGCTTATGGCCTGGCAGCAGGTTTCCCTTGTGGGCACCACTCTGCACCAGATTGAGGAAGCTGTTGGCCCTCTGGCCGCCGCCCGTATACGTCGCTGTGGTGGAGTAGTTCGCATAGCTGGACTCCGCCGAGTAGCGCCTGCCCAGGCCCATGGCTTCGTTGAGGAAGCTGCCATCGCCCAGGGTGCTGCTTCCATACTTGCTGGAGTTGTCCGCCAGCAGCGGCGACTGGCTGTCCGAGGAGTTGCGGAAATATTTCCCGCTGGTCTTCAGTTTCCTGGGCAGGGTGCACAGGCCACCGTTCAGGGTGGGGGCGTTGCCTTGTTGGCCCTGTTGCTGTGCCTGTGCCACTGCATACTTGGCAATGTCCAGCAGATCCGGGTAATTGCTATCGAAGAGATCACTCTCCTGGCCTTCGCTGCAGAACACCGAGGTGGCCATCTCATCCGCTGGATGGTTGCCATAGTGTGAGTATGGCGAGGCTGTGCTTCCAGGATTCAGCGAGGATGAAGGTGTCGAGTTCAAAGGCTTGCTGTGTGGCGAGTTGATCTTTGTGGTGGCAATGGGTGTGGTCTTCCAGCTGTGTCCCGCATAGCCCGCTAGGCGAGCAGCGGCATCCACTTGGCTGGAGATTGAACTGGAGGCGGAATCAGTGCTGGAAGGGAAACAAAAAATCAATGCTTAAATTAAATAAATATTTAAAAAGCATTTTATAAATATCTTTTAGCAATTTCTGAAGTGAGACCCAAATACTTGACCCATTGACATGCCTGTTCATATATCTTGATTTACGATTGCGGAATGTTTCTTTGACGCAGGCACCCCCCCTTCATGTATAAATACCACGATAGCTATATGTGCCTTGAGTGCTTGACTTTTCAGATTCTCGTTATTCGGCCGGCAGTGTCCTCGTCCATGAAGATAACCGGCAATGCATCCATTAGCCCGCACTCGTATTCGCGGCAGGACTCCCTTTACATGACAAGCGCCAATCAGGCAGAGTGAGTCCTTCGTGTGCCCAAAAATAAAGCACTTTTCGGGCAGGATGTGGATGTGGGTTGTTGCTGGATGTGCTCGCATATTTCGCGCGTCATTAGCACGCGCGTTTTCTCTGGCCGAGCAGGAGGAGCAGCCGGAGAATGGAGGTACAACGAGGTGTGGGTTTGGTTGGTTGGTTGTAGGAGGCGTAGGCCCACACTCGTGCTCAAAGTGGAAGTGTCAAGTGTTGCCCATAATACGGACGCAATACGGAGATCCGGGCGCGTTCCGCACTCGAGCATGACAGCTCTTTGACAGGGACACGGACACCCGGTTGGAGGGACAATTGCCACTCGAAGTAACGAGAACCGCAGAAACAAAGGGCGCCCGGAGGGGTTAATGGGTTGGGCACTGACAGAAAATGAGGGTTATTTATAAAGGAATATTAAAGAATACGTATTTGGGGTTGTTGTAAAGGAAATATTGCTGAGAAATATCCTTGAAGATGGCAGGTAACTCTTTAGTATTACTTTAAAATTTTTTATGATTTAATAAATACTTCACAAAGGTTTCGACTTTATAAATAATTAGGAAAAAATATCTTTAATAGTTTATACATTAAATTATTTCGGATTTTCTAATACGGAAATATTTAAGCTTAAGAAATTTGTATAGAAAAGGTAATATATTTAAAACTTTAACGATCTTAAATCAAATTTCAATAATTTTCCCTCAGTGTTTTCCAACTCACCCGCCAATGTCGATGAGGCGCGGTATGTGCAGATCCGTTTCCTCCAGCGGCACTGAGTTATTCGCTCCGGATGCGGAGGCAACATGTCCCTGGGAGCTTTTCCTCGGCTGCGGCTGGCTGGGATGTGGGTGGTGCGGGTGCTGGCTCTGCTGCTGCTGCTGCTGCACTGAGTGATGGTGCTGCTGCTCCTCCTCCTCATCATCGCAGTGCGTAGACACGTGCAGATAGTCCCCGTTCCTTCGCTGAGCACTTCCCGCACTCGGATTCACAATGGCCGCCACCTGGCCCGCATCGTTGTCATTCAGCGGTGTGTGGGCCGCCCGCAGATAGCCCTGCTCCTCGGCATCCTGGAAGAGACCAGCGCCCGTGGCACTGCCACCCCCACAGCTGGCACCGCCGCCCAGGTCCGGCCTCGTCCTGGCCGTCATCTCGATCTTCTCGTAGCTCTCACTCCGCCGCACGGGGGGCACCGAGTTCCAGAGTCGCAGCTTCCGGCGTCGTTGCAAAGAGCACAGGCAGATGGCCGCAAAGGAGGATCCGCCGACCAGGAGTAGGGCTGCTATGGCGCCCAGGAGTACAATCCGTACACCCCACGGCGCTTCCGGTGGCCTTCGGGACACAGCCAATGTGACACTGGCCTCCACTTTGCCGGCCTTGTTCTCCGCGGCGCATGTGTAGATGCCCGCATCCTGCATATCCGCCGTTAGAATGGTCAAGTTCGAGGCGTTCCTTAGCATATTGACAACGTAGGTCTTCCTGCCCTGCGTGGCAGCTGCGGTCCTGGGCTCCGAATCTGAATCACCATCTCCCCCAGCACTCAGGTTGGCTATGAGGCGGTTCTTCAGCAGCCACTTGACCGCCGGCTGGGGCACTCCCTCCACGTAGCAGCTCATGGTGATGTTTCGGCCCTCCACACCATGGGCTGTGGTGTCTGTGGCCACAATCTGCGGCACGCAGGCAAAGTCGTCCACATCTAGCTTGTCCCAAGCCCTGCCCGAGAGCCTTGGCGGGGACTCGCAGGTGGGGGGTATCCCGCTGGGTATATTCTGCTGCAGCATCCAGGCTCGCAGCGGGCGCAGGGAGCAGCTACAGTTCCAGGCATTGCGGGCCAGCTCCAGGCCATGCAGGGAGGCCAGCGAGGTGATGGTGCCGCTCCTGACCTCGCTCAGCCGGTTGCCATCCAGCTTTAGCCACTCCAGGCTGCTCTCCAGCCCGGCAAAGGCGCGCACGGCTATGTGGGACAGCCGGCAGTCGCTCAGCTCCAGCTTGACCAGCTGCGGCACATGCCCGAAGGCGTCATCCGGCACGCGAAGGATGGGATTACCGCTCAGCCGCAGCTCCCGCAGCTCCGAGACGTGATAAAGAGCCAGCGAGGGTATGGCCGTTAGCTGATTCTGGCTAAGATCGAGCTCCACCAGGTTAATCAGCTTGCGGAAAGCATGCCGCTCGATCAGACGCAGGTGGCACCTGGCCAGGTACACCTTCTGCAGGTTTAGCAACTGGGCGGCGGCAAAGCTGTCGTCGGGTATCGACTGGATCTCATTGCCGCTGAGATCCAGCAGCTGGGTGCCCGCGTCCAGCGGCAGGGGGATATGTGTTAG
Organism: Drosophila mayri; assembly: GCA_008042485.1. Taxonomy (NCBI): domain Eukaryota; kingdom Metazoa; phylum Arthropoda; class Insecta; order Diptera; family Drosophilidae; genus Drosophila; species Drosophila mayri. Next base: position 68,941 of record VNJN01004574.1, on the reverse strand, counting down.
GTTGGCGTTAAGGCACAAGACGGACTCCTTGCCGCTCTTCCACTTGCACTCGCACACCGCCGGGCACTCGGCTCGCAGCTGGCCCATCTGGCCCAGCCAGGAGCAGCAGCACAGCAGCCAGAGCAGGTGCGGCAGCGGCAGGATCTGGCGCAGACGCGTGATCAGGGGCGGGTGCAGGCGCCGCTGGGGACGCTGTGGACGCGGCCCTTTTCGCCGCACCTTTGTGGCTAGCGTTAGGCGCTGGGCGCTATTGTCGCTGGCTATGTCCTGGCAATGTCCTGGCGCAGCCGGGCTCTCCAGCTTCGCCCCTCCCGCTGCCATTGCATACTCGAACGGGAATAGTTCCGGCTGATGGTCCGCCTCAGGCCTAAAAGAGCAGAAAGGAGAGAATGGGGGGGAAAAGTTAGTGCGGTTGTCGTAAACTCAGAACTGTGGACAGTTTAATGGGCTTGAGGAAGGCACTTTATATATTCTATTGTTGGCACAGAGAAAAAAATTTAGTAAATATTTTAGGGTATAAAAAAATAATAAAAAATTATATTTATTAAAAACGTTTAAAAACATGATTATAAGGCGTCGTATTTTATTATTTATACGATTTAGTTACTGCTTCTGTCTTTTAATATTTTGTTTAATTTAAAATAATTAGCTAGCTTTAAAATATAATCAATATTCAATACTTAAAATTCGAATAAACCAGTTATTATTTATTATTATTTCTTATTTAAAAAGAAAAGACATTTTCCCCAGTGCACTTCCATCACAACCGTCACTGGGCCACATTAAGTCATAACAACACTCTGCCAGGAGACCCACAAAGCCATAAGAGTTTTTCCTCTTCCCTTCCCCCCCTGGCCAACCCTAAAGTACAACTACAAATTTTGGCTTTCCTTAGTTTTCCCTTTTTGCCTGCCATTTTTCTGTTTTTCTGTACTACTTTTTTTTTTGACTATGCCCCGCGGTTTGTTTGACTTGGCTAAGGTCCCAAGTCGCCCACTGAGTGGCGTGTGTGTGTGTGTGTTTGTGCGGCATGTTGCAATTATGGCCCTCGACCATGCAAACCAAAAACAACTAGTTTGCCCCTCGTCGCGATTCCGCCGCCGCCCTCGGCACGGCTTAATATATGAAATTTGCATGCAGGCAACGGGGCGTATGCTCAACATTTTGGCATTTCCGCGTTAATTTTTCAAGCCCGAAACCGCATGGCTTAAATCTTGGTCTACTCTGTATCCTTCCATTGCCACCTGATGCCCGGTCTCGGCAAAATGTCATTACTTATAATTAAACTAAAAATTAAAAAGGAAATGAAGTGTTAAAAAATGGGAAACCTAGAAAAAGTGTTTAGTACCATTTTATGAATAAGTAATCCTGTGAAAATGTATGAAATTGAATAAAATTAAATGTAAATGTAAAAGAAGTTTGCTTTAAAATAAATAACAAAGGTGTGACTTCATTATTCAAACCATTTTTTCATTAGAATAAATTATCTGCTAAATGCTATCCATATTCTCTCTTGTTTTTATTCAAGAGAAATACTATAAACTTTATAGTATAAAGTCATCCAAATATTTCCACTAAAAGTTTTCAACCACTTCGGGAGTTGAATTTCCCAGGAAACGAAAAAAATTCAATTGATGGCAGAGCTTTTCTCGGTTTTCACACGGGGGGAAAAATCGCATCGCTGACTGGCCGCTGGCATTTCGGTTGAGTCCTCGACTCCATTTCGCATGACGCTCTTACAAATGCCTGGCAGCCACCTCGATCGATTGACGGCTTAATTATACATTAATACCTCTCTCACATATATTTCATTTAAATTGGACGATTGGACACACACTGAGTTGTGCTCGCGGCCCTTGACTTTGGGGCAGAGTTGAGAATCTGTTAGGGGAATATTTTCGAACAGAAAGAAAAATGGTTGTGGCAGGGAAATATCAGGAACAGAAAACAGTAACAGAAACCGGAAGCCGCAAAGCAAACAAAATGCTTGCAAAAACCGCGATGGTGTCGATGGGAGGAGGTTTGGGTTTGGGGTTTGGGTTAAACTGGAATGGCTTTGTCACTAATGCAAGTATATGGGTTTGTGTGGAGGGCGTTTAGGGGTCAATACACTGGACGACAGCCGCAGAAATGAAATGGAGTTTTTGCATGTTTTGCTGAAAAATACTCAGCTGCATTTTTGCCCCAGCCAAACAAAAGGCAAAGCGAGAGATAAGAAGGATTATGTGGAACTATTGATACCCTAAAGTTAAAAGAGGATCCTTAAAGATAACTGACATGGCTTTAAAAGGTTCTTAATAAGCATATAATCCTGCAGGAAGGATCAATGATTAGGTAGGAAGACGGTTTGCAAAAATGCTGCTAAGATGATAGATAATATATCCCCCGGAAAAGTCTGTAAAATAATACTTGGAGATGATAGATAATATATCCCCCGAAAAAAGTCTATAAAATAATACTCGGAGTCATAGTTCTATACTAAAATTCTATTCAGGAAATTGTATCTCTTAGGTATATAGTCCAGTTATATGTTATATATGAATCAAACATCCCCCCGATTCTTTACCATAATAATGGGTATAAAAACAAAGCAGATACTGCAAAAAGGGAAATGGGAATGCCGCAGTGTGAGTGCCACACCGAATGAGTGTGTGCTGTGTGTGTTGTGTGTGTTCCTGTCTGTGGCTGTGGCATTGTCGTTGCCGTTTATCATATGTGAGCACTGCGCCGTGAAGTATGCAACATGCAAATGCAAATGTTGCTGGCTGCCTTTGTTGTGGCATTTCTTCTGCTCCTTCTTTCCTCGCAAGTCGTGTGTTTGTTCTTCTGCAGACACTAATCCTATTTATGTTGCATTGCAGCGGGGTTAATAATTTTATTTCCAACTTGCACAGCTCTGCAGTGTCCGCTGCAGTTGCCGCCACCCGAAAGCCGCTTTTCCTGCTTATGACACACGATACGTGCCCGGAGTTCGAGAAACTTTCCCTGGAGATTGTCAGCTTGGAAAATCTACACATGGAGAGAAGCTCAGCAGGAGCAATGGCCACACAGTGGAGTTAAAATGGGTGGTAAAGGGGGAGATGTGGTGGCGTTCTGCCTAATGAAACTCGCATTAACGGAAAGCTCTATGGTCTCCTTCCCCCAAAAATGACAGCTCACAAATGTGAGATCTCACATGTCACTGACGATTTCCACAAATAGTTTATCCCAGTTCCAAAGAGATAATGTTACACTGCGAAAAAAGGATGTATATATTTTTGATACAGTGTAACATTTAGTCATAAAATATAGAAAGATTAAATTCGAAATTATTAAGTTGAAAATCATTATATCTTTACATGAAATTAATTACTTCAATAAATTTTTTAAAATTGGTATTTGTTGATTTAAAAGTATGTTCATTTTATGTCTTCATAACTATATATATTTTTTAATAAACTCTTAGAATTACCTACCGGTTTTGCCTCTTTTTTCCCAAGTCCTTTCTGATTATTTATGCCTGCTCTGTGTAAGACGTATTATGTGACAGCTGCCAAATGTTAGCTGGCTTTGTTTTTGGCACAGATTTTCGGCCAACTTTGGGCAGAGGCCTCCTTTATCGCACACACACACATATCCTAGCCCTTGCTTTAATGTAAAAATAATGTCCTTTCAGGCGGCATTGATTGCAAATAAATTACGCACACACAGGGAAGAGCTGAGTTCGAGTGAGAGAACAGATTAAGTGGCCGAAAATGCTGCCATCGTTGACTTCATAAAGCCACGCACAGACACATACATTCGTAAATCGGAAAATTTTTGGCTGGGGCTAGAAGGGAAATGGTAAAAGCCAGTCTGGCCAAAATGGCAGCCTCCCATTAATTTCACTTTGGCGTCGCGTTCCGTTTGCTGAAACTTTAATTAGAAAATCCCGGAAAAGAAATTTTTTGTGTAATTTTCGCTGCTTGAATGCCTCCGCTAAGCTCGAGCAGGAGCAGGAGCAGGAGATGGAGCTGGAGCTTGGGCAGGAGCAGAAGCCGGAGCTGGATCCCGACTACTTCCCTATCTGCTTGCCGCTGATAATGAAGTTCTTTTGCTTCCACTTTCTTGTATTCTTTTCATTCACACTTCCGGCTTCATTATGCGCGAATTATTTTAGCTGCACTTCCCTCCCCTCCCCCCAGCCATCCGCCCGATTTGTCCGTCTTCGACCCTCCGGAGGTTGAAGCAAATATTATTCCACTGCTGCTGCTCGGAGACTTTGATAGTAAATTCCCTTTTAATACTCTTACGAATCGTGGGGCTTTAGGATTAAGCTAAAGATGAAGTTTTAAGTTACTTTTTTATTAAATATTTATTATTACAGGATTATGTCCTTTTAATTAAGGAATGTATGGCATAAAAATTATTTATTTTAGAAAAGGTCTTGCCCATCCTAATCGTTTTCTTTAAGTTACTCATTTCACCACAAGAATCCTTTATTTCATGAGGTCCCAACATGAAAGAGCATCCACAAATCACCACTTCATCAGTGGAAGCCGATTGGAGTTAAAAGTAATCTCTAGGCCATTCCCATTCCCTGCAGTTCGCTGTCATTATTCATTTTTGTGTGCATTTCTTTTTGCGCTGTGTAACCTTTTTTGCCGCATTGTTTTGCAGCTGTAAAGCAATTTTCGCAAGCATAATAGACTTTACCAGCTAAAAACAAAAACAAAAAAAAAATGGGGAAAGCAACTCGTGACTAAAGCGGGAAATGGGGGGAAACTCCAAGCCAAATGCCAGAAAAATATAAAGCAAGAATAAAAACAGAAGCTAAGCGTTATTTCTCAAGAGGCTCGGTCCAAGGGAAAACGACTCGCGGAAACCTGGGGAACACTCCCTTCTTCTTTTTGTGTTCACCCCGATTTTTCTCGAGTCCTCCGGCTGCTGTGGTCAGTTGCAGTTTCAGGTTGGTTGAAACTGCCGCGACTAGGCCTAGGGTCCTCGCTTGCCACATTGTTTGCACCGCTGCATCCTTTCAACTCCGCCGACCCGAGCCCCCATTTTCGCCAAGTGCCACTTCAGCGGCTGTTGTTTCGCTATTTGTTGCTTGCCGGCCTTTGTCAACATTTGTATTGCCATTTGTTGTTGATTTTAAGTGAGGCATTCCTGCCAGGGGAAAAACCCTCAACGGAGAGGCTGGACTTATGTAGAACTATTTTCAATGGAAAGTTGATGGAATTTTGTGAACTATTTCGTCAAATGATGAGCTAACGACCTCGAGGGAATTTTTAAACAGGAAAAACTGTATTTTGATTTAATTTTCCTTTAAATATAAAGCTAATAATGTATTCCTTTAAATAAATCCCTCAAGCAGCTATCAATTTGTACTGCAAGCACCCTTCATCATCATCTTGAGAACCACTTCTACTTTTCCCCTTTTCATTTCCTCTTTTCCCTCAACAAACTTTCCCTGGAAAATACCCATATTAATGCCATGCAAGTATCAGCACTTCAACATAAGTTTTCATTGAGTTCGACACTTATTGGTGATGATAAATCACTTGTCCTGGAATGGCAGGCTTGGATAATTATAACCATAGGATAATATATATGAATTTATTACCCTCGCAGCTAAGCACAATGGATAGATTTTGTGGTGTTTTGTCATTGCTGTGAAAGTTATGTTTGCGGCAATTAAATAAATGTTTATCTTGGCCAGGCCGTAAAAAAGTTGTTGGCTTAAGTGCCCGATAAGCATCCTTCGAAACGTGTGTCTTATTAAGCCATAAATAGAGAAATAAAAGTTAAATTATAACAGGCAGCTAGTAGACAGGCACGCGCACCTTTTTCCCAAGACCCCTGCCCCATTCCCAGGGTTTGTATCCAGTTCACAGGACTTCCACAATAACCAATAATACCGAAAGCCAATAAAAGTAAACAACCCGGGCGAAAAACAACAACAACAAAACAAAGCCGAAGGGCAGCAGCAGCCCGCATACGCATACGCATACATATTACGTATACGCACCATACCACACACACGTTTACAATATCCTTAACATAAATATCCAAAAATACTGTGGGTGCTTCAATTTTACGACGATACGGAGTCAAGTCCCTTTCTCCATCCTGACAACGTGTTCAATTGCCGCAATAAAACTTCTTGATAATATGTGAAAATCATACAAAGCACAATATTAAATTAGCCCACAACGAAAATGTGAATGGCATTGACGACAACAACAACAGCACAAAGCACATTGAACATTAAATTGTGGCCAAGGACCATAAAATGTGCAAATGTCAGCCCAAAAAAAGCCACAGGAAAAAGTTGATCAGCATATTCTTTTTCGGTTTTTTCTCTCTTTGGGAAACACAAGCACAAGGAGGCGTGTCCTGAGCCAAACGGCCGCAAGGTAAGCAAACCCATAGAATCGAATGGATTTCATTTAAATGTGGGATCCCAGCATCCATTTCAACGGATGTATTTTGTAAATGAAATTAATGTGTGCCGAAATTCTGGCAAACTCGTCCGATTGTGGTGGATAATTTGAGAGCGCAATTCAGGTCGACTTATAGTTGGGCATCGGAATAAGTTTTTGGCAACTAGCAAACCGAATTAATTTCACAAACTAAAAGTTTTCCCCAGAGCATTTTCCCCAGTGGTGAAACACTGAGAAAATTTAATATTAAATATTTTTGAGGATAATACAAATTTAAAAAATGTTTAAGATAATTTTTATTATATTTCCCTTAATATAAATTCCACTTTAGATAGAAAGCAGCTAAAGAATATTAGGATTAATGTTAGAAAAAGGTCATAACTTGTTGGAAATCCTTATTAAATATTCCTTTTGTTAGTGCACATTCACCTGCTGGACTTGTAATCAAATATTCCCTTCTTCATTGAACCTTGAATGACATTTCCATCTACCTTACCATTTGCTTAAACAATATGCAAACCTCAATCAAAACAAGTGAAAACAGCGCTCCAGTTTGTTTGTTTGGCTCTGTTTTTGGGCACATCGAAAGGTTCCAGGACATCACAATTGGTTTTGTGTGACAGTTATTGATTATTTAGAGGCAGGATCTCCCCGAAACCGAGTGAGGCTGCTGGGAAATCACCGAAATGGGAGCAGAGTCCCGAATCGAAGGCAGCGGCAACTCAACTAATTGTCCAGTTTCGCCCGAAATGCCATGGCAACGTCGCCAAGCTGAAGCAGATGCAACTTTAATGGCGGAAAAAGGATTTTTGGCCAGGGGGAGCTTGGCGACCGGAAATTTGATTTGCCCTTCCTTTGCCAGGACGTGGCAACTTTGCCCTTCAACATCAACAGTTTTTGCGGGGGCAGCACAGCTCCTGGTTAAATGCATTTTTCAACTTTTTCGCCACCCCACCCGCAGGGAAGAGTTCAATAATAACATAATATATATATATATTCCAGATTTTTTCCAATTTTATTTCATTTTATTTCCATTTTTGGTAGCGATTTCCTGGCGCGTTTTCACGCCAGGCTGATTCGATTTGCACTTGAATCGGTGGTTGGCTGTGGAGGTTGCAGTTTTTCCAACTGAGCGGTGCCAATGCCAACGATTGGGCCAAATTCCATTGCCATTTACTTTCATTCGGTTCGCAAATATTTGCCAAAACTGAATGCAAAAATTACACATGCATTGTGTCGCCGAAAATTCCAGCTATTATGCGCAAATCAAACATAACGATTCCCAATTGTACGAATGCCACGCACACATTTCCTTATATCAACAATTATTTTTTTGGTTGAAGAATTTTTAAGATAAATACACGAGGGCAAAATGTTTGATATTATTTTAAGGACAGACAGTATTCCGAAGTTACAATATTATATTAAGATATATAATCCGTTTTAATCTGCATTCTTTCTCTCCGAAAATCCTTGTAAATCGCTTGAATTGAATAATTAATCCAAGCTTAGCAAATCCTTTGGTTTATATCTCCGGTGAGAAGCTTGTAAAAATCTTGTGAGAAATCCTCTTATGACAACAAGACGAAACTCAGACAGTAACCAACTTGATTGCATTTCCTTAGCTTTTCTTCCACCTGCCTGGGTTGAGGAAACTCCGCCTGCCATTCTGTTTTCTGTTTTCAATTTCCCCTCTCTTTGGCCAGGCAGCCGAAGAAGGATAATATTGGCAGCCCGTGCAGCCGTTGACTTTTCCAATTGCAGCATCAACATTGGCGGCAGCTGGAAAATCCTCGCTCTGCTCAGCTGATTGCTTCGGGAAAACTTTGAAACAACATGTAGCGGCAGCTAAACTAACAGATAACAGATAGCAGATAAGGGATAACGGATAGCGGACAGGTCCTTGACGAACTACTTTCAACCAATCCCCTTCTCCGGCTTTTCCATTTGCACTTTTGTCGCATTTTCAGTTCACTGGAAATAATCAGCCAGGGAAAAGCCTTTTGATTATTAGAGATGTCAATGAGAAGAGGATTTTTCTGATATGACAGGGAAAATGCCAGAGTTTTTTATGCTCCCAGCTTTAATTTAAAATAATATCTCCCAGAATATTTACAATATATATATGTAGATCGAAGTGAACACATTGAATTAGAGCGTGATATGCAATAACAATATGTTGGCACACATTGTTTTAGTGCTTATCCTCCCGCTGGGATTGAGCATAAAAAACGAACACAATTTATTACTGTCATCGGCCAGGGAGCCCATCGAAATGAAATGCAAACACATACACATCTCGGCCCATTTCTCATAATTGAAATTGTAACGGATCAGGGAATGCAAATAAATACATACTCCCGATCCTGGGTCCCATTAAAAGCATTTCAATGCATATTCCGCCCGTCTATTGTGCTGGCTCATGAATTATTGCATACATATAGCACGCAGCCACCGATTTTGTATTTTTTTACAGCTATTGAGTACCCTCCCCGGGGTGACCCACATGGCATGTTTCAGTTGTTAGTTGCAGTCAATTAAATGCAAGGGATTATATCAAAATCTTTGCTGTTTTTAATAAATATGCAAACATTTGCATAGAACATGGCCATAAAAAGGTATAGCTACTACCGGAAAAATATAATACAAAAAGAATGAGCCCTTTTTTTATTGTCTGACTCGGCCACGAATGGGAATTTATAATAACCGGTCTATTTTATGGCTTTAACGGCGACAATCGACAGGATAAAGCCCAAAACATTTTGCAGGACAAGGACTAAGCCCGCTCAAAGCCCGTGGCTGGACGGATGATAGAGAAGCCCATTTCCCATATGGCTCCTCCCTAAATATACCCTGGGAACTGGCATTAGTTTGGCATAAATTTTAAGGCTTACCCACCCTCTATTCGAGTTATTTATGCAGAATAACAAAGCGCTGCTCAGAATGTATTTAAATATGCATATGAAATGGGCGGGCTGAAGGTGGAATTAAAACAGTGGATTAGCCCTACAAGGGAATTTTCTGTATTACATTGTTTTCCTCGAACATGGCTCCTAAATTGAGCAAAAGTATTTATGTTTAATTTTCATTTTAATTAAAAGAAACTTTAATAAATTCAATAAATTCCTTTATGTTGCATAAGCAGGATAAGAGGAATGTCTTACAGTGGTTTTGGTTTAAAAACTTGTTGTGCATTTTATAATTTAAAATTAGGAATTTAAAGTTAAATCTATATAGAAATATTTGAGTCATAAATCATACATTAATTATATGTTTTTGTCTTTAAATAAATTAAAGGAATAATACCAACTTCTGGAAACAATTTCTTTCCTCTTCTTTTCCTGCTCAAATTTAATTAAAAATTTAACCAACTAAGCTCAGTTTTTTCTGGAAATATCTCCTATTAAATAATTGATTTACATAAATTTTACAAGCTTCGCAGGCAGCAGCCTCCACTGTACCCGCTGAGGTATTGGCAATATAGCATTTTTAATACCTTTTGCCTGGATGCACAGGCACAAAAGAGTGCCACACCTGACCACACACTCACAATGCTCTTACCCCCAAGTTCCCCCCACATATATACCCACCATATATATCCATATATATATAGTTTACTTACCATTGTTGTTGGCTTCTGGGCAATGTGGGGCCTGTCTGTAGCCGTTGTTGTATTGTTATTGAAAAGCATTTGGCCATCAAATATGTATATGCTGGAACATATATTCCACCTATTCAGATATCAATATACACACATTGTATGTGTGGTGGTCTGGCATTCAGGTCAGTGGATCAAAAATGCCAAAGACGACTTACAAAAGTTAAAAACAGGCTGGCCATCAGCATCGAAATGTGGGCAACTGTGTGGCCCATAAATATTCGTATGTGCATCATCTGTGTTCCACTTTCGCTTTTTGTGTTTGTGCATTCGCCGGCTCAGAGACCAACTTTCGGTCAAGTGAAGCAGGACTCTCCCCAGAGGAAGGGGAGGAGGAGGAGGGAAGCAACCGGAAAGGCGAAGGTCACCAGCTGTTCAATGCGCCTGGGGAAGTTTTCCCTTAAGGCAAAGTACAACTTATTATGCTATTAAGTTAATTATAATCATCAAATTCATATGCTAATTCAATTCAATTTGCATTCTTGCCAAAGGAAATAAAGTTTTCTGTGAGTAATATTTATAATAATAACTAAAATGTATCCTTGAGATATTAGTTTCCTTTAAGTAACGTTTCAATCACAGCCTCAGACATCGCCTTTTTGGTTTAGAAGGAAAAGCCACAGATTGTTGAAATCCCTACTTCCCTCAAAAGCCAATAAAAGTCAAAGCCAAGTCCCAATGCCAAGTCTCGATCCCATTTTCCGCCCATTTTCCACCCATTTCCCCACCCGCAGGAACCCCTTTGCATTACCATAAAAAGCGACTGCAGTTCGGGGACTACAAACGAAACGCATTTGTATGCACTTTTGCTTTTCCTCGCCAAACATCAGCCCGACGAATGCAACATTAAGGCGAAAGTGTTGTTCCTGTGATGTGTGTGGGTGTGTGTGAGTGGGCGGGAGGCATGGCCCGCTTATGCGCCATTTTGCAGGGAAGAGCAAAAAGGGAGAGATCGCAGCTTAAGTGCTTTTTCTTTGCTCATGAGCGTAGGGGAATCCCGAAAAGAGGGATGCATCCATTGTTTGCCTACTTTTGAGGGTGGTAATGGGTTAATAGAGGGAGTTGATGGAGGCTGCAAGAATAATGCAAAGAAACCCCAAGCCCAATTGAAGATTTTAAAGAAAAGCCTAAGCATTTTTGCTAAATTAAAATATTGGAAAATAAGTTTATGAAGTGACCCTTATTCTGTATTGAATTCACATCAATTTAATGAAGATTGATTCATTTTAAATAATGAGTAACATTTGCGTAAATAAGCCGCAATCACTAAAGCTAATAGTTTGCAAAAAAAGACCAGGAAACCAAACAGCATTGATTATGAGACAATAAATTGAAATGGAGTTTTATTTGAAGAATAATTAAATTAAATATTCAAAATAAATATTAACAATTGAATAAATAAACATAATTCAGTTATTTTTAAGCTATGTTAAATTTTATGCAAATTGCAAATTACAATTTAGATAATTAAAGTTGATATTTGACAGAATTATATTACAATAAATTATAGGAATTTATACATGTTTAAGATCATTATCATAATTCTGATAATAATACTTGAATATCATAAAAATAGCTTCCTCTGTAACCAATCAAATTCGTAATTAATATATTTAATTCCATGGATTTTAGTCGTTTTTAAATCTGTAATTAATCGAGTTTTAAACCTTTCGCGACCTGTAGAGCATTTGGCAATCGCTTTTCGCAGGACATTTGTGCTCTGCACAATAGAAGCCACTAAAAAGAGTAAACAATTTGCGCGCATAAAAGCCGTAGAGCAAATAAACTCCTTCCACAAAATCCTGGCAGCCCAGAACAATGCAAATAAAACAAAAGCGAACGAAACGAAACGAAACGGAGCAGTTGAGCTTGCCTACTAATGCAAACAGAGCCAAAGCCACACACCACACACACACTCTGGCAAACACACCCCTTAACCCACACACACACACACACACATCCTGGCCGCAAGGTGCTTTGTGATGTTTTTGTTGTTTCTGCGTTGGTTTGCGGGCTCGAATGTTTAATTTCAGCTGTGGATAGGCATCCAGCAATCTTTTTTTTAATCATGCTTAAGGCCAAGCAAATACACACCCACACACAGATTTAATTGCACTCGAAAAATTATAAATTCCAAAAAATTATACAATTTAAATTCGCATAAATTCAAAACATAGATTAGTCGAAAATGCAAACAGTAATTTAATTTCAACAATTAATAATTGGCCAGCGAATTTGAAATTAATTTCAAGCATTTAAAATGGGCTCAATGGCATTTAAAGGATATTTTTGCATAATTAATTGCCCAGGTTAAAAGTGATCAATCAGGACAAAGGTTTATAAATGCCTAAAAAGGCCTAAGGACGTAGCTATCTGACATTTCTAATTTAAACTTGCCTCTGCTGACTTAGCCATTTTTAATTGTCTGAATCAATCCGCGCTCAAAATTTTAATTAAATATTTAAATTAAATACACAAACAAACATCCGAGGAGAGATGGCAAATAAACAAGGCGGGGGAATAAATCCACACACTATACCATGTCCTTGGGCTCCCTTTCACCCATTTTGGTGGTGATGAAAATTCATTTTTGTTTTTATTTTCTGCATAATAAATACATTTTAGTAGTCCGCCATTCATTTGCATTCATTAGGAATTTTATTCGTGTGGGTTTTCCGCGAATGCATGTGTGTGTGCGAGTGTGTTAGCAATTAAACAAAAACTTCCCCCAAGGAGACGACGGGAATGTGGGCAAAGTCAAGGACAATTTCGGCTTTACACGTGCCACGCACACAGAATCGTGACGGATACCAGAGCCTCGAGCCCGGATCCCTGGCCAGGACAATATCAAACAGTCCTGCAAATGTGGGAAAAGGCTTTTAAATATGCATGGCAATGCACAAAAGACCGAAATGCATTTCCCACATGTCGCTGATTGCACAGAAAGCGAACAGAATACTCTCACTTTTGGCAGAGGACAAGTCCAGGATAATTAAAGAGTTGAGTGGGATTTAGAAAGTCCTGATTTCGTAGAAGGATATGCTGATGTCTTCGACAATAGTAAAGCTTTATTTTAATATATTCTTTTTTTTTTTAATCAGAATCAGAATTAATCTCAAATATTTTAATTATTTTGATTGACCAAAAAGTTTGATATAAATTCTTTGAATTTATTATTTAAATACGAAAAGCTTAAATGAAATTATAAAACATAAAGGGTATTAATTTTTGCACATTTACCTTACCAGTTTATATTTTTTAATTACACATATGACATAACCATTGTTATATTTTAGGAAAAGCCTTTACCCAACTTTAGATGTGAGGACAGAAATTTTCAATTAATTCCTCATGAACTTTTGTACTTTATGCAAGTTTCTGATGCAGAATGGCCTGTGAAATCCAGGTATGCCCGCACGCTGGCAAGGAAGAGGGAGAGAGGACAAAGGTCAAGTCCCAGATTGCCACGTAGGCAAGAAAGGCGGCCGCCACCACCTGGTTCTCATGCCGCACCTGTCCGACGGCCTAGTTTCACCGCTGTTCCCAGCAGCATTTATGCCAGCCTTGGTTCCAGTCCCCATCCCAGTCCCAGCATCCCATCCCATTCCGCCCATCCTGTGCTCCATATTACGATCTGACCTTTGGCCATTGTATCTAAAAGCCTGAAAATGTTGCTCCGTCATGCGGTGGGGACTTTAATATAGAAAAGGCCGAGGCCGCTAGAACAGCTGGCCAGCTGACCATTGGACTTCCCTCTCCTGTTGCCTGTTGCCTCCCTTCCCGCCTTTCGCCCAACCGCTTTTTCCAACTCATTTTCCGATTTTCCAGCTTTTCCTGACCATTTTCTCGGGGCAACCTTCAGACCGGGCCGCAAACTTTTGATTAATGTTTGTTAGTTTGTCTCGGCGTAAAATGTATTTGTTTTAAAACAAAATGCAGTGCACAAAGTGTGAACGAGAGGTGTGAGCGAGATGCAGATAGCACTGCTCCTGGCCATATCCTTTTTTCCCCACTCTCCCCACCACCGTTTCACACCACCGCTTTACGGTTTCAGCCAAAGGACTTTTGCTTTTAATTCTCTCTGTGCTTTTTTATGGCTTTGCCTGTTCGTTCCCTTATATACATATATATCCTTTTTTTTTGTTTGGTATGTTGGTCCTTTGCTTATTTATCCCCCCTTTATTCACTTTATTTTGGGTGTTCATTCATCTTCACAGTCCGCAGGCGCGCAGAAAAAATATATATTTTTTTGATATATTGACTAGCAAAATATTTGGCTTTTACACGTGTCTATGCACACAAACATAGAGGGAAAACACTATCCAAAGGAGGGTTTTTTTGCCTTGGAAAGATTTTCACAAAATAAAATAGAGTTTTTTCTTTATTTCTAAAAAATATCTGCCTTTTGGGAATTATAATTTCATATCTAAATTCCGCTTAGATTCATTATTTTACTGCATATTTTTTTACTACCATTTTTCAGTACAATTAAAATTTGTTTTTATACAATTGTTTCTTTTAGTCAATGGCCACTGTTTTAGTTACATTTTAGTCATATTTTGGCATATATTTTTATAGGTTCCCATAGGCTGGGCTGCGCTGGGCTGTGTGTGCCTTTGGTATGCGATGTAGTCAAGCGTAAACTAAAAGATTAGAATTTCAAACATTTTTTTGCACTCAATTCTTTTTAACCGATACCCAATTTGTTCAGGACCTGCTCCTGCTCCTGCTCTTTCTCTCTCTGCTCCTTTTCCTTGTCCAATTTGTAGAGCAGCTGCCAAAAAGCTGAGAAGGGCAGGAAGAAGGAGTCTCGAGCAAGACAAACGAGGTCTTAATGCGCTGCCCCCAAAAAGTAGGCGGCGGAACATTTTTAAAGCAACGCAAAAGAGCGGCGTTTAATATACGTTTCACGCTTGATTTGTTGCCCACAAAAATATGCTTTAAATGCCTAATGGCCACAGTATTTGCTGCTGCTGCTACTGCTGCTGAAAACGTGCTGATTTCCGGCTTGGGATAAAGGATGCCCGCAGGAGGGTTTAATGAGTGCGCCCCTAGGCCCTGGGCGAGACAAGGCACGCATCACGAAATTAGTAGGGATGGTCCAGATAAGAATTAGCCAGCTGGAGGGGGTTAAGCCGCCATTGTTCGGCTCAGGCTCTCTGGGGTTAGGGTTGCTCCTACGGTCTTTATGGCAATTTGATACAAAATATAATCAGTAGCTTTGGTGGTTCTTAAATTATGGTTGAATGATTAGTTAAAGCAAAAGGAAAAATATTTCAAAGCCCAGAGTTTTGGGTGGATTTTTCTGTGTAATTTAAATGAGCAATATTTAAGCTTGATTTAAGTTAGATAAATATCTAATAATGAAAACTACACCAAATAGGGGTTAATTTTATATAAAAAATGGCTCCAAAGTAGCTTTCAGTTTGTTGTAATAAAATGAAACAAAGAAACTAAGGCATTTATCTTTTATAATTATTTTTCTTTTTATAAAATCTTTGCAAATATATCTTAAAACCCAAAACATCTATAAAATCTATATAAAATATTTCCTATATTTCAAATTCCCCGCTTTGTTTAAGCAGAATGTCAATGCAAACTAAATGCAATTGAAAACAAAATGCAGCTGCCAACTGAGGGAATGTCAAGTTCAGAGTTGCTTGTAAAGTGGAATGATGGAATGATACAATGATGGAATGATGCAATGCCAGTTGATTGCGAGTAGGATGGATGATGGGGGTGGGGACTGAATTTAAGGGGCGTGTTGAGTGAGACATATAGATGCCACAGTGACTGACTAATCAGAGGAGCAGCGAGGTTGTCAGCAGTCGCAGCGATTCAACCGTCATCGTTGGCGGCGCATGTAAAGCGATATTTCAGCTGTCACTTCATGCTTCAACTATTCCAAATCAAATCAATGCGAAAGGATTTTTCCCACACCAGAGATCCGGCTGACTGGTTGGCAATGATTTATGTTAAAAGGACTGCACACACGCAAATTGCGAGGGGGGAAACGAAAGCGTTACACCTTTTACCAACGCCATGAAATCGATTGCGTATCACCTATAGAAAGTGCTCGAGAAAAAATCAATTCACAGAGTTAAATTCAGTCAAAGCTGATGGAACATTTATTGAAAGTGCGGGAAAAAGGTTGAGAAAAAATGAATACAAGTAACTTTTATGAAGGAATTATAATATACAGTTGGCTTTTTAAAATATATTATATATCCTTTTCTATATTTCATCTTTTAAGAGTCATTACCAAGCTAACATTTCTCATTGTTTTTAAGCAAAAACTTTAACCAAAGTTATTCCTTTAGGGAATAATTTATTATTTTTTCAAATTAAATATTTTACTATCAATTTATTACGTTTATAATTGCCAAAGACATTTTCTCAAAATATAAAGACAAAAAATCAAGAAAACCATTAACATCAAATAAAGTTTTCTTGAGAAAAGTTTCATTTCCAGGCTCAAGTTTTTATACCTTAATTTATTAGTCTCCTTGATTTTCGCAGAGTGTTCTTGAAAGCCAGCTTTCGGAGGTCCTTTTCCTCTACACTTTTCATTGTCGTGTGAGTTTTTCCACCATAAATTCACAAAAGTGAATCTACATTGCAAATGCAAGCGAATGTAGGAGTGTGACTGGGTGTGTATGTGTATCGGTGTGTTAAAAAGGAGAAACAAAGCATAAATGTAGCTCAACGTATTTCGTGCCAGGACACAAAAGGAGCGGCAGAGGAAAGCGAGAGAGAGCAGAGCGTACAGAAGCTAACGAAGCGTAAAGTTTGCTACCTCCCTGCCTGCCCCACTATTTTCTGGCCCCGCCCTCTCCCCTCTCCATCACCATCATTCCCGCAGTGTTTGCCTTGTGGCATTTTTTATTAAATATTCCTAATAAATTATGCAAAATTTCTGTATTGCCCAGCGAGAGTGAAAGAGCAGGAAATACAGAGCCAAAGAGAGAAAATGGAAAAATGTGAATTCTGGCCAAATCAAAAAAAAAAGCAAAAGGGGGCGGCCATCTGTGCGTGTGGGCGTGCCATAACTATCAATAACTTGGCCCCAAAAGCCAGCCTCAGATCCTCGGAGCACTAAACGGCACCGAAAGAAATAGAAGAGTTCAAAAGCAAGACAAAAAAATAAAGCAAAGAAACTTTAAAAAGTTTTAAAATTTATTACATAAAATATAAGATTTTTTTATTTAAAGTATTTATCTTTCATAAAAGTTGAATAGTTTCCCTTTATGTTTTTTCTCTGTAAAGTTACAATGTTGGGAAAATGGGATTAAGAATGAGATTTCTCTGGACGGCCAGCGGGGGCTGCATTATAATACAATAAAAGTAAAGGATATCGCTGTATCCGCTCGCTGTTCTGTGATAATAAAATAAAATTGAAATATGGTTTGCAATTGAGTGAGCGCATTGAGTGGAAAGCCTGAAATCGCTTTTCCTGCGTGGAAAAGCCACAAAGGGATTGCCGACCCTGTCAGCGGCGATATCTTTGTATCAGAGGCAGAGCGCAGTTTATCCGTGACGGATGTCGTAAAATGTCCTCTGATAGATGTGATTCAATAAGACGACAATCGCTGCTGAATTGGCGATGAAGGAAAGATGTCATTTGAATTTATTTCAAGTTGTGTTTTATTAAATTACATTTTTTGAGTATTTATTTATCACTAAATACAAACATGAGCATAAAAACAATTGAATTAGCTTCATTAAACAGTAAATATTTATTTTCACATGCAAATATCTAAACCCCAACTTATTCCCTGTCGAATCAACATCCTGGAAAATTCAATCAATCTACAAATGAATGCATCACAAATAAAAATCTCGACAAAGTCAAAGTATTCCGCATTTATTCCGGTTTTCTGAGAAGGGTTTTCCTACCGCCCAAAACCCCAATGTGAAGCCAACTCAGCCGTAATCAATTTACAATCGCATCATCATCATCATCATCATCAGCATTTTCCCTACCTCCCTCCCGCTCGATTTTTCTTTACAATTGCCTGCGCATTCCATCAACCAGAGAACTCTTGTGATGTATAAAAATGGTTAAACAAAGAACTTGGCTTATGAATTAATAAGCTCACACAAGCAAAACGGGAAAATGCGCTCACATCCGCCAGAGGGAAAACCCCATGCAGACAAGAAGTAAGGAAAAGTCTTGAGGAAAAAATCTGCAGCACCAGCAACAAAAGTACAGTGACAGCCATAACAATAAATACAACAAATGTCTTATTTATTTTGGATTTCTTGCGGGGGAAAGGAGAAATTAAGTTGCCGCCTGCAGCTTTGTAACACCAGCACAGATTGCCACGCCCACGGCCCCAAAAGCGCCTTCCAAACACACACACCCGCATAACAACAAGCAAGAACAACACAATAACAGGGAAAAACAACAACATCAGCACGAAGGGAACGCAAAGAATGTTTATCTGATTTAAACGTTGGCAACAGTCAGTCGGCCACATTTCCCAGCCATGTCCCCTTCTTGTTTTCCCCCCTGCCCCATCCTGGGGCAACCTTTTGCGTGTCTTTGGCTGCCGCCCCCTTTTCCCTCCGGTTTTCTCCGCAAAAAACTTATGTTTTTTCCGCTGCCCCCCCTCACTCTCTGTGTCCCTCTCTGGCCAAGCTTAATTTTCACTTCTGCTGGAAACTTTAATATTAATCATACGACCCGCATGCCCCACGAAGGCAGTCCAGTTTACACAAAGAGAAAGAAAGGGTGGACTTTGTTCTAAAAAAAAGGAGGTAACAGTTAGAAATATTATCTTTTAGAGAGTATAATTTTATTTTATTTATAATAATAAAGAAAATGTGTATGGCAGTAAATAAATTAAGCCCAGAAAATAGAACTCTGACATAGTTTTCATAAACTTTTTACATTTTCGGGCAATTCAAATATAAATTCCAAAAGAAATATATAACTTATATTATTTTCTTAAGACCTAATATAGTTTTTATTTATTTTACTAATATCTTTCATCTTGTCAACTTAATTTTCCAGAGAAAAATAAACTCCAAAGTGGATTAATTTCCTTTTTTGCAAATGTCTAAATATAAACTTCCAAACAAAAACAAGACACATCCTTCCAGATGGTTAACCAAGACCTCCACATGAGTCGTATAGTGTAAATTTCCCACGGAGCTTCGTGGGTTTTTCGTCCAAGTCTCTTCTATTGACTTCTTTTCTCCCTCTTTCTTCACCCAAGTGAAAATGTGTTTTCTGCGGTTGCAGTCGCCAAACGTCAAAAGTTCTTAGTTAAATTCGTTTTCGTTTTTCGCAAACTTTCCTCAAGTGGCTCATTGTGGTTAGCTGGCGCTGTGAAATGTTGACCCACCAATGGCATAGGGAACCCAAGGAAAACCAAAGGGGGAGATGGAAAATGGTAGATAACCATCGCGACACTTGCTTACTTTTGACAAGGACACGCAGCACGCACACAAACAAGCAACCGAAACTAAAACTAAGGCTCGCGCCAAGCTCTCTGCGGTTCCTGACAACAACTATATAGATATATATATGTATATACAGATATATATATAAGCTGAAGTTAAGACTAAAACCAAGACATGCTAAAACTTTTCGAATGTGCCGGGGAAAACGCAAATGATTAAGTGCGTAGCGCGCCATAATTCAACAAGACAACATTGCAGCTATGGCTGCCAAGGGAAAACCCCGAACTGACAGGAGCGAAGCTAGTGAAAATGTGGGGTTTTTCCCCCCAAAATGATGCAATTGCAAATGACATGGCCAATGAAGCGAGTTACCCAGAGTGCCAATGCGAATGCCAATGCGAGCTGCGAATGCCTTATGGCAGCAGCAGCAGCGGCAGCTCTGAAAGGGATAAGTTTTGATAGAGGAAAATTGAATTTGATGCGACAATGAGCCCGGCTTGAATAAAGCCAAATGAGGAGCGCAAAATCACAGCGGGGATTAGGGCATAAATCTGGCATCCAGGGTCAACTTTGGCATTTGCTAAATTAGCGCAAAAAAGTTTGGTCTTAAGTAAAACCCTGTGTTAATATTGTCTTCAGTGTTGGCAAGGCATCTTGCTTGCTGGCCAAAAAGAAGCTATCGGAAGAGTTATTAAGAGGAATATTCATAAATTAAAAATATATATAGATAAATAAATATTCCTTAAATTTCCTTTAAATGGAAACTCAATAAATTTGATCTAACTAAAACCCCTTAACTAGTACTTATACTTAGCATTAAATTTGTGCCTTTCTAGCTTAGCTTTCCCCTGACTTTTCCGCTATTTTTCCTGCACTCTTGCCTGCTTGCTAACAGATTTCCCAGCGAGAACACAAGTTTTGCTGTTTAGCATTTCAACGCAAAAAGCAGACAGAGCTGTTGCTGTGGCAGCACAGCAATTAATATGTATCTCTTACTTGGCACGCTTTATCGCCACACTCCACTCCTTGGCAAATGGAATTTCTCTCCATGTCAGGATTCTTATATTTTTGTTGCTATTTGTTTATTTTTCCTTCTGGTTGTGTTTTGCTTTCTTGGTGTTGTTTTCTTTCCTTCCCTCCTATTTTTTTAATTTTTTTTTTTTTTTTTTGGTATTTTTCCCCATCTGCTGTTGGACAAAAACTTTGCACGTAGCCATTTTATTTAGTGCCTGGGCATTTGGCGCAGTTACAGTTAGTGTTACATTATGCCACGCCCAGTGGCCATCTAGAGCAGACCAGACGCACATTTTTCGGTAGCATTTCCAGCAAGTGATTTATGACAGGCTACATGGCGTATACTTGATATTCCCTTTTAGACATTGCATGCAAAACGCATTTTCGCAAATTTTTAAATGGCTTGTGAAAAAGGCAGGAAGAGCATGATGGGCACGATGGGCACAAGGAAGTGGAGAAGCAAAAATGAGTGCCAAGAAATGGCACGCGCTCGAGTTAAAAAATTTAATTAAAATGCACATTTGTTTGTCCTTGACAGCGTTTTATATTTTTACTTAATTGGGAGTGCCGAGACAAGGAGCAGCAGCCTCTAAGCGAAATGAGAGCGATGAGCACACGCCAGGATTTAGGATTACAGACACACACTCATACAAATGCACTGCCAGATGCGGTTAGATGGGGTTGGAGCTGCCAGGAACGTTGACACAGAAACTAAAACACGCACAACCAACCTGAATTAGTCGGCCCAGAAGTGTGCGAGTGTGAGTCCAAAATGTAGTTAGGCAGGACGACATCCTTGTGCCATCTTGATGCCATTTTGCAAGTACTCGAAATGAAAGCGAGCTCCCGGCAGAAGTTAACTTGATTATGCAGGCGGGACATGTCGTTGATCAACTTGCGTGAGATTTAATAGAATTGACGAGGTGGGAAATGGCCCAAATGAAGGCGGGTGGCACTTGCCATAAACGGCAGGCGACATAAATGGCGAATCAAGCAGGTGTAGTTGTGTGCGGATGAGGAGTTGGAAAGTTGAGAGGGATTATCATCTGTTTATTAAAAAGGAAATTCAATTAATGTGGCTTATCATGTTAAAAGTTGGCTTAATTTTCAACTAAAACTCTTACTAAAAACCCTCTATTTTAAATCACTAATTCAAAGCCAATTATTCAAGTGTTTTACTAATTAAATAGCCTGCTTTATGACACCGGATACCTGCATGTTGGGCATCCATTTTTGGGGTTGAAATTCCCACAGCTTTTCCGAAATCATTTCCGCCTGCTGGGAGACGACTTTGCATTTCGAAGCGAACTTCTGCTGGTGTTATATTTCTGGCGGAAATTGGTAGCAGCATGAATTTGTTTGGACCAAGCTGAGTGTACGTGCCGCAACAGCTGCCAACTTGCAGCAATTTTTCACCCGACTATGACTATGACTCCAAATCCGATTCCAGTATCCTTTCTGACATTCCTGCCTTTCATGGCACGCAATTACGGGGGGATTGGCATTAACCCGGAACCCAGAACTTTGCCGGGATCAGCCAAACTAATATCCATTTCGGCTTGTCCCCTGTCCAAAACAAAACGCATTAAGGCGGAAGTGCATTTCGGGTTTATTTTGCATTTCGCATTTCGCATTTTGCGAGAGGAGACCAACATGCACGTATTCATATTTACCTAAATAACTACTCCGAAGGGGGCGAGCGGCAGGGCGGGACATACTCCTGTTGTCCTTTTTATGATGGGCATACAAATGCTGTGCCAAAAGGATTTTACTTACAAACGAGCGAGCAGAGGAAAAAGTGCAGAAGAATCGCATTGTCCCTTTTGGCTGAGCTTGGCTGGAAGGACGAAGGACTACGGCGACGGGGTCATAAGCCAGGGCATAGACAAGCGTACAAGGAGATATATAGTCTGTCCTTGCTGTGGCATACGGATTTGTTTTGCCCCGCTGCAGATGATGAGGACGAGCACGAGTACGAGGATAAGGACGATGATGAGCCTGCTTCTCCTCTCTCTCAACTTATGTGCAGTCACGGTCTGTCTACTTTGTCGTTCGCCCCGGCTCACTGTCTCCGTCGCATCTTGGCTGGGACATGGGACATGCATAAGTGGCTGCCTCACAAAACTTGTTATTTGTATTTACTTTTGATTGTTGCAACTGCATTTTGTTCTCTGTTTTCAGTCTTAGCTTTTCCCTCTTCCCCCCTTTTCCCGCTGCTTGGCAGACACAAGTGTCAACACAGAAATTGCACTTTACTTTAACTTTTATTCTCCGGCGGTGCTCTCAAAACAATTAAATGGCTGAGCTGCTGAGCTGCCAGTTGGCCCCTCCGCCCTCTCAGCTATTTTCGAGCTGCTGCATTTTTTATTGGCCAACTGTCAGGCTTGCTTGCCCTTAAAAATTTGCATTCCTCCCAGCCCCCTCTTTTTCGGCCCTCCTTTAGTTTTTTGCCATTTGTTTTCCTTGACGTCACTCACTGCAAAATGAACTGTCAAATGGGAAAATCGAAGGCAGTCGTCGGCGCAAGTGAACGAAACGAGGCTGTCACTGCCTGAATGATGCTTTAATGGGACTCATGTCATGTTATATACATAAAATATATACTATATGGATACTATATATATATGGCTAGATGCGAGAAGAGAGCTAACGAGAAAGGATATTTGAAAAAGAGTTGATTTAAGAAAGCTGTTTAAACTCTTCTAAATTGAATCAAGTGAGGGGTAGAAGTATTTTATTTAAGCTATTTTTGAGCTATTTAATTCCTAATATTAACTTAAAATTTAAGAGGGGAAAATAAGACTATGTCTCTGATTATAAATAGCAACCTTTTCTTTAAAAAAGTATAAATTAATCCTGTTTAACTTATATGTTTTTGAGATTCTTAAAGAACCCCCTGCAGCTCTTAAACTTAACTAAATTAAGACTTTATTTTCTAACCTTTTCCTTCTCCTTTTTTTGACTGCTTCATTCCAGCATAAATGTCCTTATTGACTGCCATATTTGCTCCTTCGGTTCCACGCCACTTAACCAAGCTCATCCAACTCGAATGCATTGGCTGGCAGAAGGACCCACCAACACATGACGTCACGAACAGGTCGGAACTCCAACGTCTGTTGGCATTTCCCAAAGAACCTTCACCCTTACCAGTTTTCCCCCCTTTTGGCCATAGAAATAAATGCCCCTGCTGCTGGCTGCTGGTGGCCAGTCACCCACAAATAGCATTTTGTGTCTATTTTAGTGTAATTTTCCACTTAAACGGTTTTTTCTCTCCCTCGCCGACTGCCTGGGAAAGCCTTTAGGAGAAGTCCAACCCAGCAAGAAGTCATCTGCTGGAAGCTGCGTCTGGCAGCCGCCAAAAAATGGCAAGTTGAAATGAAAATTATTGGTTTCCCTCCACCCCCCTCCCCCACCTTCGAGGGCAAATATATTGGACGGCTCCAAATTGAGTTTGAGCGGTTTTTCCCACAAACACAAACACACACATATGTACAAGCAGACGCCCCCCTAGTTTTTCACTCCTCTGCTATCGATTTCAATTGTGCTAAGGCAACTGTCTCTCCCGATCCCGATTTTCCAGCCATTTTTCGCCCTCCCCTTTGGACCCTCTTTTTGGCCAACTTCAAAGTGAGCAGCGTGCAATGAAATTGACACCCGCAGCGTCGACTCCATTGGAATGAAACTATGGACGGGTGAAAAATAAATGTGTAACGAAATGGAAGCACCTCCCCCCGTCCTGCTCTCCATGATTCACCCTTTGCCGCTTTCCCACCGCCATTTTTCTTGGCAATAAAACCATTTTAATGAGATTCAAGCTTTAAATTTCGCGCTTTATTTACGTGAGTGTTGTGCAGGGAAGTGTAATGGCTGATGGAGAGGGAGGTGGGGAATGGTTAAAGAGGCGGCTGGCCACAAAGGGGCGTGGCATAAAAGTGGGCAAAAGTATGTTAACTTTGATGGCTTGTGCAAAGAATTGAAGACATTTTTGCTACCCAGTGGAAACATGAAATGAAATTTCTTTTAAGGGTTTAATTTAGGTTTTTTTCTTTAATTTAATTTTTGTATTAACATTTTAAGAGGTAATATTTAATAGTGAATTTTTTTTTATTAAAATAAATGTTATTTAAAAAAAAAACTTTCGCTTATATTTATCTATTTTCCTATTTTAAACCCTCTGGAATTTTATGTAAATAAAACAATGTTATAGTAATTAAAGTAAATCCCATTGCTTGTCAAAAAATCGAATATACCCCGAGAAGGAATACCACAAAAAGGTGCCAACTCAATTATGTAGCTCCACGGGAATTTTAATTAAAAGCTTGCAGATGATTTAATTGATTCCTGTGTATATAACGCATACGCCTAGTGGCCGCCGGTTGGGTGGGTTGCCGGTCGCTGGTCTTCAGCTAACTGCGTGGAATGTTCCATTACTGACCAACGCCAGCTAAGCACAGGCCACTTAGAGACAGTTGGGCAAATATTTTAACAACTTTGTTACGGCATTTTTACGAAAATTGGACGCCTGCTGACTGCGAAGACAAAACGCCGCCGAGATGATGGTTTACAGAGTTAATAATAAAAACCATTTACTATGCAAATATTTGATCGGCTGGCAGGTCAGCGGGGATAAGGAGGAGAAGGAGGTTGGAGCGCCCAAGGATCTTGGTCCATCTCGGGCAATTTTTCACGCTTAGCATATGGGGAATTTTTGAGTTTTTGGCAGCTAGGATGGATGAAAGATGAGCGGAGTCAAGTCAGAAAGCAAGTCGAGTGCCGGGGAAATGTGTTTGCGATGGGCTAAGTATGCCTTACACTGCGCACATGCATTTCATAGTCCACCCTCTCGACTTTGGCTCGTGTTTGCTTTGACTTTGAGCATGGAGGAGCCATGAAAAATTAAAAAGGGATTTCCATGCGGCAGCTGAAAAGCATTTTCAATAGCGACTTGAGCAAGTTTTCAACTCGCTCGCCTGTCAGCATTTTTCTTTTTCGATTTTCCGCCGCCTCCAAAGATGATGCATGTCGGACAAGTGCTTGAGATCGAGTGGAATGCAATGCAGGATGTGGCAGGAGTCTAAAGCATGTGGCCTGCATTTAATTATGGGGATTTTCCAAAGCTAAGAAAAGCTAATTTAGCTGCGAGAATGTGAATATTGCCTTGGCCAATGTTCTGTGGTAAAACCACTTTCTCTTGCCTTAAGTTTGTGGTTTCTAATGAGAGGATATAAGGACAGGGATTGCTTGAGATATATAGCTTTGGTTGGTGTCTCGTTTTTCGGTTAGGAAAAGGGTTTATTTAAAACAAAGTTTATAGTAACAATTAATATTTCAAGCCCTACAGATTCTAAGCCACTCTTTTTAGTAAATTCTTTATTTTTCCCAAACTTTTACTAGTTGAAAAAGTATTTTCTTATTTAATTTAAGAGATACTTTTCTCTCTGCTGGAAATATGTAAAATAAAACAGAGATGTAAACCTAAGAGACATTACATTTTATTGTCAATTTAGTCAAAGCCACTTTTGGCAATCACTTCTGGCCAACTTGTTTGCCAAAAACGAACAACTTTTCGTTGCACTTTCAACTCATCTGAAATTGCGATAGGTCAGGTTTTGTCAACCCCGAGAAGTGACAGACGGAAAACGAAAACTGAAAAACGAACAATGGAAAAACGGGAGAGTTTCCATTAAATTCTGCTGCTCGATTCATTCGGGGGCAAAGGTGGTCGAGGACATCAATTTGCCGCCCCCGGACTGTTAAACTCTAAATAAAATATAAAAAAAGGAGAATGTTCGGGGCTTACCTTGTGCAATAATAAAAATTCGTTGTACAAGGTAGTTGGCGACTCGTAAAAGTGTTGCCAATGTTGATGTGGCTGCTGTTGCTGTTGCTGCTTTTGTTGTTTTAGCATCAAATGCTTTGGCGAACTTTTGGCTTAGCTGTTGTTGTTGTTGTTGTTGGCGATTTGTTGTTTGTTACTTTTGTATTAGCCATAGGACATAGTTGTTGCCATCGTTGATGACCGAGTGAGTGGACCTGCTGCCGCTGACGATGTTGATATTGCAGCCATGTTGCTGCTGCTGCTGTTCATTGTTTGTATTTCGAGAGAGATAGAGTTTTAAAACGTTTTGTGCTTATTGTTTTAGCCACTTGTCATGGAATGAATTTGCAAACTATTTTATTTGCTTGTCTCATGCCCTTTTAGGCAATTGTAAACAATATCTGGGCACTTGCCCCTTTTGCCTAATGAATTGTTTATGGGCATTTGGCTAACGATAAGGGAGAACAATAAAAATTTAATTTTGAAAATATATATTTCTCGTGTGCGGATTTCACATTTCAGTTCCACTGACGATGATGATGGCCGTGGCAGCCCATATGCCAGAAGATTTATGACCAAACAAAATGGCAAGACAGCCCCCGGCCGAAACCTGCTCCCCCGTGCGCCATGAATTATGCAATGAAATTTATTTCATTTTTCCCTTACGGGGTGGGAGCATATGAGCATATGAGCATTTTTTTAGGACTGTCGGGGTCGTCGACAGACTTCTGTTATTGTTATAAATGTGGGAGAAATGATTCTTTAATTTGTGAAAGAAGAAAATAAAGAACAAGTAGCGTATATTTCCCAGCTCCATTAAAGCAGCGCTGATAACTTTTCTGGGCTGTGGCTGGAGGAGAAGAAAAGTTTGCCCGAGGACCCATTGACACCTTGGATCCTAAAGGATCCCAAGTTCCCCCCTTCCTGACCTCGGCCACTTTTGTCGCCTGGCTGCCTTGCCTTCCTTCCACTTATTAGTCTGCGTTTTGCAAATATTTGCATACGAGGCACGTTTTAGTCATTTTTCTTCAGCTCATTCCTTTTATTTTGTTCTTATTATTATTATTACTCTTGCTCCTTGTCTGTGCCCTCCTCGGCTTTTCACAATTTTCCCATTTTCGCCGTTTTCTTCGCCCTTTGTTAAAGTGTAAATGCGAGATTTCTTTGCAGCATATTAAGAAAAAAACGCAAAATGGGTGAAAATATGCAAAATGAAAAGTATTTAAATCAGTTATGAAAATTTTTAATGTCGACCAGTTGGTGTTGCGAACATGAAATTACCCGACAAAGTTTCTACCATGAAAAGATAATGAAGGGTCATAATAAAGGAAAAACTTTCCATAGGAAACACTTTTAATGAGATTCTTAATGAAGTTTCTTAATTGAGGAAAGGAAAAATAACTTTAAGTGGAACTATAAAGTCACTGATCTTAACTAAGGCTAATCGGGTTTATTAGTTTATCTTAATTTACATTAAAACTTACAAATAAATTGGCAACTTCCGTGAAGTATTTAATCCTTATTTAATCTTCTTGTTAAGAATAAAACTAAATTTACCCCCAACCCACATGTCCGACACACTTGTTAAACATCAAAATACCAAGGAAACCGGAAACTTAGTGCCCAATTTAAAGGCTGCCTTGACAAGGACACCCCACCAATTGATATCCTCAACATCTCCAAAGAACTAATCCTTAAGACGACCCCCATAATCCACTTAATCCGCCGAGCCGAACACGTTCGCCTCCTATCAGACAAATGATTTCGGAAAGAGAATAAAGGAGCGCTGTAAGGACATTTGGCAGGCTTCCTCATTTACCCTCCCTCGCCCCCCTCCAGCGACCCCTGATTGCTGCTGTATTTCGGGTCCCTGCCACATCAATTTGTAATTTGTAAATGAAATTGCCTTTGCCTGGCTTCCCTTTATTTTCGCCTGCTCCCTTTTTTTTTGGTTTTTTTCTCGCGCCCACCAGTAAAATGCAAATTTGTCAAATTGATTTAAAGCCTTGATGTCGGCCAATTTAAATGCCAAAAATTAATTACACATGCAGAGGCACACGAACTGAGGGTTTTTGCTTTGTTTTCTGTGCTTCCGACATCACTTGACACTGTGTTTCGGGTGTTTCGAACCTTTGATCTTTCCGGGCAGCTTGGTTTTGGCACTGCTTGCCTGATACGGATATCACTGCCTCCCGATTCCCGAGATTCTCGATTCGCACTGTCACCTCTCACACATTCAGCCAGGCAGCTCCGGCCCAAGTCAAGTATCCGCACCGTTGGCCCGCCGCTAAACGAACTCTGCCGCGCTCCCGAGTGAACTGACTTACGGTTACGAGTACTGCCAGCAGGTGACCCGACCTCAGCTTCGGTTTTGGGCCGAACCTCGTCCTTATCAGAGCCGAAGGGACCACACGAGAGAGTGCAACGCAGTCGCAGAAGAGATAGCCGGCTTTCGTTGGTGTATGGTGAATATAATTACACCTCTCGTTGGTGTAACATCCCATGTGCTGTGGTGGAGTTTAGCTCTTATCAGTTATCAGTGAGTGAAAGGCTCTTATCGGTCGGCCCGAGCCGCATCCTTGCCTTGCTCGACGTCTTTCGGCCTGACGAATGTGGGCAGGCGTCTGCCTGGAATGTGCCAAAATGTCGAGCAAACAACGTCGCCAAACTGGTTGTTTGTTTGTTTGTGCTTGGGGCTAAGGCCGAATCACTTGCCGGCGGAGAGAGCTGATTTTCCAGCAGTTGCAGAATATTAGGAAAGTCACTCGGTTGTCAGATATGTCAGCAGTCACGATTTGGGGGTTCTCTTTCACACTTTCATAATTATCTGTCTTTTATTTACCAAAAATGTTATGAATATCAATTACAGTTTACAAATATTTTTCGTTTATAATTATAACTACTTTTCTCGGTTAAAAATAAATTCCATTCGGAGGGTTTACACCGTTTCCCCCGCGTTTCTCATGTCCTGTTTGGAATCCTCCTTTTTATGCAGTCACAATGAACCGGCCACATCCTTCTCCTCTGTCAGTTGTCAGCCTGTCACCTCGGAGCATTCATTCCGACTCTCTGCCTGATGCCAGCCGGCTAGCGTTTTGTTTTTGGCCAGTCCAGCATGATGCTCGCAGAAGGAAATCTACCGCATTTTCCTCACTTTCTGCTCGCTTTCCTCGGGGCGAAATCAATGCAACGGCATGTCAGCCTGGTTTATTGGCTTCCATTTGGCCCGCTAAAGAGGCCAAACTTATTACGGTGCATAATAAATCAGTTTCCTGTCATAGTCTGCCATTAGTTTGACACCACCCGCTCCTCGAGGTCTTCTAGCATTTATGCAAATTGGAAGCAATGCCTGGCAGTATCGCAGTATCGGGGACCCGGACTCGGACGGACGGTTGCCTTTTGCATTATTAATTGCAATTTGTTTGGTATTTTTTCCAAGGAAAACTCCCGGTTGTAACCTAATAATGGTCAAGCACAAAGTTGATTTCATTGGTGTGAGTAGCTGTGGCTTTTCCTTTGCCTTTTTGCCCCCCTCTGACAATCAAGTTTATTTATGCAAAATTAATTGATTTCTATTGAAAACGAAGGGATAGCAGAAAATGCAATTGACACATTTTCCCCAGGACCAACTCAGAGGGGGGACCATAGTGACGGGTAATTTATAATTGTGGCTCAATTGAGAGCTTTTAAAATGAGATCCTGCGGTGATTGGGCCAAATTGCTTACCAAGGGAACATAGTTTTATTGTGCCATTAAAACTTGCAACACGACAACAATTAATTTAAGCTGTTAATACTGAAGAAAGGATTGATTTCTAAGGAACAAAATATAGTTTAGTAAAGGGTTATAGTTTGACCTAATTTCCCACCTCAGTTGCCTGAAAAAGTTAATCCGCCTGCGAGCATCGGACAGATCGTGCATGTGATCATCGAGGAACTTGGAATCCATTCCCGTCATGGGTTCAAAGTCATTCTTGGGCCTGCGATTGAACAGCCAATCAGGGGACTCGGTCTTTGGGGTCAGCGGCTTGCAACGGTTGGGATAAGGCTGCGAGAATTGTCGCCTATAACTGGAGAGCATCGGAGGTTCCATGCCATCGTCCTCAACTCCTGTCCCATAACGAGGACTGTTGATAGATATTTTTTTAATAAAACTATTTAAAAATATGTAAGGGAATACCCACTCTTCCATACTGAAAGATTGAAAGTTGAGCAATTTCTGCTTTTGCGCGGGAATTGCCGTTTGGCGTTTGGCTCCCTCCTCGAGCATTGCCTGCGTGGTGGTCTGCAGCTCATCCTTGGTTATGGAATCCCATAGCTTGGTTTTCGTTTTGCAGGCCATTTGAATGGGATGATTTGGAAACAAAGTATTTAACTGAAGGGTTTTCCCAAGGCAACTTATATACTTTTTGCTTTATTTTCCAAACAGAAATCACATCATTAGGCAGGGAAACCGAGAAAGTGAGTTGCAGCAGCATATTATGAGTGCCACAATTGAATTCACAAGCGGATTTATTGTGGGCGGAGGGGGCAAATGATTTCTGATTCAATAGCCGATGAAAATGAAAATCGAATAGTGGGTCAGTGGTGGAAAGTGCACAGGATCAAAGCCAGAGTGGGCGGCATGTGTTCAGATGTATGTTTGGTGTGTGTGCTTTGGTGTGTTTAGTGGGTAGCCAGGCTACAATGGACAATAACAATGGTCGTTTGGCTCTCTGGCGTTTCTCATAATGAGCTGCCACCTCTGTTTGCTCGTGCAGCGACATTAATACGGGCTAATTAAACAAATATTATGTGCATCCCTCTCTGTGTGTGTGTTGAGTGGGTGAATGCGAGTGTAATGGTGGAAGGAGATGGCAAAGTTGGTTTTTGGATTTTGGTTTTATTAGATTTTAAAATATATATTTTGAATTCATAAAATTTGAGATTTTTTGTACTAAATTTGCTAACAAATAACAGGGTCTGTAAATAACGATTTATTTTATTTTTTTTTATGCTTTTCTAGTCTTTTTTTCTATAACTTACAATTAATGGTTTTTAAACATTAAAAATATGGAATAAAAACATACTATTTCTCCTTTATTCAATATAAAGACATATTGTTTATTATTTAATATTTATTTGACATTTTTTTAGCACTATTTAAAAATATATAATTCCTTACTTTAATGACCTCTTACTCCTTCGCATCTCGGCCAGCTTGAGTGTATCTATTATCGCGCCTCTGCATATCCAACACGGGGTCATCGATGACACCAAACCAAATGTTCAACAACATAATGCCGCCGAGGCTGATTCCGGGCAATCGGAAGTGAGGCAGAAAATGAGGGTGGGGATGGTTGCCTCAGGAGGGGGGAGGGGGATGAGGATGAGGCGGCCATGTGGCTCATATATTATGGGGTGGCATTTTGCATGCGCTGCATTTTGCGGTGCATAATTTGCATTTTTAAGCATTTTCACAGTGCATTGGGCATAATTAAAAGCAAGAGCGACATGGACAATACCGAAGGCAAGTCCAGCTTCGATTTTGAATGAGATTTCGAGGAAAACCCTGAAGGGGAAGGGCTTAAGGTACAGAAATAAATGTATTAATAATAATTAAATATTTTATAAGACTTTTGACATGTATTTATAACACAAATATAATTTAAATTAATTTAAAAACAATATTTCATTTAGTTTAAATCAAATATCAAAGGTATTTCCTAATATTTTCAACGTAATATTATTATTGCATTAAAAATGACTATTTCTTTTGCTTATTTATTTATATATTTTCAGTGCTTTGATATCTGCCACATTGGAGCCTCTCACCTTTAAGTTTTCTTCACCCTCTAGTTGACTTTTACAAGGTTTTCTGGGTGGTCTTCGCTGCTGTTGGGGCAGGCAGCCGTGCCGCACTTAACAAATTAATGTCAAGCCACAATAAAAGTCAACAGCTGGTTGCAGGGGCGGCGAAAGGCGAAAGCTGAGTGCAATGTCATGCTGCGTCTTAGCCGGTGTCGGGGTCATAGAGGGGGTAGGAGTGGGAATGGTGGCACGTGCAATGAACAGAATCCGACACACATAAGTTAAGCAAATATACTGCGCACCCGCGCACACATAAAAATGCAGATGCTGATGCAGATGCAGTTGCCCAGATGCTCGGCGCCATAAAGTCTCCCGGGGAAGAGCGGAAAAAGTGCACCTGCTGCTGCCAAAGATGCCAGATTCGAGATGCCAGATTCGAGATTCGAGCACTGAGATGCTGAATCAAATTCAGATATTAAATAATCGAATTCCTTGCATGCACATCATTTCATATTCACGTTCTGGCACATTCATCCGCACTTGCACTCAGTCCGCACTCATTTCACATTCACATCCGCACTTTAACTCATTCGAAGGGAAAGTTTTTCCCTTCTCCCCAGCCATTTTCCAGCAAGCTGTTTTGTATCTTGCTTCTTGACATATAAATTTTTTTTAAGGCAAGGCTGGAGCGTGGTAAGAGCGGATTTTCCAAAAGCAAGTTTAGAAATATTAAAATTACATAATTTTACAAATATATTTTTGAAATTTCTGACATTACAGGTTCTAAAGTAAACATAAAATTTTAACTTTAAGTGAATCCTTCTACTAGAATTAATGTACAGCTCTGGCCTCGCATAGTTTCTGTATCCTTTCGTTATCCTTTATGAGCAAAAACTTGTGGCACGCACGTCCGCCCCAACTTTTGATGGCTGAGGTGTGAAATTTTCCGAGCTTCGCGAGGCAGTTTCTTTCTCTTTATTTTTTTCTCACTTCACTCGCTTTTAGCCATTTTCTTCTAGTCCTAAAGTGTGGCTTGAAGTGGAAGTTCCTTTTTTATAAACAATTTTAAGGGCATTGCTCAGCAGGAATCTAATCTTTAAAAAACTCTTTAGCTCCTTTTTAAATTAATGTCCAACGAAACTAATTCTGTATTTTACAGATTTCTACATTTTGGGCAGGGGAACTTCCTGTAAGTCAAGGTTATAGTCTATATCCATAGTTTGCTCTACTTTATAGCCTCGTTCGAAGGCGTTGATTGAGGAAACTCTTGGCACATTGCAGAGATCCAGAAAGGACTTTTCGATGTTTTTTTTCTTTTTTGAAGGACATTCCTAGGGTGTTGTAATATAAAAATATTTAATATAAATTGTGTTTAAAAAATTATACACTGATTATATTTCTTTTATTTCTCATACTTACATCTGTCTTGGGAAAAGGATATTTGCGTTTACGTCTTACTGTGAACATTTCTTGCCGTGAAATATATATTCTGTATTTTGTTAATCTTTGTGTTTCTCTGTATTGTTTGTAGACTGAAATCCCTTCAATTCTCTCTGCTTCCGAGTGGAGTTTCATAGCCTCCTGCTGGAAGCTGCTGCTTTGCCGGGAAAATTCATATGACTTTCGCTTCTGCTGCCGGTTTTTCCAAATGAACTTCCTGCGGCCAAAACAACTTCACGGCACTTTGAGCCGGCCCATGGCAATGTGGTAACAACTAAGGAGAGTTCGCCGGGGATGGAAAAATTCAGTTAAATGAGCGGAAATGCAAAATTAACTCGCCACGAAAGAGCACAGAACAAACAAAGAAATTGTTGTAAAACTAAAAAAATACAAGAAAAAAAAGAAAATGCCACTCGTTTTGACCACCCTCTCTCACGCATACACACACACACTCACTTACTGGAAAAGCGAAGAAAAATGAAGAGGAAATAGAGAATGAGAAAATCAAGTGGCGTGGCACAAAAAAAAACACAAGAGGAAGGGGTAGAAAAAACGCAATTGAAAGCAAGTAAAGCGGCAGAAAACCGAGAGGCGAGCATACAAAAAAATACATATAATAGCAGAATAAACGTTGCCACTTGGCCAAATTTAATGCAAATATTTGGCCAGCCGCAAAGGGAAATGTTGTTTTTCCTCATCCTGCAGACAGCCTTTTATTGTCTTTTGCTAATGTGATGGCGATCGGTGGAAATGAAGTGATTAAAAGGGCTTAGTGATTACTTTAAGATAAAAGTTTTCAACAATTTGAAGAATATTTAATGTTAATTAATACATAAAATATTTTTTAAAAATTTAATATTTAACATATGTATTATTTTATATATTTCCTAATACAATTTAAATGAAACTCTACCTTTTACTTCTATTACTTCTTACTTAACTATTCAGGAACTCTTTAAATTCTATAAACATAACTTTGGTTAGAGTACATAAAACAAATAATTAACTTTTAAGTAGTCTTAAAAATTGTTATTGTTAAATTAAACAGAATTTACACAACTCAAAGACCATTTTCCACTTCAGGCTTTTCGGCGCAATGGAAAATGTCCTGTTCCTTTCCCTTGGCAATCTCCACCGACCATAAAGCAAATTTTCACGCGCCTTTTAAAAATAAATATATATTTCCAGACTCCCTGGCACCCCTGCAAATTATCCCTTCCCCCTCCACCGCTCACAAAGAATTCCGCTGAGCTTGATAAATAGAAGAGCAGCATTTGAGAATTGTGCATGATTTATCTTTACTTCGGCCCCGTTTTATGCCGGTTTGCTGTTTATTTCCTTACTGCGACAACGACAACGCACTTTTTGGGGATTTTCGAAATTGTATTTAATTGCTGCGACTGGCAAACCAACAGGACAGGATTCGCAACGCACGAGGAAGTCCTTGGCTTGGCATTTAAAATTAAACAAACATTCAGCCTCGCCATGGAAATGACAATAAAAATAGCATCAAATTTATGGCATACCGAAATATAGAGGGGGGAAGAGAGAGAAAAACGAGAGAAAATGGCAAGGAAAAGCTGAGCTCGACGAGGACATTTTATTCTCATGCATCTCTTCTCTGTTGGTCCTATTCCATTTTGGCCTTTTGCAGCAATTTCTTCACTTGGAAAAATGAATGAAAATTGTTATAAGAAAACTATTTCAGGCTGCTTTTATAAAAAATATTATATTTGAAAAGTTTAATGATTCGATTTTAAAATTGAAATAATCACTAGAAAAAAGATTTAAACATTATATTAAATTATTCCTTTGGCTTTAGTCTCTTTAAAGGAAAATTTATGCCTCTTTGGCCAACTATTTCTTCTACTGTTCTTTGGCAAGTGGCTTCTGTTAACTTGGCACTGACTTTGGCTTTTTCAGTCGCACTGACTTTGCACAATTAATGGCCACCTTCTGCCGCAGCTCCACCGCTCCTCCTGGTCGGACCGCCGCCGCTGCCATTCCCAATTTCGCGCAATTATTGCGGGCATTGTGTGAGAACCTTTTGCCAAGTGTCTTGTGTGTCATCGTCACCGCTAAATTTAACATAATCCTTCGGAGCGAATGCTGCCCACTGCGCCTTCCGTGCTCCTCTTTTGGGCGCCAGGAAATTTTTGTTGGCAGCTGACGCGACTTGGCCAGGATGTTGCGCGGTGGTGTCCTTTGTTAGCCCTTTTCTTCGGCTGCCCATTCTCCGCGCTTGCCTTTCTTCTGGCGCATAATTAATTTCACGTTCTTGCCAAAAATTATGCGACAGGACTCGTTTGCTCTGTGTGTTTGTGGGTGCGAAGAGAGGGAGAGTCCTTCACTTTGATTCCGTGGCGCACGGCTCGTTGGCTTCAGCTTGCTTGTTGTATTTGTTTTGCATTTTGGCAGCTTAAGTCCTCCGAAAAAGGACACTCAACTTGGGCAATTGTGCTGAGGAAGTTGGCTTAAATTATAAAGTTCCTCGATATAAACAGTGTAAACAGCTAAGCCGTTTCAGATACGCCAAAAACTTAGCTTTAAATTAAGAATAAACAGTATTTAAAATATTTAAATATTATTTCCCGGACCAAAGATTTCAAATCAAACAATTTAAGTGCTTGAGTTTTAAGTTATTTATTTGCCAGAATTTATTTATAATAAATACATGACTTCCTCTGCTCGACTTTCACATAAATTTCAAATATTTTTAAGGTGATTGAAATCTTTAACCTCTTTTGTTTTTCCTTCATCTCCTTGCTAAGTTTATTTCCTTTTGTTAAGAAATTTACATACCACCAGTTTAAGCACACATTGAAAGCTTAATATCGGCCTTTATCCTGACAGTTTGACTCAAATCGGCATTCTAGAATGCTGCAGCTTTCAATAAATGCAAACAAGAGTCGTGCCATACAAACACCATCAGAAATGTGTATTTATCGATGACCCCGGCTTAATCTTTGGCAGCCTTGAAAGCACATTTCTCTTCATGAATTGAATAACCATTCCAGCCACCTACCCTCCCCTCTCAGTTCACACTTGCTGCCGCTTATAATTGTTTCGCAGCTGCAATCGATAACAATTTAAATCCATTGCTGCCAATAAACAATTATTGCAGCTACAGCAGGCACAGGCATCGGAGTTTCGGCCAGCCTGGTGTTTCCACCACAATTCGGCCCGAATATTCCCACATTTGACCATGCTAACAGGGCTCAAATGGGTTCTAGGCCATCAGCCCCATTAGCCACAGGCTGGTAGTCGCATATAAGCCATTGGACATTGGACATTCGGACATTTGGATGCCGAGCCGCTGAGCTTTTTATCTTCATAAAAACACCGCCAGACATGGGCAGGCAAAAGCGAAATTCATTGCAAAAATTCCCCCAAAAAATTGGCCAACGAAAAATTGAGTGAAAATTCAGGAGGGAAATAGGCGGACAATCCATCGAGGAGCACTAAATAAAGTTTGAACTGAAAAACTATTAGGGAGTCGGCACTGGAGCAACAAGAAAAAAGAAAAGAAAAGAATCACTTAGAATGTCACAGGGAAAAAATAACAACAGTCCAGCAAAAGGAACAAAAGGGAAACAATTGTCCTGGAAAGCGACTAAAAGATACCCGGTAGGCGGTTTTCCACAATCAGAAGAATGTGTTGCAAATCGATAGCAGTTTGATTTGATTACATATAACTAAATATTAAATCATTCTCCCTTAAAATATTATAAATTAAGATACTTTTTGCGTCAAAAAGGTAAGAATTGGAAAGGAGTTTAATTAACTAATTTGCCATAAGGCTCTTCCTGTTTTTCAGCACTGTTAAATGCTTATTTTGAATAGTTTTAAGGAAGCTCAAAGATTAGCATACCCTTGTATCTGTGTGGTATATCAGGCATAAAAGTTTGGAAATTCAAACGGAGAAGCAATGAAATGGCAACCAACGACGACTGTTTGGGATTGGAGAAGTTCGAGGCGGTTTTTTGGGGGGGAAAGGGGAAACAAACCGAAACAGGAAATTAAAATCGAATCGTGTGTGTGCTTTGAATTGTGCATCTTCCATCTGAGCACGTGTATCCGACCAGCTACTCTACGCTATATGTAGAAATATATCTGTGCATCTGGGGATGGCTGGGGGGGAGGTATGGTAACCCTCCTACTACCCTCCGATAAGTAGACTACGCCCCAGCAGCAAAAAGTGTTTAATTTGATAGGGCCCCGGGGACTCACAGAGGGGCAGTCAAAAAGTTTGCACCGTTACCTTGACTCGCAGAATTTATGTGCAAAGTTTTTCCGCGTCTGCTGCGTCTGTGTCTGTGTGTGTGTGTGTGTGCGTGGCCAAATTATGCAATTTTAACGCATAAATTTCATGACTCGCGACCGGCGGCCATTGCAGGGAGGAAGCCCCAGTTTCGGTCCTTGGTCCTGCGTTCTAGGAACTTGGAATTCAGCTCCAGTTTTGGTTACAGCTTCTCCCAGCATCCACTTCCTCGGCATTGGATTCCCCGACAATTTTGGCCCGAAGTTCACACAAGTGCGACTGTCTAATTAAAGCGTCCAGCTGCCGGGACATCTTTCCTGCCCCCGTCCCAGGATCTCCGACAGTGCAATTTAAATGCAGTCTCCATGAAAACCGCTTTTTATGGCCTCACAAAAGAGTATGGTTACTGGAGTACCAGGGCTGATCAGGAATTCTATTCAAAATTAAAATTTCTGTATAAGAATTATTTAAGAATCTTCACCCATAAAGCATGTTATTTCTTTTAAAAATATCTAAAAAAGACTATACAATTTTACTGATATTTTACAAATAAATTTAAGGCACATCCCTTTATTTTTTATAATTTTATAAGTCTCTTTCTCAAGTGGCCAATCTGCTCAGATATTCATACTATATCCCGGCAGTGCATTAATCAACTCGAAGTGTATTTCATCTTCGTCTCGCTGTGGCTGAGAGTTTGGTGCCCGCTCGTAAATATAAAAGTTGGCATCGCTCCCCAAAGACAAATCAGTTTGATTTTGATTGCATCTTTTACGGCCTTTGGCACCTTATAACTTTTTTCCGCCTCACCTGGACGGAGCCCCTGAAGCGAGGGCGCTTGAGGTCAAGCTGGAACCCGGAGCAGATGTCGGGTTGAGTTTCTATCATGGTTGACGCTTGTCTTAATCCAAAACATAGGCACTGGGAAAAAATAAGTAGGAAAAAGAGTAAAATGAGACTTAATAACAAACTATATTAAAATGTACTTTTAAATTTGAATTAAGCAAATAAAAAAGAGCGTTATATCGACTTATTTGTAAGGGTTCAGCCTTTAAGTAACATAGTTATAATATTTTTTAATTTATTAATATTTTATAAATGGTTGAAAATAAATTTTTAATTCCAGTGCCTATTTGTGCTTCCGCTCAACTGCAGTTTGGCATCGTTGGGCCATGTCCTGTATGTGTTTCGTCATGTTTTGTCGCTCGTCCTGCGTCCCTTCCCTTAAGCCATTCCCCGTTGGACCCGTTTTACTCGTACTTCTTTGGATAAGCTCGTAAAACTTTTCGCCAGCAGACGAAGGGAGCGTTGGAAAAAACTTGACTTTGTTTATTTGTTGTTTCGCTTTTTCTGGCTTTGTTTGCCGGAAGTTTTATGCGTGAGCCGAAAGGTGACCAAACGGCAGGGGGAACAGGGAAAATTACGAACTTTGCCCCGGCTGCTCTTTAATGAATCTCCTTCGGGGAAACAACAAAAAAAGAAACGATGAAGGAAATATTTAAGCGTAGGGAAGATCTCCTCTGTGCCATGGCAGCGGGAAAAAATGTCACACACACACAAAATGCTTTTACAATTGAAATGTCTATAATGTTTTATGACATTGCAGCGCAACGAAACCGGCCGAAGGACTAAGGACGAGGCTAAATAAAAAGTGGAACGTCCTGTCCCGTTCCGCAAAATATTTTCATTTGCCTGACAAATCTTGACATGCAACAGCAATCAAAAGCGAAGGCTTAGGGAGCAGGGCGCCAGCG
This sequence comes from Drosophila mayri, assembly GCA_008042485.1. Classification (NCBI taxonomy): domain Eukaryota; kingdom Metazoa; phylum Arthropoda; class Insecta; order Diptera; family Drosophilidae; genus Drosophila; species Drosophila mayri. The sequence continues at coordinate 29,395 of VNJN01004574.1, read as the reverse complement.
GGTTAAGGATGGCGTTGGCGGGGGTGCCAACGACAACAGGACAACATTTTGTGGCCTGTCTTGCGGTGTTTGCCCGAAATTGGCCAAAAAGTACGAAACGAAAAAGAGAACTAAGGAAATCCAATTCAAAATGCCATCAGACATTCTAATTTCATTCATTTTTCAATACAATTCCAAGGTCCGAGCCACTCACTTCCTTGTGGCCGCATAAATTGTGATTCGGATAAAGGACGAATACATGGAATCCACTGTGACTGGTAGAGTGACTGTGACAGGTCGGGGGGATCCTCTGCCGTGATATGTATACTCGATCTGAACAAATTGAGTTGCTTTAGTTTCCTTGATTTCGGCAGCTTAAGGAAAGGGTTTTCTGTTTTGTTTACATAAGTTAATTCTTGGGTCTTATTCGAAGGATAATGGAAAATCAAAGAAAAGTCAGGGAGTTTCAGTAACGATACAAAAATTTTAAATAGATTAACATTATCTAGAGCCTCTTTAATATTTATTTTAACTCCTTAGTATTATCTCAGGAAATCACAACACTATAAATATTTAAGGAATTATCCCCAGATTCCCCTACAATCAAATTGTGAGAGATCCAAGGATGCTCTCACAGGCTGAAGGTCATTAATTGAACGCAAAGCGGGGACTTGGGGGCGAATTGAAATTAGCCATTCCACATTGTTTGATCGCAAGGGCAAAATTCAATTGTGCGGGGGGAAGGATTCACCGCAAAAGGATAATTAGCTTCATAAAGCACCAGTGCAGTGCTCTCATGTAAACTAATTAAATCTGCAGCAGCAACGATAACAATTGTGCTAAGCCTCGATGGCAGAGCTTCGTGCAGAATGCAATCACAAATTAATTGTGGCAATAATTGCTTTATAAATAACTGTAAGCCCACGTTCATATATAGTTACCTTGTTCTGTGCAAGTGTATATGTTTATTAATACCCCTGTGTAAGTGTGTGTGCAGGTGCACAAGTGGGTGTGCTTGGAATTTATGAGCGTCAGCCATTGAAACGTTCTGCGGCAGATTACTTAATAAGCAAGACAAGTTGATTTAAAGCCGCAACTCAAGTTGACGGCTTAGACCCTGCCAAAAATTTGTTTTCTGAATATGTTAAGTCAAATAAATAATAATAATAAACATAAATACCCTAAAGTATGACTCAAAAACCTATAGATTTATATTTAAATTCAAAATAATTCCATAATTTGATGCAAATACCAAAAATAATTCAAATAAATGTATTTTTATGTCTTAAATTGTATTGCAATTGTAATTGAATATTATTTTTTTATTAAATTACAATATTCAACAGCCTTTCTCTTAGTGCATAAATAAGGGGCGCAGGGTTGAGCAGGCGGCTGAGCTAAACGCTTGCCTAATGAGGCCAACGGGGCGTATGATTGATTTAGGTAACTGTTAGTGGGGGGCTGGTTGAAATCCGCTTGGGGCGCGGATTTCGATTTGCATAATTCATAATTCAATTGATTCGTACTCAAAAGATGCGTTTGGACTTCAAGCTGAAATAGGCTGAAAATACAGCATTATAGAGAAGTAGGAAATTCTATCTTAAATATGATATAGACACTCACCAGCCATAATCATTGAAAGAATCCCTAGAACATATAGAAAAGCTCTATGCCAGTGCTTCGGATTATGTGATTTTTTCTGGGCAACCTTCGGATAATAAACCCTCTTTACCAGATCATCCACATGCAGATGCCTCCTTATTGGTTCTTCTTCTAGTTGCAGTGCTTTCCTAGGATCCAGCTCAATCAAGACATCTGTACAGTTCCATTCCATCTCCTCTATATGAGCTATCATTGTTAGGGGTATGCTTCTAACAGCCAGGGAACAATCAGGAATATCCTTCATAACTGGCGCAAGAGTAACAATCAATTCGGTGGTGTCGAAGGCATTAACCCTGCCTCTCATGGGAATCACACTGTAGTCGGTATTATTATCCATTTGGATGCGAAAGATCACATCCTCGCTGCTGGCATTGATCATCGTTATCATTCGCTTTTGGAAGTGCGGGAGGGGAGCCAGGAAGCTTAGGCTCAAAGGAGATACAATTAACTGATCGGCAGCCATGTTAAGGAATAAACAGATGAAGAATACAAAAAAGGTTTTGATTTATTAAGAAAAGGATACTTGAATAAAAAACCAGAAAATTTGGTGAGGAAGATTTATAAAGCCAAAGTCCATATATTTATTATCTTTATGTCTAGGTAAACAATCAATTATAAATTTATTAAACATAACTTAAAGCAGCAACATAATACAGTGTCCTAACCCTCGCAAGTCCTGTCACAATTACATCAGATTTAAGTGGCTCAAGTTACGATATTCCCGGGTCCTTGTCCCTGGACTTATCCTGATCCACTTGAGCTGTCCTGGGCGGGGGGAAAGAAGAGCCAGTCGGCGAGTCGCCGCTCATTATGTAAACTGTATTCCTTGTGTATTTGCCACATCGATAACATTATTAGCAACAAATATCCACAGCCTTGGCTGCTGACCAATTTTGTCAGCTTTGCCAATTTGTGCCGACCCTCGTCTTCGCTTTTTTCCCTCCGATTTTCCTTTATTTTTTTCTCTGCCAAACTCAATGGGCCGGCCTGGGTTTGTTGGAGTGCGTCCGCTGTCAACGGCATTTGTTGAACGCTTCCTGAAAGCATTGCCCACCCTCCGCCCGAGATTTCGTCCCTTTTTTTGCCGCCCAGGATCCCATTCAGACTCATGAAGCAGCCTGCATTGTTGACAGCCAGCACAGCACAGCGACAAGTTTTCTTTTCGCTTTGGTTTCGGACAAAACGGTGCGTAGTTGAGCGCAGCTGCTTCAAATATAATAAATAAATAAACATAATTTATAAGTAGCAGATTTTTTACGTCTGTGTTGGCAGAAATGCTTAAGGACTCCCACTTCCACACGCAGACAAGGATCTGCCCGCACTCGTATTTATTTCATTTTTATCCCGGCAGATGAATGCGCTGCTGCCATGTTGTGGGTATTTTCGCCGAGACAAAACGCGATGAGATTAAGCATCTTTTTTTGTCCTTCCTTCTCTGTTGGGGTTTTATTTTCGCCTGTGTGTGCGTATGTCGTCAAGTGCATTGCGTGTCCTGACGTTGATGATTCAATTCAGGATTAAGAGAAGCACGTTTTCTGCTATGTACAGCAGGTTTCTATATCTGCAACTAATTCTGTAATTTTTAGGTAAGTAAAGCCATGTTAAAGTGTGAAAAATTGTGATCTTGGATCTTCGTTTATTATTTTTACCATATTTACAACTCTTTAACATTTTATCTGCAAATTAACTGAAAGGTGGGCAAAAAGTAAAAGGATTTTCACTTTTGTATGCAATCTCCTGCCATTCACACTCTTCCACTTAACGTAACGTAATGCCACGCAACACTTTGCGTTACGTTGACCCTTCTTTGTTGTGGTTCGCGTACCCTTCGACACTCCACAGCCGCGCCCCACTCACCCACTTGACCCACACTGCCACCATATTGCACTTTAGATTGTCAAAACCACACCGGCCCCTATTTTCTTTTTTGTTTTGTTCTCTTCCAAACCAAAAATGAAGAACAAAGAATTTGTAGAAGGCCCGGCTAACCGGAAGTCGAAAACACAAACGTTCTAAAAGCCGCACTCAGCAACAGCGCGGGATATATAATAATACGTATATATATATATATATATATATATATATATGTAAGTAGGATATGGTAGATGTGGGTGTGACGCACAAGTCCGGGACACACCCACACACTCGACTCGAGCCGAGGGAGCACATTCAAATGGTTCCATATTTCTTGACAATTTAGGACACCATTAGCGAGAAATTATTACTGTGCAGCCAGTAAGTGGAGTGCGAGAAGTCAGAGTGTAGGCGCTGGCGGGGGTGCAGAATTTTCCGGTGGGTAAGGGGTACTTCCATTGGGTTTTTCATGGGACTCAACCCAAGCAAAAAAAGAAATCGGAGGCGACAATAGGCGAGGGCGGCATCGTCCGATTTTTGGCATTGCCAGCTCGGTGACAGGCCCCGCAGCAGCCATGAAAACGCTTAGGGGGAAAATCGAAGAAAACTTGGCAAAGGCACTGTGGATTCAGCTTAAAAAAATAGCTTGGTTATAGCTAAATTATCAAGGAAATTATTCCCAGTGAAGCCCTTTAATAAATATAAATCATACGCAGTGTTGCCAATGCACTTACTTGCATTTTTTATTAATTTTTAAAATCAAATTAAATTTAAAAAAATTAAAGACCTTTACATAAAGTGAATTTCAAAGATTTCTTTAAGTTTTATATAAAAAAATAAAAACTTACTGCCATATCTGTGAAATATATTACTCATACGCCCTGTCAACATCTCAAATAGTGTAAAAATTATTTAAACTCAAAAATGTAAAAGATTTCTATATTTTTTCAATGCTTTGCTTGTTTCTTGTCAATTAAATTCCTACGACCACTGTGCATTGGCTGTTGTTTCGCCTGTTTTTTCTCCGTATTTTGGGGAAAAGCGCGGAAAACTTATGTGGGTGCTTAAGTGAACCATTAGCGCCGCGCGTCATTAAGTTGTTTCCGCTTCGCACACTTCTCCCACTGTTTTCCATTTCGGAAAAAGGGATTCGGAGTCCCGGGTCCGGAGTCTAGGCCCAGACATTCCGTTCGAGCGGAATGGGCCACGTTCTCGAGACACGGGACTCGGGGGATCGTGAAGTATCAGGGCCTGTGGGCCACATCATTAATGGTTATAGACCCAGACCCGCACCAGACACAGAACACCCAAGGCGGGCTCTGTTTTTTTGTTTTTTTTTTCGTGGCCGCTGCGGTTCATTGACCAGCCGGGGGGTGCGCGTTGATTTATGTCCAGTATCTGGGTATCCTTCTTAGTTACCCTGCTTCCTTTCCAAGTAGGCTCAACATGTTTCCGCCCGCTTTCCTTTTTTTTCGCAACGCAATTAGACGAAGGACCAAGGGCGGAAGGCAAGTCAAGTCCACACGCCAAACCAGTGTCAAGAGCGAAATTCAATTAAACGCAAATCGGTGCAAAAATCACACGAAACGGTGCTGCAATGTTGTTAGCCTGGCCAACAGCACTCGAAAGCTGCCGGCAAACAGACACGGACACCCAACCAGGAGAGCTGTTGGCCAGCAACTCAACGGGCCATCAATGCCAGGTCGTCCTTTTGCCAGAACCACCGCATACTGCAGTCCAGTTCGGTGCCGTTTAGTTGGGGTCAGTGCAGTTCAGCTAAGGGCCGGCAGGAGCAGGACTGCAGGCACTTAAACACTAAGTCCTGTAAACATGTACACATAAAAAAAAAGAAGGATGTTTTAATTGTGGAAGTGAAAGTGGATAAAATCTAATTAGGAAAATATTATTTTAACTTACATTTATGGTTGATTTACCAAACTTTTTCATATATTTAATAGAAAAAATGTATTCCCTTATAATTTCTTACACTGCACACACCTGAAACGCAGCAGCAGTTGGACAATGTGGTGTGCGTGCAGCAGGATAATGGCAAATAAAACCCGACGGGCACTGTGGCAATCGGAGCAGCATGGGTCCTGGGTTAGGAATCGGGATCAGGCGCCTGAAACTGCCTGACGACCCGACAGCCATTACGGGTTAAATGGATTTGATGAGCGTTTATGTGCAGTGGCGGCGATTGCATGTTCTAATTATGACAAAGCTCCGGACGGGCCACCCACGCGTTCCCTCCTCAACCCCCTTTTGGCCCTCTACCTTTGCCTTGCGCCCTACATGTCAGGTATTCCGTTATGCGAGTGCCGGTTGCACCTTACGTAACGCAAGCAGCGTGTTATGTAAATGTTTGCGTTTATCGCCGTTCAACAAGCTAAGCGGAAATTAAATTTAATACTTAGTAGTGGTGGAGTAAGTGGAGTTCAAAGCCATGGGGAAAGTATTTATTAATAAGAATGTGTGGGTTTTGGAAAAACTAGAAAATGTTTTCTTAATTATTTCCTTTGATTAGGATTAACATAATCTTAGAGGAATTGTTATTAAATAATTTTATGTTATATGCTTTTTAATAGTTTAATAAAAAAATGCAATGCTCGAGAAATGCTGGAATATGTAGGGTTTTTTAAATATAAATTCTAAAGCTTTAAATATTCTCTATAAATTATTAAAAAAAAAAGCGTAAAAACAATCATACATTTCACTGATAATAAAAAAATATATACAAAATTCCTGTTCAGTTTATTTTAGCTTTTTAATATTAGCTTTTTAATTTAAATTATTTCTATTAAATAACAAATTCAAGCCAACAAATTCTAAAGTGTTCTTAACACACCAGAAATCCCTTTACGAATTTTTCCACATACACTTTCAGACTGCCACAAGCCAATAAAAAATCCCATAGGATTTTCCCTACATACATACATATATGTATATATACTACAGCTATATAGCTATTATTATTGTTACCTTGGCCCGTATTTCTGGACTCCACCTTGCCAATTGGCTTATCAGACAACCGCCTTTGGGTCACGCCCCGTGCAAACCGAATTTGCATGTTTATTGTGCGGTGGCTTTATGGCTGTAATAGCAATAATTAAGGCTTATTTACAAGCTCACAATGCCCGGGCTCCAACGATGGCGACAACAATTAGAGCGCCCTCGCCACGAGGATAACGAGGAGGGAGCGGCAGCAACAACTGCAGGACACAGCACAACGACACAGCACAGGTGGCGGGCGGCATCTGGCTAGCAGGAGCTTCCTTGTGTGTGTCCTGGGCAAGTGTGTGGTCATTTGACGGCTCATATTGGTAATTATTTGCACATTGGGACAAGGATAACACACGGAGCAACGGAGAGGGGCGGCAGGACGAGGTGTTCAGGGACAGTCGAACGCTTTGATTAGCCCCTTGAACCAATACCAATACCTGAGCCACCCATCGAGAGGATGCCTGAAAGCAACACAATCAACGGGCAGCCAGGGAAACAAGAACTGCATGCCAATGCATAGCCATGCACTCGTTGGAAGCTGGAAGCAGAGAAAACAATTTATAAATTCATGGAAGGGATTTTTTAAAGAGTATTTCAACAAATATAAAATTTATAAATATATAAATTAAATATATAATTAAAAATTAAAGACTTTTAGTTGTCTAAGAAATTAAATTATACAAAATATAAAATCCCCAAAAATCCCTAACATATGTATTTCCTTTTCAGTGACCTTTGACCAGTGCAGGTACCATTTTTAATCCCTCAATATTAAGTTAATAATCTATTTTTTTGCCATGTGCAGCTTGCAGCTCTCAGCGTTCGGGTCTAGAAGCGCTTTTAGCTGGCAAATGAAATGAAATGCTTCCCGAATTGCCGATTGAGCTGAAGCAATTTGGTTTATACCTTTTATGCGCGCCAAACACAAACATTTTGCACGTAAAGGCAATAAACCCTGCACATGCCCTTGTGTGTGTGTGTGTGTGAAACGCAGGTGGAAACTCAGTTGAGACGCTTGGCATTGAAAACCCAAAGGATATGGATAGGAAAAGTCTGACAGGAATGCCGGCAGGATGCTCCTCGCCAATGACGATATCATTTCAAATTGTTTTCAATCAAATGTGACTTGCATCTGTAATTTGTATGCAAACGAGTAACGAGTTGCCTTCGCATTTTCTTTTTGCCTCGCCAACCCATCAAACTGATTTGTGATTGACATGCTGGGAGTGCTGCGGAAATGGCTGGAAAAGCTGATAGAGCTGATGGAGCTGACGCAGCGACGAGCAAGCCGTCGGAAAATAAACTGCCTCCGGGGTGATGAAGCTCTCCCGAGCCGGGCCAGTTGATTAGGTTTTGATCGTGTCTTGGCGCAGCGATGGTATGGAAATTGATTCCGACGCTGAGGAAAAACCAAACAACATCCGCCAGCACTGTCCATCACAGCTTATTTAATCATAAACCAGTTGAAAGTTTCCAATTTCATAGGGATATGCCAAACAAGAACGAAAAATGAATAGATCTCGATTTTTATATAGTGCTATTTACATTTTTCTTTGGGATACCTTCAAATTTGTTTATTAAGGTTCAGGACACTTAGTTTAGATAGCATTTTGACGACGAGAACCACATGGATATCCACCACATGATCGAGATGTAACACTGTATTCTGTGGAAGTACTACAGTATTGCTTGGAATCTTGCTTGTATTCCTACAGAACTTGACATACTTTTTGAAGACAATATTATGTTATGGTTTTGGTTCCCTATTGGTCCAAGATGAGGGGCAACTTGAGGACGAATTGATGGTGGATCTGCTAAAAGTAGTGCTCCAAGATTTTGGCCTAGGTTCACTTGTGTTTGAACTCCAAGGTTTGACCCTGAACTTGGTTGTGGTAATCGAAGATATGAGAGTTCTGCAAGTTGTGGGCTTGGGATCGGTTGAGGAAGTACTCCTAGATATGGCTTTGGGTTCACTTGAGGAAGTACTGAAAGGTGTGGGCCTAGAATCGGTTGAGGTAGTAATCCAGGATAAGGGAGTACTCCAAGATGTGTCCCTGGATTTGGTTGAGGTAAAACTTCAAGATGTGGCCCTGGGTTTGGTTGAGGAAGTACTCCCAGATATGGCTTTGCGTTCACTTGAGGAAGTACTCCAAGTTGTGGCCCTTGAATCGGTTGAGGTAGTACTCCAGGATAAGGTAGTACTCCAAGTTGTGGCCCTGGATTCACTTGAGGTAGGACTCCTCCTGGGTTCGGCATAGGTAATACTCCAGAATATTGCCCTGGGTTCGCTTGGGGAAGTACTATAATATTTGTCACTGGATTCGTTGGAGGTTGTACTCCAGGGTTGACAGTTTGTATTGGACCTCCTGCTATGTAAGGGCATAAAGGAGAGTAGTTGCAGCGGCCATGACGACACCTCCGCCATTGCCGGCGACACTCCAGTCTCCAGGACTTAGGTGAACCAACTGCTACATCAAATTTCACATCACAAAGGATCAGGAGCGACAGGAGATTCACGACGATTTTCCAATGCATTTGTGTTGTCGATTGGATTTCATTAATTATTAAACTAAACTGAACATTTTTTAACACTCCATTTATTTTAATAAGCCTAAGCGGAACGAAGTGACTCTTAATTAGCATTAAATCGATGTGTAATTGTATTATTAATTACTAAAGGTTATATGACTTTAAATATAAGTAAGATGAACTAGAAAGATATAGCAGTAACAATATGCTTCCTTGTTAAAATATATATATGGGAAATGTGTTTACATTTTACTCCGCATTCCCTTTGGTCTGTCTCTCTTTATTTGTGCCACAATGTTAATTAAATTATAATGCGCGTGTTAATTACTTAATGAAGCGTATTGTTGCAGTCATTGTGCGATGTGCATTGTGCATGTCACTGGCAGCTCAGCTCCGCTCGATTGTGCGATGTCCGCTGACAGCCCACAAAGGACGTCTTCATCAGCCACATCATTACTTAGTATACTTCCAGTGAACTTTAACCCCGGACAACAGCCCACATTTTCCGCCCGCTCGCCAGTGTCCTTGCCATCTGCCACTGGCCATCCTTCCCCGTTATCCTCCTTCGCCCTGCCTAGCCCGCCTTTTGTCTGTCTGGGGGCCATTAGAAGGGATAGATCCTGGCTGGCCGCTCATTAAAGGCTAAAGGATGACGAGGCGGCTGGAAGGAGCAAAGAAAAGCTGTTAAAAATAATATGTTTTTCCAGGAGCAAAAAAGGCCCACGAAATGTTTGATTTCTTTTTTGTTTTGGGTACATTTTCAGCATTACAACGAATGGTAAATGTACTTTATTGTTTCTTACTTATTCCTTCGAAATTTACAAATTTACAAAGGAAATACAAATTAAGAATTAACTAAATTAATTTCTTTTCCTCTAAATCCTAATGAAAGCTTTTCTTTTATTTGGACTATTTTGCACAATTAAACTTTCTATCTTTTGAATAGATTGTATATTTATTTGTGATTTATTTCATGTTTCAAATTAATTTTAAGTAAATGTATATTTTATTGCCCTATCTTAGGCTTTCTATTAATCTAAAATACCCAAAAGGACCCAAAGAAAACTCGGCTAACGCGTGCGTAAAATTGCATTACTGTTATTACGTAAAGAAAAAGGACACTTTGCGAGGAAGACTTAATTCCTGGCACCGCTGTTACTTTTTTTCCAGCTTGTTGTTGCGGTTGGCAAGCAATTGGGATGAAGTGAAATGTACTTAATAGCAAAAGGACCACCGTTTGCTGCTTGTCATTGAGCAAAAGGAGTCCCAAAATCAAATCGTTACCCTTTGTGCGCGGAAATTTCCCCCTTTCTCTTTACAAATTAAATAAACAAGGGAGGCAAAGGTAAGTGGGTTGATTTCACTCAGCTTGAGAGGCCCGATTTCCAAACCTTTAAGTCTTTAAAATACAAAAAGAGAGAAAAATTTGGCTTTCATAACTCAGACAAACACACAATGGCAAACACGGATTGAGCCGTTTATCAGTGGGAGTTGGGAGTTGTGGCTTTTCCTCTTTTTATTTTCTGGGGCAGGGGCCTTTCCACCTAAGAGCTTACACATGTGAGTCGCAGAGCCGAAGAGCCTGCGGAAATCTACTCGCTTTGTTGATTTAGTTTGCACTTGTTGCGTGGCTAACAAATTGTTATCCTTTATTTATGGCGGATTTCGTCGCCACGGTACGTTCCTGGCTCCTGGGGCTCCTACTTTGCCCCAAAAAATGTCGCAACAAGGCGCTAAGCGCATTAGTAGACTCCGGTCTCCAACTCTGACTCCCCTGGAAAGGGTCCTGCGAGAGTCCTGCCTGAGTCCGTGTGTGCGACGTTATTTATTGGAAGTGTGCCGAGTGCGGTGACAATGCGCTAATGTGCGGCACGCTGAGCATAAATTCTCTTCTTATTTCCACTGCAGCCAGGATCTCTCTTTAAAGAGGGTCCCTCGAATTCTGCACACAGCCATTACAGTCGGTCGATGGAAATAATTGCCACCAGCTCATGGCCTTAATCTCTTTCAATTCACTAAATTCGGGCTTAAACTAAAGGCACTCAAAAAAATCACAGCCTAAGATAAAGTTTGAAACTAAATAATATGGAATCCAGAAAATCCTTTCAGCCTACGATTTTATATTTTTTTTATTTATTTTTTGTTAGAAATTCACACAGTTCTAAAATCGTTCTGTGTATTATAGCCAGTTTACCGGCTCAACATGTGGCAGCTGCGGCACGCACAGCCAGTTGGGTGGGGAAATCGCATATAGCACACATAAACTCCTCCGCTTTTATGGCAATTGCGTTAAAAACACGCACGACAGGGCGTCGCGGGTTAAGCGGACAACGTGTCGTATGCGCGCTCAAATCAAATGAAGCGCAGTTGACGGCGACATTGCACTGCAAGTGTCGTATGCTGCAGGTCCTGTTCGTCCTCTGCCTTTTCTTTTATTTTTGTTTTTTTGTGTGCGGTTGACATTGCCACGTGACGAGAGTGAGAAAATATCAGGTAGCGAGGAAAGAAACCAAGATGCTAAGGTGGACAAATTCGCGGATGCTGGGCATTAATTTCCCATTTAACTAACATTAAAGGGTCAGGGAAGGGTTAAGAAAATATCCCAAAAACGAGGATTTTTTTAAAGAATTTTATTGAGCAATTTTATTCTGAACAAATTTATAAAGATTTATTAATAGAATTTCATAAAGAGTTTTTATAAAAATGTTATAAGGAATTTCATATAGAATATCTATAAAGAATTTTATAAAAAAGTTTATTTACAATTTGATTCATACTTTTCTTATAGTTTTCCGATATTACTTACAACATCTTTTATAATTACTAATAAACTAAATTAAAAACATAAATTATTGAAAATGTAATTCAATCTATTTGTTAAATCAAGAAATCCTAAAGTCATGAACACAAAAGACCATAAATCACATAAGAAAAGTTGCAATTAAAATAATAGCCTGCATTTATTTACAATTTAAGGCAAATTGAAAAGCGAAAAAATGCAGACAGCGAGCAATTAATAAACATGTATAGGCCACCATGCGGAAAACAAAACTAATTAATTATTGTGGCTAGGCTTTTATGATTTTAATTCACACACTTTAGCTGCAGCAGTTTTATTGCCGGCTCAAACCGAACTCGATTTGTTCCAGCCATTTGCCATAAATAAATTTGCATTCATATATGAATGTATGTATTTTCTATATGTATTTTCCCGAGGGGCGGTGGGGGCAAACAGTTTTCCATCATTTGGCGAGCAGTCACATCCATCAACTGTCAAGCGACAAAACCAATTGGCGTGTGTTAGTTTCGGATTACTCCATAAAAACACAAAACATGGAGGCATAAAAACCAAGTGTGCTGTGGGAGAGCAACAATAATGGCCAGGATATTGACAACGACAGCAATTTTTGCTAGTCAAATAAATGAATTGAATTGTTGTTTGCCGTTCGTGTTATTTGGGAATTGCACGGAATTGCATTTTCGAAAACGCTTTTCCAAACTGACAGCCGGAGACATATCGCGAACTTAATTGCTATGTACATAATGCGATTGCCAAACGGAAGTTGAGTGCGGTATGCCAGATTTTGAGCTTGAATTTAAATTTAAAATCTGAAATCAATTATCCATCATTTGCAATCGAATCCAGTATACAAATTAAAAAATATACGTGAACTTAGCTTCTTCAAGCTCAGATTTTGGTATCTATAGCAGTTGGACACACATTCTTTTTAAAATTCAATTAATGAATTAATGTTCCAATAAGAATTATCTAGCATTAAATTGATGAATTATTTAGAGCAAATATTAATAGAACTTTCTGCTTAAAATTAATCTAAAAATCTATATACAATAGGTATATGAATTCATCTTAAAAACCCCCTCAACATGACCATAAAAACGCTTTAAAAATTCAATCAACCATTTTGTATTTGCAATGAATTTTCTTTTGGGGGGTGAGGGAGGGAGCTATGCAAATTGATTCAACCGGAAAATAGCTCGCAATTAAATATTTAAAATGCAAGTGCGCTTTCATATTTTGTGCCCATTTCAATCTGACTTGCTTGTTGTGCCACGTTCCCATATATATGGTATATATATATTTTCTTTGGCTTTTTCCCCTTTTTGCGCTGTTCCAATTTCAGCGCTTGCGAATCAAATTGAGGCTACCAACTGTCGGTAATTTGCATATTTGAGCTGCAAAATTGTCAGCCAACGGAGCCCCACTCACACAGCCAACTCTTTGCCTGATCGAAGGAGTCTAAACGGGGCTGAGAGAGGGCGTGGCCGGTTAAATCGAGGGACTCAAATTGATTTATTATGCGGTAATTGTTTTGGCCCACATCGGAGTCTGCATACTCAATAGGGCTCAATCCAGGCTAATAATACACTTAACTGCTTGAGCATTAGAATAAGTGACTAGGATAGCAAGCAATTGTCAACTGCAAAAGGGAGGGAGAAATTGGCTAAAGACTTTGGCACAGATAAATAATTATACCACAAAGCTTTACTAATAAAAATTTGCTAAGAGACTAAGTGACGTATATTTGCACTCTACTTACAGGGATATTTTTTGGATTAAACATTAAATTTAATTTACAAAAACACTTATTAATTTTGTATTAATCAAAACCCCTAATCAAATTACCTTCTCAAACATCAACCTATTTAATAAATAATTAAAATATTCTTCCAATCATAATGCCATTGTAATCTTTATCTATTCACCTTCTTGGTAAATCCTGATAGCTGCTTAGTCAATGGCCCTACGGCCATCGCTCATTAAATACTAAACAAAGCGGGCTTCTTATCCTGTCTTATCCTTGGCTCCAATCCTGGCTGCTAAATGGCCAACAATTATGCACAGACAACGTAAATTTCAATGATTTCATTGTGTGGCTTTTCATTCGGAATTTATTGCACGAACAGCAGTGGCGCGGTGGAGGGGTTAAAAAGGGGTTCTGCGAATGGGATTTGGTTTTAGCCGCTGTGAAAAGTTGCAGGGGGCAGACTCTGCTGGCGGAAAATCAACATGAAAATAAAGTTTTATATTTATTATTTAAAATGGTTGGCTGTGTGTAATTCTGCGAGTGTCGACAGCGATGGCAAATTAAATCGTTTCCATAAGCCCGCTCCAAAGAGCAACGGCTGGCGCATTAAGGTTTTATTAATGAAGTGCTCGCTTTAAGCAAACACTCTGGCGACAAGCAAGACCTCCGGGGTGAAATGGTAAAAAAAAGAGGAAAATAAAAACCGTTTTTGCATTCAATTTGCATTTTTCATTTTCATTTCCCATTTTATGGCAGCGAAGGAAGGAGCGACCAAAACAAATGTTGCCATCGCGTCGCTGTCATTCAATCCAAGATCAATTGCTGTAAAAATGACAAAATTATGCCAGTTTGCAGTAGATTTTCCTCGGTTTCAATTTGGCTTAATCTGTTCAAATGACCATCACTTTCCCCCAATAATAAAAAATAAGGAAAACAACGAAAAACTAGTCAAAGCTGCAATTCGACAGATTCAATTTGCTGAGCGAGAGTTTTATAAACCCAACTGGGAATAATTCGTGCGGAAAGCGAATGGTTAAATTGAGTGTGTTCCGTCTTCGTGTTTGTGTTTGTGTGTTGATTATTATTAGGGGAGGACTTGGCACTCGAGGGGTCCTGGCCTTAAATTTGGCCAGAAGCTTTGAAGTGCTAAGAAATTCAATTCTGACTTATGTAGAAGTATGTTTATGGTATGTTCCGATGTGGTTTTGGTAAAAAGAATATATAGTCTTTGCCAGTGCATTTTCTTAAAGCTTTTCTTTGTAAATTTATTCAAAAAACACTTTGTTAATTTAATAAAATTTAAGAATATGAATTCATTTTCCCAATTTTTGTAGGTTAACTAAATTATATACAATTTTCCCTAATAAATATTTAGATCAAAGAAAAATACACACATTTCTTCCAAATAATATTTAGTAAAGCAAAATAATATTATAACTAATGCTAATAATATTAAAAATAAACCACAATTTTCTAAGATATTTCCTTAGCCTTCCTTTTGACTTTAAAGTTGGCTTAAAGCTCATTTAACATTTGGCCAAGCCGCCCTTCCTGAACTCATATCTCAGGCAGCGTCTTTAGAGCCATTTCCACGTCTTCCTCCGCCGCATTGCACATTGCACATTATGTGTGCTCCTCTAAGTGCCGAAAAAGATGCAGCAGCTGGAAACTTCGGGATGCTCCCAGTAGTTCCTGGTTCCTGTTTGGTAGTTCCCTAACCCGCCTCCACCCCTCCATCATCGTCAGCGGCTACATGCACAGAGAAACTGAAATTAGAGGGCTCTTAAAGAAAGAAAAACTTTTGGCCCAGTAATGGCTTCATAACACGCAACATTACAGGGCAATATAAGTGCGGGGGCAGCTGTAGCTCCTGCTAATATGCAACTATATATTATGGGACACTATTCCAGCAGCGCCTCTCCCAGCTGTGCAACTCTGTTGACTTTGGCGGCACCTGCAGCAGCAGGATTCAGGCATCGGGAGACGGGACCTGGAGTTGCGCAACAGCTGGCGACGAGCAGCTATGTAGCTGCCGTTAATAACTGTTATAGTTGTAATTATAATAAAACTTGACTCTAAGCTAGGATGAAGAAAGGACGAGAAGGGAGTTGAGGAGAGGCAGCCACGCCCGCGCTTCATTCAGCTAACAATATGACGGCTCTTTGGCTGACTTTTGGGAAGTATATGAAGTCAACACATCCCACAGGATCTGAGCATTCATTGATCTATATTATTATTTAATACTAAAGGATATTTTAATTACTTAAGCTAGTTTGACTAGGACATTAATCTTTAAATATAATTATTTAATTACCTTTTTATACATTAAAATTATACACAACAAGCACTTCACTATTCTTGTTTCAAAAATTTAAAAAAATAATTTATTGAAACGCCTCGGACTTTGCCAGAAACAATATCAGATCCTTGTCAAGGAATCTCGCGCCAAGAATACTTTTTTAAGAGCATCCAAGTAGTCGTTTACTATCCACCCTCAAACCCAACTGCAGCTTATTAAAGCTTCATGTCCTGCGGGCGTTTGCTTTGCTGTCTTCCGGTTGGATGTCCGCCATCTTGGCCATACTCATGCTCGTCCCTGTCTTCATCCTGGCGTCTTGACTCAGAAAATCCTGTACGATTGCTGTTTGTGGCGGCAGTGGCGATGCTTGAGCACACGGCAGACGCACTTCAGCTGGATGGGAATAGAGAGGATTGGACGATGTGGATGTGCAACTCTCTATCGCCTGCCAGAGTGTAACTTCGTACTGTCTGGGATTTTAATTAAAATTTTTACCAAAATAGCTCGCTGGCGAGACAGCCAAGTGCGGAGCCGGATAGTGAGTGCTGCTGAATAGTTGGCTATCCGGGAAATTTATGGCCAGGGGTAAAATCTGAAATCTGTGCGGCAAAAACTATAAGCTGACATGAGCGGAAAGTTTTATCTGCACTACACATACCACATGGTAGTATCCCTATCCCAATCCCTATCCCGCGCTCCGATCGATGGCACTCTGGGCTAATGAATATTTTCGAATCGAAAAGGGAAGCGGGGGCAAAAGTGTGATGCAACTGCGGTTTCTTTGTTTCCTTTCGTCTTTTGTTTTGGCCGCGAAGCTGCAGTTTCCGACTTGCAAACCGTCGCCCAGTTGCCCGCCCCCCGCGGCCATTAATGCCAAATGCCAGGCGCGATTGCAAAAGGCGTCGAAGCATGAGTTGGAACGCTCTGTGGGATGGCATTTTTGTGGAAAAACCTACCATGGGAAAAGTAAAATAAAATATTTTAAACAAAACTAATGTACATTTTAATTTAAGATTTAATTTTTATTGAATTATATTGAACCCCAATTAAGTTCTACAAAAAGCTTTATAATAAAGTAAACCTCTGGCTTATTTCAAAGCTAAATAATAAGGTATCTGAACTTAAAAATCAAATCAAACTTTTGCAAGATTATATTTCCTATACTTAAAAAAATATCAAATAAATGATTAATAAAAAAGTATTTTCCTAAAACAAATTATTCTTCAAATTAACCCCTTATTGCCCACTGTTTGCGGAGGAGTAGCAAAGACCGCTTCGTCGCGAAACTGATGGCATCGATGGCAACGGCGACTGCGATTTGAATCGCAATGGGACACAAAACACAAAACCAAATTGAAGTTTGCCAGGACTTGCCCCACACATTTCTTAACCCTTCCACGCTTAACCCCTTGCGGCTTTTGCTATATTTCGGCGTTTTTTAACGCTCGTTGGTCACAGTTGCCTAGCCGCTGCCTGTTGCGGCTACTTGTTCTTCGCCTCCGCCTCTGGCTTTTTCTGGCCTTTGGCTTCTCAGCATTTATGGTCCATTCCATCCCAAAGCCTTTGTTTCGGCGGACACATGGCAGCCTTTGGCGTAGGTTCTCGTCGTCGTCCATGTCCTCGTGCTGTTTTTTATGCCATTTTCCTGGCCACTTTCGCCGCGGCTTTTGGTCCGCCATTTGTCGTTTGACGCTTGCGTTTTGGTTTCAGAGTTTAATTTAGGGGTTTCATACGTCCGCAGCCTAGGGACAGTTTTCTAGGATAAATGATACAGAATCAAAAGGTTTCGAAATTAAAAAGCACACCTCATGGAAGGACTTCAAAACAATTTTGTGGGTCTCTTTGCTGGTCCCTCTAAAGACTATAAACTTGATTTTACTTCCGCAAAAAATTGTGTATTGTAAACTGTCATGACTACTGTGATCAGGAATTTTTAAAAATTTGCTAGTGACTATTTCAATTGTTCAAAGCAGGTTTTTAACTCTTCCAAGGTTTCCATCCATTTTTTTAATCACAAAATGACTTTAAACATCTCCAGTTTCCATTTTATAAGCAAAGAATAATAAATAATTATTTGCATTATTAATACGGCCTAATAAATCAAATAATAAACTTAAAACTTATTATTTTTTGCTGCAGATTAGTGAACGGGGTTGAAGTTCATTGTCCTGTTTCGGTTTAATCCTGGCAACGTTGAATTTCTGGGCTCACCTTACCGTCTTGAAGGAAGCTGTTGCATCTGCCACTTTTGGTTGACCGCCGGCAAAGTTTTTTGGATTTTTCGATTTCATTTTTGTTGTTTTTGTTGGTCCGCTGTTGCGCCATTAAAACGGTCGTAAAAAGGCCGCCATCCCGGAAGAACGAAAGCCCGCAAAAGTATACTATAGAAGCGGCGCTCGGGGGGCGCTCATAAAGTTTTGGGGAGCGCCAGGATCGTCTAAACTTTTTCAATTCGCCGCAGCAACACCTACAAACTCCTACACTGAAACAAACTTACAGGGGAACTTTGGCTAGTCAGTCAATGGCTTGACTTTGGCGCAAGCCCCGCCCCTGACTCCCTTTTTATGACCAAAGGTCTCTCAAGCCTCGTAAATTTTTAAGTGCAGCTCATATTTTTTGTTCAATTTTTGTCTTTCTTTTGCTTTTTTTCCTACTTGCTGCCGCTGCTTCTTAGACTTTTGTTTTGCGAAATTAAATTGTTTCGCCGAAAAACTTGTCGAAGCAGGGAAAATTTAATTTGCTTCTATATAAATATTGCGAAAGTGAATTTTAATCGTCCTACGTTGTGCGCCATCGTCCTTTGAACATTCCTCGAAATTGAAACAATTTCCTTGGCAGCTGCTCGAGTGGCTCCGGTTCCCGCCCCGCCCCGATTGGCTACCGATTCCCGGTCCCCCGGAGAGACGGCGGAACGGGTTATTAGTTTTCTATGTTTTCGTTCGGCAGCGCCAGCTCCATCGCCGGAATAGAGCGGAAATTGGTTTTTAAAAATCCATTATGGCCCCGAGACGGAGATCGCTCCGGGACATCCTGTTGATGATTCCAGGCACAAATTGATTGGGCCAGGACGAACCCCTGGCCCCAAGCACCCACCTGCTTGGGCCCCAGGTCCAAGCTGGGCTATGCAATTAACCAGCGATTCCGCCAACTAATTGGCGGAGCAGCTTTCGACATAGAAATCAACATAATTGCTGGCGGGAAATTCCACTTGCCACTGAACGTAGCAGCAGCAGCTCTGGGGGATTTTTCCTTCAGCGAAATTTCCATCATTGTCGGTGCCTGATGGCGTTTCCTTGCCAACTGCATTTTTCCTTGGCATTCCGGCTCATTGGGTTTCGGCCCAAGCTCCTTGCATTTTCGCCATCGTAAATAACTTGAGCATCGGCTTTGCTGCACTGAAACTAATCAACTTTTGGGAATAATTAAAGTATTATTTAAATATATTTAATTAGAATTTATTTGTTAATATTTAGAATAAAGTTTTTATAATACTTTTTTACTAATTTCTTTCATAAACTTATTCCTTGAATTACTTTTTCTCTCATTTATTTACATCACATTTTTCTCCAAGTATATGGCACTTCCTGCGTTTGCCAGTGGCATCCGTTTCCTCTCCGCAAACACACACTTGTGCACACTACGTACGTTGGCAAACTGCAATCGATATCAAGATACACTTATAAAATTAACTATCGTCAACATACGTGCCTGGTAAATGCAATTACTTGGCGATTGACGGTTTCTCCTCCCACTCTGCCATGGCCTGAGGATGCCAGCATCCCATCCTTCTGCCGAAAAGGATCTGCCGCTTGTCTGTGGTGCAAGGTCGCATCGAGAGCTCGTCGTTAGTCCTTAGTTGGGTTGCATAAAAGTGCATGGTAATTGCATTAAGCGTCGAGAAGTTGCCTTCTAATGAACGCAACAAGCAATCAGGCAACAAACTGTTGCATTCAAAGATGTACTTATGGGTGAGAAGAATTTAATTTAAAAGCTATACATGGTTGTAGTGGAAGAACAACCAATTATATATGCTTTAAGGGCAGGATCCTGTTGATTTTTTATTGTGGAACGAATTAAAAATACAGATTATATTTGGAGGTACTAATTATCAACGAGTAAATATATCAGAAGAGTTAGCAGAGGTATAAAAAGGAATTAAATTAATTTTAAAAATAAATAAAATAAATACTAATATATTGTATATTAATTCAGAGTCATACATCTGATTAGAAGCCATGTAAAACGTCAACTAAATAACACATAAGTCAAAGGAAATATGTTAGCTATGTGATAACTCCTAAAAAACAACCAACTCAATAAACCAACTAAAACAAAAACATTGTTTTAAACACACTCATACACACATGTCAGCATAAATGTTTAAACAAGCTAACGCAATCAACTAAAAACCCGGCGAAGTGTGGGCCTGTAAATAAATTGCGCATACGCCACATGTTTGCCTGAGGTCAACGAAAAACAAATAAAGGCAACAGCGCGCGCAGAAACAAACTATTAAAATTATTGCTGCGTTCTATTTGCCATTTAAGGAGAACCAAAATGGGGAAGGGATATTAACAAATTGTAATTAGGCTTAGGCAGGATTAGGGCCAACTTGTTGAATGGGGATTTTAATTGGGGCCAGCAGTCCGGATTTAGTTTTCACATTGTCCTTGGACAAATTAAATTATAGCAGGCATGTCATGAATATGCATAGCGTCATAGACGTAGCTGGCAATCCAATAAATTAATTTACGAAAATATTTTAAAATGTAAATTGCTCGGAAGCGAATGCCAGAAATAAAATCACCGAAATGCACACACCAAACGAAACCGACGCGTCGGTTGTGTAAAGCAATGTCAATTTGATTTCGAAATGTGTTCCCTTTCTCAGTCTCTCTATCTGGATTCTAATGAAAAGCCCAAGCGATTCGGGTAGAAATTTAATTTTATTGCTGCCAGAGCTCTGTTTTGCTCCCTTCTCGTCTCGTCCTCATGGCCGCCATCCAAGAGTATTGGCCAAGACAAATCTCGTTTGCCAAGATTCCACGGTAAACATTTGAAAAGCGCTCTGAAGCCGGGCGGCAAACCCCCCTCCGGCGCAAATAGAATTGAGATAAACGCATCCTTTTGTATCGAATCGCGAGCGCTTAGCTCTGGCTGCCGGATTTTGGATTCAATCCGGATCCACATCCTTTACGCTGCCGCTGGGCTCTGGCTGCTGCTGCTGCTGATGCTGCTCCTGTTGGAAGTTAACTGCGCCTCGTTGGGCCCACAAACAAATTTAATTAAATTGACTATAGCAATTTGCTTTGTGTGCGTTCTCGGAGGCGGAATGCGATGCGGTGCGGATGTGTTGGATAACCGTTAAGTGGAGCGGCTTCTGGGCGCGATGCACGATTTTTCACCAGGCCAAATAGCCGAGCTGTCCGCCAAAGGCATTAGAGAATAGTTGGGCTCTTAGGACTAGGATTCACAGGAAGGTTATAATAATAAATATTAGCAAAGAAGAAAAAAGTATACCCTAAGAACTGCTAATAAAATAAATTAATATATTGCTATGGCATACTTTTAAGAGACTTCCGAATGTGAAAATGAATCCAAAGGATATTCTATAGTCGACTTGGTCTCCTTTTTTAGTTTCTCCTGCCCAGCCAGCTTCTGCTAGGGATTTCTTTGGTAACTTTTATACTTTTTCGCGCTCCATAAAGCAGCCAAAGCTGCCGACAAGTGTGTGAGAAGGGTGTGTTTGTGGCGTATCTGTGCTGGTGTGGGGCAATGTAGAGGTGTCCGGGTGGGCGTTGCAGCCGCCCCGCACTTTTCATAATTAATTAGAAGCTGACGGAGTCTGGACGAGTTTTCCTAGTCTACGGCTTTTAGCTGGCTCGCCCCACTCACCTTTAGCCATTAATATGAGAATTTTAGACAGAATGAAGAGAATGTCACAGAATATATATTTTATATATACAGAGGGAAAGTTGCAGCATCAGCTGCCGTCGTATTTGGGAAAACTTAATTTGTTTATGCACAAACATGATGGTCTTAAGCTACTTTAGTCTATGCACCACGCCCACTTCCCGATTGCATTATGGCCCAAGTATATTTGCAAACAATTTCGAGGCTGTGTGGGGGATTGAGATTGAGGCTTACAAATTCAAATTTCATGAAAAGGGTGGAGCGACTACTAAGCCGAGTGCTTTGGGCTTCCACCTGCACAATGGACACGTAAAGCCAGGTGATAAATTAGCAGGTGATTCATCACCAGAGCTAAGACTTTGCCCTGATTGCGGGCTCGGCGGTGAACCGATGTATTTTCACCTTCGGCCTCTCGACCTCTGTCAACTTTTGCCTGTACAAATCATGTTAAACTGGACGAAAGCCACAGGAAAAATGAAAAATTAAATTTTAGATATATTTCCAAGTGTGGATTTTATGGCAATAAAGTAAGAGATTATTTTAGAGAAGGTCACTTATAATACGTATTTAATTATTTAATTATTATTAACATATAAGAATATTTTTCAACTCTTTGAGATACGTTTTCAATGCTCAACCCTTTCGTAATTTGTATCTGCCCGGGTTGACCTTTAACCCAGTTGCAGTTTTACTGACTCTGCTGAAACTTTCATTGATCATTAAGTGAAACTTTGGCCATAAGTTGAGTAACTTTCACCTTATGCTCGAGTCAAGTCCCTGGGTGACGAAAGAACCGTCTCCGCACCGCATTCGGTCCACAAACTCTGGCTCCCCTCGATGTTGGCCAGCCGCAAATGGCAATGTTTATTAGCCATAATGATGCTGACAGTGCAGCGAGGACAGCGAGCCAGGCGTTGCCATGGAAAATATGTCCTCGTTGCCGGGACAGCGTGTCCTGTAACTTTGAATAAACTGGAAGTTTTGTGTGCGGCGAGAGAAGCAAACAACAAGAGCAAAAATCCTGTCCTGATGCTGCCGCTTTTCAATGCACTGTTGAAAATTTGATTATTTAGTATTGGAATTTCAGAATAAATGTAATGAAATGTCACAAGTAGAAACTTTAAAATAGAGAACTTTTTTTAAGATATATTTTCAAGACCTTAAACTACATCTAGAAATCCTTTAAATACCTGTCTCAGCTGTCCTGGCTTACTTAATTTTCCTTTCAGTGCAACCTCTTTTCTCTCACCTCTCACCATTCCCCTGAACAATTTTCCTTGGCTATTTATAACTGTCATTGCCCGGCTGGCCGGCTGGCTGTCTGCCCGTCCCCCTAGCCGTCGTCGTTGTTGTTGTCGCGAAGCGTCTTTATTTCGTTTTGTAGGTGAAAGAGCAGCGCGCATCCTTGGCCGCTGGAAAGGCTCACCAATCACTCGACGCCCGGCGCAAATTGCGGTCATTTCTTGTTGTCGCCTCAGACGGCGGGAATTACAAGCCCCAAAGTGGCTAATTTGTCACTCAAGGGGGCAGCCTGAGTGGCCGCAGGACATCTGGCCATGCAAAGTCCTTGCCGAGTTCTCCGTCTGGGTCTCAGTCTCAGTCTCAGTCTCGGCCTCGGTCCTAATTCGATCATCCGTTCGAGTGCCTGCGAATCAATTGCTCATGCCGTATGGACAAGGATGCGAATATCCATAGCCATATCCTGGCACATCCTTTCTGAGTAAATGTTTTGCCTGGCAGAATAACAAAGGGATATCGGTATCGCAGTCCGATGCGATTCGCATGTCCAGCTTATACCCTCCATCGCCTTTATTGCGATTTTATTGAGCAAAAATGCAACTTTTGAGCATGCAAAATGTTTCGCATGAATTGCCATTGTGCAGGAGGAGGGGGTGGTGGGGGTGAGGAAGGGGTAAAATGAAACGGAAAATGGGGGCGGGGCTCCTGGCAGAAAATGTCTGTACCGAGCAGGAAAAGCTGATCAGACAGTGGAGTTGGCTAAGGACCTAAACACTCTTCCTTTTCTGATTGAGGATTTTATATATTTAAAGCTGATTTAATTCAATTTAAATTTATTTAAGATATAACATTTTTTATATTCAAATTTTTAACTTATTTAAATTACATTTTACATAAATTAGCAACATGAATCCACCAAAAAATAATAATAACACATAATTAATTACAGACAAATTTTTAAGCACTTTCAACACTTAACTTAATCGCATTTAAATCTAATAAATCATTAATGCTTATACACAATAGGATTTATATATATTTATTGTAGGTAATTTTTTATTAGCAAAACAGAATCCCAATAAATTTTTTTAAAGGGAAATACGTATAAAAAGACTTAACTGCGACTTATCCCATTTTCCGCTGACACATCCCCGTAACCGTGGCTCATCTGAATAAAAAGTAGAAAGGAAAAACCAAAGCCAGGACTAAAAAGTTGCTCATCTCCGTTGGCCAACACACAATGCAAATGCATTGCATCTGATTTTCGTTTCGCCCCCTCCGGCAATTGGATTTTCGTACTCGAGGATAAACATTTCAATTGCCGTCCGGGCCAGTGCTTCATTACCTTCCTCACTTGCCCCCGAGCCATGCCCACGAGAATGCCCTGCTCTTTGGCATTGTCTGGTGAGCCAAACTTTTTCAATCTGGACAAACTGGAAATGCGAATCGAATCGCAACGAAACGAAACGAAATGAAACTATTGCAAATTAATTTGAATGAAAATGGGCAGTGGCTGTGGCATGAGGCCATCGGCGATGTAAGCTTATTTTCCCCTCCCGCTTTGGTGGTGTCACCTGCCGTGCGTGCCACTAAATTATGCAAATTAAAATATTGTACACATAATTACAAATGTAAATCGCATTAATGTTGCAGTGCGAATAGTCCTGGCAAAGTCGATATAAATTTGTGGTCAACATATCACTGGATACTACTCACCTTCCCGGTTCAAATTGTTTACACTTTTGGATAAATATGCCCCCAAACCCCCAGTCAAAGCCTATTTATAATGCGTTCGATCCGTCTCCCGTTTCGAGTTTTTGTTAAATTCGCAATGTTTTGCAAACGGCAAATGACCGCAAATGATTTTTATAGTTGAGTTAATTGAGGTTCGGGGCGCGGTTTTCATTTGATTAAGTTTAATAATTGCCATGGGAAAAAGCGCAAATATTTGTATCTGACAATGGCAGTGTTGACTTCAATCAATGTTGAAATGCAGAAACACATATTTAAAGTTAAATCAATATTGGTATTGCGAACTGGTTGAAATATGCAAAGGGACTGGATTCAAAACCGCAATGGGATTAATACCATAATTATAGGACTCTACACAAAAGCACTGGCAGAAAAAAAGAAGCATTGCAACAAAGTTAATAATTAAAGCTAAGTTTTATAATTGTTTTGTATACAATTTCAATGGAATTTACATTTATATTTGATAGCTTCTAAACGTTTGATAAATTTATATTTTCCCACTTCCTTCTTATTCTCTCTTTTATTAATTATTTAATTAATTTATTGACAACATTAATACTCTTTATAATCACTCTTTTCACAACTTAAACCCTCCTTTGTGAAGCTCTGAAAATGGATTCTTTTTTTTTAGGAAAACCTATGGCAGGCCTATCAAGGTTAATCTACTCCGTGTTGGATTTTTTCTGCGAACCTATGGCAAATGTTATTATTGTTTCAACCACTTTACATATGTAGATGGATTGCGCATATTTGTTTTTATTTTATTTTTTTCAGAGTGCTCTGCTCTGATATATTAGTTACACTTGCTGCCTTTGGTCATTGGTTGTTTTTCCTTTTTCCCTTTGTTATTTATATGCGTGTGTGCGGTGCATGTGGGAACTTTGCAAAAGAACTGAAACAACAACAAAATACAACAAAAATATACTATATACAAAAAAAGAAGGAGGAAAAAGGACTACGAATGGCGGCCACATGCTGCGGTCAGCCGCACACATCAACGAGCCGGGAAAAAGGACGAAGCCGGCGAAAGTTATTTACTGCAAATCGGTCGACTGAAGCGCGGATCGCAGCTGGCTACAATTCTGGCTTTAAAATCCGAGGCCCGAGTTCAATTAAAATCTGCGAAAATTATTTAAAAACTAACAAAACAGGAAAACTTTCGCCCTCTACTTGATATTAATTGAGGCCACGCTCACCGAAATAGTAAGGGAAACTTACTTGCCCCGCCTGCACTCTGATTTATTTTTCATAGCCTCGGCATTTAACATCCATTTGGATATCGAGTGGCTGCTGCTGGCCAACTTTGCTGGGCTTCTGTTTTGGCCAAAGCCAAACAGAAACAAAGGCTTTTGCCGAACGGAACTGAGCTGCGGAAATTTGCAGTGGAGTCGAGGTAATTAGAAAGTTGACTGCAACTTCTGGCTGCGAGTAATGATTCTGGAAAGTTAACTCTACCATAGCCGATGAGGGGATCCGAATAGTTTTCGATTTTCAAAAAGGTAAAGCTGCTGTAATTTAAAAACGAAAGTTGTGCAGAGTTTTTACGAACGAATTAAGGTTACAGGGTTATTCTTTTTCGTTTGTTTTTGTTTCTGCAAAATGGAATGCAAATTCAATTAAACTTGGACTTTGGATTACAATTTAACTATCCTTATACCTAACTCATATAATTTTTTATTATACCTTAAATATTTATTAATAATTTATGGAAAATTTGAAACTTAATTGCAGCAAATATTTTTTAGAGAACTAGCGCAAGTCCTTCCATTTATTTTTATTCAATAAACAAGTAACTCTCCACTTTCAAGCCTATATTTACTTTGTCAAAAGCACTCCTTAGCCTTGAGTGTTGGCCTGCTACGGAATATATATGGCCAGCATTTGTATTAGCCATCGCCTGCAGTTTCGGACTCATCCTGGGCTAACTTATCTCATCTTGACTCGTCCTGGTCGAGGACGCATCTCATCTCTGTCTTAGCCGGCTGTCGCCACTCGAGAGTCAACGAAAATATTTTCAAGCTGTCAGGAGCAGGCAGCAGGACCTCTCCAGAAAAGGCCACTTGTGCTGGCCAAGAAGTGATTGGGCCAACTTGGTTGCAGATGCAGAGGCATAGCCACAGCTGCAGCTGCACTTTCCCATTCGTATTCCCAATATCCTCAAGGGTACTTGCTTCCCAAGGCGTTTGGGGACATTTGTCCAATGATGACAGACCGACAGGACATATGGACCGAGCAAGGACTTTATCAGCGGAAGGCATTCTCGGGCACTGGCCAAAGTTATGAGCCGGGGCCAAGTAATTAAATGTAATTTAATTTGGCCCACAGCCTGAGCACGGTCACAGACACAGACACAGGACGCAGGACGAACTAATGAATTCCGCGCGAAAAGTCAAGGGGTCGGAAATTTATGATCACGGCAAGGAGGCAGCGGGCGGCGGATAGCAGGGTCCTTGACAAATGTTCGACGTTAGACGTAGGCGACTTAGTGTTCCGAAATTTGGCAATAAAACACTTGGCAATTACACAGACCAGGACTCCCAGGGCCAGGACCAATATTTCTTGCTCCGTTCGCAGAGACATCTCTCGTCAGCGCAGCATTTTAATTTTGGGTGCCAGCTTAATTTAATGAAGACATTTCATTTCGAAGGCCTTGATTTAGGCTTTTAACCCATGGAAATGGCAAAACTTTTCACACAATTTTCCCGCAAATTGTGGGCCACCGTTTGTTGAAGGACTCTTAATGCAACAATTGTTGCAGCAATCGGGCAAAATGGACCCTTAGCGCCGGCCATTGATGGCTGCTTTTTCCACTCCCATCCTTTGCACTTTAAGAAAATGTTTACAGAAGCCATAAAAATCTTAAATTAATTCTAAATATAACAATTAATTATATTAAACAATTGTTTATGTACTGGTAAGATTCTGTATTTATTTCTATATTTATATAATTTTAGATATTCATTTATTTACATGTAAACTTCTGTTTAACTAAGAAAATTCTTAGAAATTTTAGCTAAATAATTCGCAAGTTAATATCTCATCGTTTAAATGAACTTTTCTTCTAAATTATAAATTATTAACATCCAAAAATTCCTTTTTGTGTACGTGTTCTCGCTACATATGCACATATAAATGCCTCGTTCAGGACTTTTCCCTGCATTTTCGCCCAACAACATGCGGGATGTTCGCGTCATTTATGCAAATGAGGCCAAGGATGCGTTGGCCCATTTAAGCTCGCCTATTGTGCGTGATTCCCCCCGAATCCCAAGCCCCATGCCGTACCATTTCCATTCCCACACCCACTCCAACTCCTCTTGCTCTTATCCTTTCCGTATCCTGTTATCCTGCTGCCGACTGGACTGATCGATAATTGTCAGCAGCCAAACAAAATGGCTGCGGAATGGCAGCGAAATGGCCAAAAGCGACATCTCGCGAACGTGCCTCACATGCCACCGAACTCAAAGGCAGGGGGGAGAGAGGAAAAGAGCAGTTTTTGGACACATTTCCATACAACTTTCCAATTGAACGGCCCATGTTGGCAGCGACTTATCCAGCAAAAGTGAGAAAACGCCCGTAAGCCAGAAACAGGCAGCCGTTGAGTTTAAAGTTGAATGGAATTTGTACAGAAAATAAGAAGATTGAATTATCGATTCTCTCATTAAGCAATTAGGATTTAAATGTTATATTAAAACTTAAAAAATATCAATTAAATTTAACAATTTATTATCAAATAACGCCTCTTATTTAACATTTTATCAGCTCTAAACTTAATAAGTTATATCCATTGTTTAATTAGTTTCAATTAGCTTCAAGCATAATTTTATTATGGCCTGAGTATAAGCCATTTCCTTTCTATTAAACTTCCCAACTTTGTTTTCCAGCTGCCTCCTTCTGATTCATGGCATAAAATATATTAGGTTGTCAAATATCTCCCTTCCGCTTTTTTGCTCTTTATTCAATGCTTTATAAAAAAGGTTACAGTGATCGGATTTAGGTCAAATATGCGCCGTTTTGTTCGTTAATCTGTTTCCATCTAGACGGCAACTTCATAATACCTCCCTCGTAGAAGCCCCCCTCCCTATTTGCGAAGAACTCAGACAGCCACTTTTTACAAGCCTCTTTTGAGTCCAACTTTACACCACCAAGGTCGTTCGTTATGGACAGGAATCACTTGGCGCTATGTCCGGGCTATATGGTGGATGCAAAAAAACCTCCCATCCGAGCTCCCGTAGCTTCTGGCGAGTCATCAACGAAGTGTGCAGCTCATAGTGCATGATTCCCTTCCAATCCCACCAAACACACAGCAAAACCTTCCTGGCCGTCAATCGTCGAAACCATTCCTACGCGGTTCGAAGTGATTGAGTACCATCCCCCAAAACAACATTAACCACCACGGAACGTTTCTCTAGCGGATTTGCCTTTAACGAAGGAAAACTTTAAAATGGCGCGAATTTCGGCGTTAGTGAACTCCATGTTTACGCGTCTATAACTGCTGAACGAAATATCCAAACTAATCATGCATAGCGTCGTTTTGTAGGGTATGTCAAGACCTTTCAAATGATGTATACTATGGCCAGATACGAGCTCTGTAGCGCTTTGTACATAGCCGCGAAGTTCAAAA